>JAPMOR010125730.1:76766-90387 GCA_026543865.1 Argiope aurantia
TATATTCAAGTGATTGATGCTGCGTTCTGTCTCCGTTGCCAGATGAGGCAACAATCTTTTGTTACTGAAGTATATAGTATTTGTATTGCTGGTGTTTTGCTATACCCTCAGAAATAATACTTTAATCTTCTAGAATTGATTTAATTCTCTGGGCTTAATCCATCCAATGGCAATATTCCCGTGGCCCATATTGCAGTAAATTCGTCATCCTTCCATTATCGAAACGCATAGATCCATCCTTGCTCTTTCGAACTTGATGTAGACAAGGACAAGCCATTTCCGTGAAAGGTCATTAATATTCACGGACATTAGGACAGAGAATTGATGAGTGCATTTTGTTGTCTAATAGTCTGTTGCTTATTTTGTACGAGATTAAGCGTAGTTGCCGTTTACATATCGCAGTTTTAAAGATATTTTACAATTTCAAATAGATGGCATGGAATTATGAAATAAATATTTATGCAAGTTAGTTTATGGAAATGAATTATTTGGGATATAAAAAGTTTGAATAGTTTAAGTAAAATAGCAATTTATTTTCAGTAAATTTTTATTTTACTTGAAGTAAAAATAACAATTCACTTGAAAAAGTGAAGTTCTTCATTTTCAAATAGTTAATTTCGGAATGGAATAATGAAATAATTATTTATACAAGTCAATTTAGGCAAATAAATTATTTTTTCAAGTAAAGTAGCAAGCACTGTTTAATATGCTTTCATTCATTTGTGCTGTGCAAAATTATTTTAGCATTATTTTTATCATTAATCCTCTCTGTGCTTTTGCCAAGTGCTATGAAATTCTTTCGGATATAAAGCTGATAATGCCAATCCCCGAACAATAGCAGCAACAAAAAAAAAATGAAGAGAAATATCGTGGTCAACATCGACGTTTTTATTTTGTGAACCTGCTTTCACCCGTTTTGTTGCCAATTATTTAATTTATAATGTGAAAATTTTAATTTTGTTTATATGTGTATTAATAAGATCAAAAAAACTTTTAGTGGATTAATTTCAAAAATGTTCCAATTAAATTAGTTCCAATAAATTTGTCATTTAAATTTAATTAAAATCTAGAGGTACGGCTGTAAGCCGTATAAATTCGGAGTGATATCGGAGTTGGGCTCAGTCTCTTTTTGTACAGTTCATAGAGTAATTAGCTTTTATTTCTCGAAAGTGCACAGTTTTTAAATATCTATTTCAATTGCTGCGATGTATTTTGATAATCGCTAAGAACTGGATTTGTTTTTAATAATAATTTTTAACTATATTTAATATTAGAAAAAGAGGTGGAAATTTTTTTATTCTTTATGAAAACATTATTTATTATGATGGTTTTGGGGAAATGTTATTACATTTGCACTCTGAATGTGTTTAAATAAAACGTATATATAAATATTTCTTCAAAATAATGATAATACAGGGTGATCAAGAAATAACAGGAGGTGTTCGGAGCCCTGTAGCGTGTTATGTACTGGACGAAATATAACAAAATTTGGCCACCATGCACATTAAAGTATACGATACAAACAAAAAATATTCGATTTATCAAGAAAAAAAAATTAGTACCAAAAAACACCGACAGAGGAAATCCTGGCTCTGCAAGCGCGTAATATGTGGAAAAAGAACAATAACTGCCAATGAAAACAGTAAATAGCAACACACCAAATACCAATGAAAAACATTTATTATAACAACTTACAAATTTAGCTCTAGGTGACCAACAACTTGATGTTCCAATAATTGCATGCTGTGCACGAGGTTTTCGACGGTGGCTCGCAACATATCGGCATTTATGCGTCTGACATGTAACGTTATTTGATCTTTTTAAGTAGGAATGTCAGGAGCATGTCCTTGATACACAACGCCTTTCAAGTGAACCAGAACCACCTCACAACCAGAAATTGCCGAGATTCAGATCAGTGTCATCAGTTAATGGGTGTTACCTTATACGGATTTCAGGATCTTATTCAATATCTTCTGCATCATTGAGAACGGGATATCTGTTTTTCGTGATACTGAATTTGCACTGCTGGTACCCTGCTTATTACTTATCGCCTGATGCAAAACGGCAGTTGCAACTTCGTCAGCTTGTTCCTGCTTGATACCTCTACCTGGTTTTACACCAAGAATTCCTGTTGTTTCAAATCCTAGCCACTCATAAGTTAGTTATGGTTATCGGTCCTCTACGCAACTGTTTTAACCGCCGGTATTCACGAAGAGCAGCACTGGCATTTCCATCCCGCTGATAAAACAGCTTGATTAATAAGGCACGTTCACGTAGTGACAACGCCATCGACCGGCGAATTTTTGCTGAATGACTTGAATTTCCGCAATCTTTCTTTTTATCCTCGATATCGAGTCACAAAGTGACCGTATGTACAAAATACATAATAAAGTTTCTGATCGTAGCGTTAGGATTTCCCCTACCGAAGTTTTTTGGTACTAATTTTTTTTTCCCTTGAAAAATCGAAACCGCATTCTTTAACGTGTATGGTGGTCAAATTTTGTTATATTTCGTCCAGTACATAGCACACTACAGAGTTCCGAACGCCTCCTGTTATTTCTTGATCACCCTGTATATTTAAAATACTTACATCGAATGAAGGAAGTTATACTCTATTCTATTTTCTAAATTTCATTTCTACTGAATCATCAAAGATTATACTAGCAAAATTATTTTGGATCTTCCTTTTAAAATATTTTGTCACCATTTCTAGAAAAAAAATAATAATTGTTCAACGGAATTAATGAATTTGATGGTAGAAACGCCTTCAGAAATATAAAAATTTTGAAAAATTACAAGTACTTATAACTTCAAAATTAAAAAAAAAATTGCTTAAATTTTATGCATATTTCCAAGAAAGATTTAAATTACAAAATATCTAATTTCAGAAGTATTCTATCTAATTTCAGAAGTATTCTAATTTCAGAATTTAAAAAAGAATGCTTAAATTTTATGCCTATTTCAAAAGGAGATTTTGATTTCAAAACTAAATAAAGAATCTTTAAATTTTATACATATTTCAGAGTGAGATTTAAATTACAAAATATTCTAATTTCAAAATTAAAAGGAGAATGGTTAAATTTTATACACATTTCAAAGGGAGATTTAAATTACAAAATATTTTTATTTCAAAATTATTCGTTTCATTCTAACAATACTCAATTTTCCGTATCTTCAGAAAACTAATTTAGAGCATTGAAATTTGATTTCTAATCACCATCAAGCGGACATAAGTGATGAACAATTGAATAAAATCGAACTACTTTTTTCTTAAATTATAAGGACAAATCGGATATTGTAATATTTTAGACAAATTGAATTAAATCTCAATTAAAATTTCATAAAAAGAAGCTACAAACGGAAATTTTATTTTGGAATGAAATTTCGTAAAACCTTTAGTCATTCATAGAAACAATTTAAGTCTTGTTAGAATTTTTAATATTTGTTCGCATTAACGATTTTTTAATTTTTACATTATAAATTTTTTGAATACTTTTCAAGTCTTCCGTTATTCCTCTGCTTTCTAAATTTTTTGATCGTATATGATAGATTAATACATCTATACACGGAATATGATCTTCCAATTTTCATTTAAAAAAATAAAATTAATAGAAAAATATGGTATTATACTTCATAATACGAGCAGGTCTGTAAATTAGACGCTATGAAGATATTTGTTGCTTTTAAATTGGCAACGTTATTATACTACAGTCGATATTTTCACTGTCTCACTTATCAAAACTCAAACTGTAGATAAAAGCCTCACTCCACAATACAAAAGTATAGGCGCCATAGGAACAATCCCATTGGTAGGATTCCCACTAACTACTAGTAGCCAAATCGAAGTTAAACCTTGAGAACAAGGTTTCGACGTGTCAAACCTCCGTGGTGCTTCCCTAATCAAGCCCATGAATCCCCTCTGCCCTAGGACTAAAGAAAATACTTCCCCACCTGTTTCTTCCATTGACTTACAAGCGTTGACAAATTGCCTCCTGGGAGGTCAGATAAGTGTTATCCTTTAATTAATGCTTTGCCATCCGCGCGTTGCAGAGATTTCAAGATGACACACATTAGCGTCAAATGCTTTCTAATGCAAAAGGATTCTCCTGACTGATCACATAATAATCAGTCAGTGCCATCCTTCACAACAATGGGTTTCGTCCTGTTGCCATGGATATTTCTCAACCTCCGCATTTACTGTGATCCATTTCTAACGTTCCTGACATTACAAAGAGGGGGAAATCCGTTTATGGTGTGTGAATGGAGGTCACACGCCACATGGAACTAAAAGTATTTTAAACTACAAACAATAAATACGGTTCACTTTTTCAACTTCCTTGTGTACAAAGAGAATATATTATAGGCGTTAAAACATTGAATAAAAGATTTTGAGGAATCTTTATATTTTAGATCTCCATGAGTCCAAAAAACACATTTTTGGATGTAGCCTGTCAGACGCTCTGTGAACATGATAAGGCCAAAAAGCTTTGAGCTGGATGAATGAAATTTGATAAGTAGTCTTCAGCATCAGGCTTGTAGATTTTTATTAAATTTTGAACAAAATTCATTCACAATAAATCTGACTAACAGAGTACAAGTGATTACTATAACTAAAAAAAAAGAAGAAGAAAAGCGTTAAGTGCTAGATAAATCAAATTTGGCACACAAATTTAGCATCTGGGATGAAGATCCATATCAGATTTGAAACTAAATCCATTTAGAGGTTGACTGTCTGTCTATCTATATTTTTGCATGCATCAAACGTGGTAGCTCAGAAACGTAGTGACTTTTAATAAATGAAATTTGCTATGTGATCTTGTGAATACAGCTTTTGGACTATTTTGATTTTAATCAGTCAAGAAGATGACGAGAAGTCGTCCGAACGACTTATTTTTGATTTTCTGATATTTGTGAATTAATTCCATGCTAGAAATTAATCACCAAAAATTGCCAGAGGGATTCTGCAAAAATGGTAGATTTGCGCCAAAGATGTAACTATTCATTTGTGAAGGCTTTACTCAGAGTCCACAGTTTTATATGGGAGGAGGAAGAGGATAATACCCTTATGCGAAGAAATTTTGGGGAGCTCTTGGTGGACATCATTACTATTATTCCTTATAAGAAGTATAGGGTGTGTAATAAAAAAAATATTGTAGACATCAAAAAAAATTATCCATTTCAGATTAGTCTGAGCTAAAAAAAAAGTACTAAAAAAGCATAAGTACTTTTATTAGACTATTGTTACAAACCAGTAATGTTACTTCCCAGCATGGTTAGTGTGATCACCGGAAAGACTGATTTACAATCATCTGTATTGGATGCTACTGGGGTGCCGAGCCAGTAGCCCCAGAGCTTGGCGATAAATTTGGCGATTTTGGTGACAAAATAGATAATGCTGGAAACTTCGAGAATTTTAACGATACGAGACTTAGGAACCGAGATACGCCTGACTTGCCTAGAAGGTTCACGGCCCTTCTAGGTAACCCGGAACTATAAAAGGACGACATTCTCAAGCTGCAAGGTGTCGGAGTCGGAGTCATAGTCAAGTAAACACTCTTCGAGAGGATAGTGAGGCAACGGCAGAGTGCCAGCATTGTGGGGAGCGCAACCTAGCGCTGAACCGAGCTGTGTGGGGAGCGCAACCTAGTGTGTGCCGAGTCCTGTTGTCTATTGTGGAAGCAGCGTCGTGTCGTGTGTGGAGTCGCCAGTCGTGCGGTAGTGAGTCGGCAGTTGGTTACAGCTAAAGCTAGAAGACAGTGGAGAAGTTCAGCCGTTTGGAGAGACCTTAAAACGAAGCTCAAAGGATTCCCTTTCTTTCTGAATTCTGCCTGGCCGCTTTGTGTGCTGTGGTCGATTCCTACTTGTGAGCTACTATTTGCTGTAGAGTGCTGCTGCGTGTTCGTCTCGGCTGTTTATAGCTGTCGTCTTTGTATTTGTCTCGTGTTCTTCGTGTAAATAAACGTCACCGTTGTTTTCTACTGAGGCCTGCTGATTGTGTTTTCACACCATGCATCCACTGTAAACGAACTCGATGATCCGTAACACTATCAGTCTGTGAGTAAGATAGATAAAAAAGGCGTAGGACTAGAATTATTAAATATGGTGTGTTGTCTTTACTTAAAACTCGTAGATTTATATCAAATTTTGAATGAAATCAGTCAGCGAAAAGTAATATCTGCTGTCAGTAGATATTACTTTCTTCTCAATTTTAAAATAACGTATTCCATTATAATTACTTCACAGCATAAAAAATTAAATATTCGGGGCAAACAAACTGATAGCCAAAGTAGGCTAGTAATTTTAAATTTACTAACAAATTCACGAACGTTAAATTTGCATACCGAATTTTATCAATCTAGCTCTTTTCGTTTTCTAGTTATTGTGTGAACTTATACTCGAGTAGCTGGACAGCTTCCTTTGAGAGGCGTTTGGTCAAAATTTGATAGAAATCTACAAATTCGACATAAAAGCCACATACCAAATTTCATTCGTCTAGCTCAAAGGGATTTTGTGATATCTCTGTCACAGACAGGTGGGCAAACATTTTTCTAAAAATTTACTTTTTGAACTCAAGGAGGTTCGTCAAAATCTCGAATTCGAAATACGAGAAAGTAATAAGTTGTTACATGTTAGAGCATTCGAGGTACATTTCTAACTAGACAGCGGCCAAGAGCCGTAAAATTGAAAGGGGGTAACAATTCTTCTGCTCTGGAGCGACAGACCTGGATCTGCTCTGGCCTTTTTCAGAATTCCATTCAGTGTAGTCCTGCTCTTGCCTCATTTTTACAATTTTTCACCCTAATAAATTTTTTTTTCTAGCCAGTCAATCCACTTAAGTTTTGGTCTTCTCTTTTTTCGTATACCAAATAGTTAATCCAAAACGATCTTTTAAGTGACTCAATTGTCATATAATCTTACTAAAAGGATGACAGTTAATGAAGGTAGATTTAAAACTTTATGTTCGTAATTTCCAAATAAATTCGTAATAAATATATATAAATTCTATGAGTAATAAAATATTTGAATAAAAATTGTTATTGGGGACTTATTCGTGCACAAATAAGTAGATTTTTTTCTGTTAAACAATGTCCGAAATAAATGTAATAGAATACTGTTCGTTTTAAGATTGCACTTTTCGACTCTTATACTTCTGCAAGGGGTGGCACGCAGAAAGATGAACGGTTATTACACCTCCAACTCCGCGATAATCTGAGCTCGTCTTACTGCTACATGTAAACATCTGCTCCTTTCATCCTCCTTCTTTTCTCTGTTTTGACTAAATAAAAGCATCCTGACGCATACGCAAAAGCGCGGAGGAGTATTGGCAGGTAATAGAATATTGTTTCGGAAGGCTTTTAAATCGCGCTCCAATGAATATATAAATTTCAAATGATTATTACAAAAACACTTTCTGCGTTTGTTTTATTCCGAAACTGTCATGAAAATTTGAAATTTCCTTTGATGATGTTAAGACAATTCAAATGGATGATGGATGTTTTGTGGATGTCTCCGAATTAAACTAATTGAAATTTGGTGGATATTATCTGTATTTGATAAGACTGATAAT
This sequence comes from Argiope aurantia, assembly GCA_026543865.1. NCBI lineage: Eukaryota > Metazoa > Arthropoda > Arachnida > Araneae > Araneidae > Argiope > Argiope aurantia. The sequence goes on from JAPMOR010125730.1 coordinate 84,334, forward strand.
TAAAATTCCATGTTCATGCGATTCCATTCCATTGCGAATTTCTTCGATGTCTGGATAATCAATGCTTTTTGATAAATAAAACTGAATTATCATCAGAACTCATATGAGTTCGGATAATTTGTGCAAAATCTAATGAGTAGAAATTATAAACACTCTTTAATGAATACAGACGATGGCAGACGATAGATTTTACAACCAACACGATAATAAATATGTCTTTTTATCTTTATTTAGTACTTCATAATCTAATAATTTGACAACAGATGCGATAAGACAGATCTTATTGACTTGAACAGTAAAACCTACTGAGCGTATAATTCCTCTAGGGTCAAATAGGATTGCAATGGTCTGAATGTATTTTTTAGTAACTCACACATTTGGATAGGGGGAGCGCCAATGCTATGCAAGGTTTTCTCTGCCTTACTCAAAGCCCACAGGATATTGGAATGGGGAGAAAAACACCTGTATTCGACAGTATGTGTGAAACTCGTATTGTATTTTTTAGGGGGAGGGAGAAAGTATTCTCATTTAGTTTTTCAAATGATTACATATTCGCTCTAATGAACTTTAGGAGTGTAAACTCACTGATTTTTTTCTCTCTTTTTAATGCAATGAATGAATTTAAACTTGCATGATAAATGTAAAATGGCGGCCCTTGCTGATTCAAATTGAAGGAAGTTGGAGCAGTATTTTAGTAAAATATTCGGCAAGAGAATCGGAGTAAAGCTGATGTTGAGAAATATTTATGGACTGGGTGTTTACTGCTGGTTTGAAAAGAGTCATGGAATTACCTTTGATTTGACTCCAATTTATTTTTACATATGAAGACAATTGTAGTTAATAATAAACATCCACTGTATCAGTTGACGTTAAAAATAATATAATCGATGATTATAATATTATTAATAGGGACGAGCTCCAATATATTCACAGATACATTATTAGAAAAATTCAGTTAAATTTCAAGAAAAACATTGTATTTAGATTTTAAACTAAACCTGCCATTTTGTATGATCTCTTTCTGTGTAATACATTATTTAAATGTAATAAAGATGTAATTTTTTCACAATTGTTAATATATTGTTTTTTAAATAATCACGTTGCTTAACATAATTTTGCTATGAAAAGTGTTATCTTCAATTTGTATATAATTTCTGTTTCTCCTATTAAAACAGCCTTTTACATATACAGGAAAGTGGTACAATTCAACTTCTATCATCTGTCGATTTTCAAAAACATGTTTGGAGGAAGGTCTTGCAAAAATATAGCATTTTGCAAATAATGGCGGTTCTGTTTTTCCTTACTTTATTTTAGACACATGTAATTTATAGTGCATGCGTATTCGAATATGTAGAGTGTTAAAATTAAATAATGTCAAATGTTAAAATTTGGGGAAGACACTAACCTTGTATAATATTGCGATTTTAAAGTATTGAGAATACTTCGTTTAAAATACATATATATTAGAAATCGTTTTCAAATTATTGTGAAATACTTTCACGACTTATATAAACATACGGCACCTTTCAGTATATGATTTCCTATTTTCGCGTAAAAAGAAATTTGTTTTTAATAAGATAATAAGATGTTAATTTTCTAAAAATGGTGAGTGCAATTGACTAATAAATATCGTTAAAGCTTATTTGTTATACAATTCTATTAAAAATATTTAAAATGAGGAAAAAGGCTTTTAAATACAATTTGTTTATTGGAAACAAAAGTTTCCGAGAAGTATAAACTAGCAAAAGAAAATAAAGAAATCGTGGCAGATAGATCACGCTCTGGTTGGCCATCCATCTTTGTTTAATCGTCCGTATGTCGATATGTTCAAAGAATTAATTATTGTAGTTTAACATTTAGAGGCTTTATTGAACAAATTTGAATACTAAAAATGTTCTAGATTGAGATGAGATAACACTTGGATTTTGTATCATAATAATGCAATTTTCCACAATGCCATTATTTTTGTGAAGAACATTTGCGCAGAAATCACTCTTATTACATACTGTTACGAAATTTTCTTTACCGGGGTTCGTTTCGATAGTGGAAGTTATATGGTGTGGAGAATGCTCAATAATCAGACAGCAATGGAAAAAGAAATAACGACGTTTATTTACACGAAGACACACAGGACAGCACAAAGCGACAACTATATACAGCACAGAAGACGATTATCTTCACCCGAGACGTGTAGCATACAACAGCATACACAGCAGCATACAACCAGAATCTACCGCAGACAGTAGCGCACAGCTCAGTTCAGCACTAGCTTGCCTCAGTCGCTTCCGACTCCTCCTGTTCTACTTCTCCGACTCTGGCTCGGATTACTGACTTGACTTCTCTGGCAGCTGTAGCCCCTTTTATAGGTCTCAGGAGGCGGGGTTAGAAGCCTCTCAACCAATCAGGAACGTTCGAGGCGTATCTCGGTTCCTACTGGACGGATCGGGAAAATTCTCGAAGTTTCGGGTATAATCTATTTTGGCACCAAAGTCGCCAAATTGGTCGCCAAGTCGCCAAATAGTAGCCAAGTTTGTCGCCAAACTCTGGAACCCCCGAAACGACGCCCAGACTCTGTCCCATAGAGATGACTGTAAAACATTCTTTCCAATGATGGAACCAACTATGCTGGGAAGCAGCATTACGGATTCGTAACAATACTATCGAATGGCAACAATCAAATGAAAATTAAATATCATGGCAACAATAAATGTCAGCAAAACCATACGAATGTTTCAGACTGTTTCATTGAATATTTTTACGGTTCCATTTAATGCAAAGCTTCGCTGCTTGATGAAGCTGTAAAGCATCATTAAAAAATGTTCTGGACAAATGTCACCAAAACCAATATTCACTCAGAGTGAAGAAGATATAAAAGAAATCAAGAAAGAGGTGTGAAACAATGTGCAATCAAGTGCGAAAATATCCTTAACGATTATCAATGGGTAATTGATATGATTTACTATTTTCTATTGATGGTCATATCTTCCAAAACTTATATCTGACAAAAATGATTTTTCATCATTTTAAAACTCAAAAATTATGTTGTTAATATCATTTTTCTATATAAACAATATTTTCATTATTTTTAATAATTTTTTTAATGTAAAAGATGTAATTGTTAACAATTTTTAATGCTGCTATGGTGGATTTTAAACACATCCATCAAAATATTCAATCGAATGTTTTTGCCAGTGTTGAAATTAAGATTAAATAAATGTTTTGCACATTGATTCCGAAGTAGGATTTTCAATTGCACTTTTATTTCTTAGTATAAACACTTTTTAATTTACTCTCGATATAATTTATTTCTATTTATTAAATTAAATTCATGTTTTTCAGCTTTATCAAATAGTAAGTCCAAATTTTAATAAAAATATGCATTCCGCATTTTAACACCCTAAAAAGTCAATAATTTGGGCGAACAAGTGGATCGCCAAAGGCGGCTAGTTTAAGAAATACTGCTTCAGGAGTTCCACATTCACCATATATAGCTCCTTATAACTTTTTCCTATTTCTGTTTCCTTGTTGTTATTGTTCTGAATCTATTGATTTAATGGAAGAAAAATTGGCAAATTCCATGAAAATGACTTTTAAGCAAGCGCTCTAAGGGTTTGTAAATGTTATTGAAAGCGCACTGCAATCTGAAGAGATTACTTTACGAAAGAAATATTTTCCAAAAAACAATATTCGGAAAATATTTATTAAAAGAAATACTTTTTGATTCACGAAAACGATTACGATTATACTTTTTAACAACTGTAGTATATTGAGAAGAATAAAATCATTTACGTGATTTTCTACATGTATTTTGATTTCAGTTAATGGAGCGACAAATAATCGAAAGTCACTTGGTGTGAAAATCAGTCAAATTTAAATGAATAGCATGTGAAATATTGCTAAATTTAAGAGTTGTATCTTTTATTTATCTCCTCCATTACCTAAATGTCAAAGGATGATTTATCGATGAAGGAAGAGTACTTGTACACGAGTTCGACGGACGTAAAAGGAAATCGGAGAATGACAATAGAAGAGGAATTTCCTTTCCGCTATTCTTAGATAACACAGGCAAGGGAGGAAGAACTAGTTATAACAATGATTTTCATTCCCTATTATAACCCTTTTGCATTAATCGCCTGTTATGGATTGTTCATTCTCGGATTCCACTCTTATGCGCATGCGTCAGGATTAGTTTATTTCATCAAAAAAGGGGGTGAGAGGAAAGACGAAAGGAGAAGATGTATGCTTTTACCAATAGGGTGATCTCGGATTATTTGTGAAATTAGGAGGCGAAATAACTGCCCATATTACCTCTTGGCAATGTGCCAGCTCCAAATGCGCTAGTCTCGGGATCCTGAAACGAATAGCGCTAATTGTGAAATTGTATATCAAGATAATTAGTTTAAAGAGTAATGAATCAATTAAAGATTGTTTCCTTCAGATAACTGAAAATAAGCGTATCGAAATGCGTGATTATCACTGGATGTAGTTGTAAGATGAGTCAGTAATGCTTTACTGTCGTTTTTGGAAAATGTCCATCTGTCTGTGATAACTCAAAAACACTGTAGACGAAAGAAATTAGTAGAGAAATCAGATGTATGAAATCTGGTTTAAAGATATTGCATACATTTTATAGGTTTCTATCAAGTTTTGAGCAAAGTCTGTTAAGAGAAAGTTTCTTTGTCCATCTGTCCTTATGTAAGTTAACACGATAATTACAAAACGAAGAGAGCTAGGTAGATAAAATTCGGTACACAGATTTTACTTCTGTCCTGGTCATCAAAAATTGAAAGAGGTCACAATTAAACCAAGATAGGCATGACAATAACCTATTCTGAGCCTCCTTGACCCACTTCATTGTCATCGCTATTTCATCCCTATACTCCTCAAATTTCTAGGAAAGATCCCCGTATTTGCTTATGTGCAATATTTCCAGCTAAAATGATGTCACTAAACTTACATATAGTAAGAATTCTCATAACTACGAGGTCTCTCTGATAATGGGTAAGATATTTTTCAACCCATGTTATTGTAATCCTATTTTGACGTCCCCTACATTCCCCCGATTTCTGAGAAAAACGTTTTCCATTGCATCGTCCCTTCTTGTCCCCCAATATTTCCCTTTCAAGTGACGTCAGTAGAAGTGCACACGGTAAAAATTCTTTAAACAACAAAACCTCTATGATAATCGATGAGATATTTCTAAATAGTATAATATACGTTTCTATAACTTATCTGTGCATATTTTGAGTAATCAGATGGCTGGTGGTCTATCGATAATATCAAAAATCGTGCCATTTACTGCTTTTATTATATTTCCCAGCACCGGCCCACCTAACCCAAAGGGCGCAAAGCGTAATACTAGTCGGTGGGAAGGAACATTTCTGAAACATGACACGCACTATACCCAATAAAGTTGAAATTAAATTAAATAAACAAAATATAATGCATAGATAGAGAAATAATAAAAAAAACATAAAAACATAATTATATTACGTAATATAAGTAGTTCAGGCGCAATGAAGGAATAAGCTAAATTTTATAAACCAGTGGAAGTCCTCTCTCCGAAACTTTTCCGCATGCTACCCTAGAAAATGCTTTGCATGGAATTAGCGAACGATAGTAATAAATATTAACCTTTAGATTTTATTTAGCATTTTTATTGAATCTGTCGGGTCAACCTTGGAGGTTAAGTTCTGGTACGCAGTTAAAAGTAGTCGAAAATCGAATTTACGATTTAAACACGTTTTTCTCAACCGATTGAAACAAAAATTTGACCCAAAACTCCACTTGTAATCACAAAATTCCATGCAAAATTTTATGTATATAAGTCGTTGCATTTTTGAATGATCGAATTTGAATTTTCGAATATCATGTTTCTTAAAGTTTATTTTTCTTTCATTTTAAAATTGAAACAAGCATTATGTTTTGATGTAAAATTAGTTAGTTATGTCGGAATAAGCTAAAAAAAAAAAAAAAAAAAAAAACGGAATAAAAATTCTTTTTACTCGTACCCTATTTATCTCTCTGGGCTTTTTAGTAGTTGAGAAAAATCGA
>JAPMOR010125730.1:90397-123365 GCA_026543865.1 Argiope aurantia
GTACCCTATTTATCTCTCTGGGCTTTTTAGTAGTTGAGAAAAATCGACATCGATAACAAAAATAATGTTCAAGATTTAATGCTAGAGTGTTGCACTTCAATAAGCACCTTAAATATGTTTTTTAATTACAGGTTTGCTACCAAAGTACTAAGCCTTATAAACAAGGATTATTATGACTGGCTCACTAAGTATCCAAATTTTTGCGTGAAGAAACAATGCCCAGCAAAAGCTAAAAGAATCTTCAAACTGTTGGTAAAAGGCTAGAAATCTTTTCTATCATTTCTTTTAATATTTTTAAATTTAATTTAAATACATGTTGAGAAAAAATGACTCATGATATGACTTCAGAAAAATTTCTACAAATATTCACCAATCATGAAATGGGGAACTCAAAACCTCTATCCATTTATATTTATTATTTATACAACCCTTTGCTCATATTACCTAGTTGACACAATAGCTAGGGTCATTTTGATTGGGAGGTTTCATTTGTAAGTATCAATCCCATTCCATGAGAGAAATTACTTCCCAATGATTCCTACTGAAAGTAATACCAAGAACGTCAATCATTAATATTGGTTGAAAATGAAGGATTGATTAATTACCTACTTTAAAACTAACATTAAGAGATATAGGGTTATACTATTACTTTTCGTGCATTTTATATGTTGGTCTTTTTTAAAACGTTTATTTTTATTTTTTTATTTTATCATGTGAGAACATGATTTTGTTTTAGTTAGGAGGTTTTGAAACTCGAAATCGTGTAGGCAATGAACAAAGCATAAATGGTAATTTTCATCATCTCTTAATTGCATCTAATTTTTTCCTGCTTGCATAATAATAATAATGCAATATAATATAACATACATAATAATAATGCAATATTGCATTATTATTATGTATGTTTCTTTGAAAGCAGATGCGTTTTTAAAAGGTTGACCTGATTTTACCAGTATTGCATTATTATTACGTATGCTTCGTTGACAGCAGATGCGTTTTTAAAAGGTTGACGTAGAACTATGACATCATAGCTGTTATTTCATCTCAAAATCGGTCGAGCTACAAAACTTTGTTTGCCAGCTACAAAAATTGAAAATGAAAGTTTTAAAGAATTTAGCATTATATATATATATATATAGAGAGAGAGGGGGGGGGGGAGGGAGGGATAGAGACCGAAAGAGAAGTCTCGTGATTGTTTCGAACCGATTTAAACTAGTTAATGACTTAAATTAATTAAAACAAATAATGGCTTAAAAAATAATGTTCTCACATGATAACTTGAAATTTTCGATCGTAGACTTCATTTAAATTTTTCTCCAGTTTTATATATTTGTTTATTTACTTATTTTATTTTCTCGTATACGTAGTACAGAGAAAGTACAGTAATCGTCAAAAAATTCGAACTTGAAATTTCGAAAAAACCCCACATTTTAGAACTCCCTGAATTCGAAAGACACATTTTTGAAAGTGTCATGTTTTCCTGAGAGAAAGGCAATTCAAAAAACGCTTTGAGCTAGACCACTGAAATTTGGTATACGATCTTTATGTCAAATTTATGGATTTCTATCAAATTTTGAGTAAAATCTGTTCGGAGGAAGTCTGTCCGTCCGGTTGCTCGAATACAAACAAGATAACTATAAAAGGAAGAGAACTAAATGTGTAAGGTACGGTGCACAGAATTAACATTTATAGTTTAGACACCCGTCAAATTTTGAACCAAATCCAACAACGAGTTGATTGGCTGTCGTCTGCACGTAAACAAGTATGAAATGTCGTCAGAAACACGTAATTCAAAAACATAATGACTTGAATATATCGAATTTCTTATGGGATTTTGTGATTATAAGTGCAGTTTTGTGTCAAATTGTTACAGCCGATTGAGGGAAATGCGTCTAATACACAAATTTGATATTCGGATACTATTAAGCGCCAAGGATGGCACGAATTCCAGGAATTAATCGCTAAAAAACTCGCCAAGGATGAGACGATAGATTCAGTAACAATGCTAAATTCACGTCAAAAGTTAACATTCCTTAACAATCATGCGCCAATGCTATGCAAGGCGTTCTCTGACATGACAAGTTAATTAGAGAGTATGCGAGAAAGTTTTGGAGTCAATTTTTTTTAATATAAAGTGAATAATAATATTAACCACGATCACATTAAGAGCCGTACATTGTACTTTTAATATTAGAATTTAATTCATACCAAAACTGTTAGAGAACTTTTTTTAATTTGGAAACTTATCATGTGCATTCATCATCTCGTCATTACTTTCAAGATGGCAGAACTTATTGTTATTTTCTGCGTCGGATACTTGAAATTCCATACATTTGTATTTTCCCGTCCACATAAACGCTCCCCCACCTTCTTCCGCATATACTCTTTGACACTTTGATGTATTGCATTACAATGAACACAAAGCACCACACTGAACGCTGAAGTGGGATTAATGCCAGTTACTGATGATTAATCGATCCCTAATCTAAAAAATAAAAAGCCGGCGGTATTCATACAACCACTATCAGGCACACACTGTCTTCTCGACTTGTTTGATGTAATGGCACAGAAAAAATTTCAAATTTTGAAGCAAAATGCAATTTTAGGTTATATTCTTTCTTAGACTGTGTAGCATAGCTGAGCACGTGTAGTTTTTCAAATAACGAAAATAAGTTCTAAAAATTAGAATAGTTGGATAAAATGGCCATTATGATGCCAAAATTATCAGTAAAGATTTATTTTTAACATTATTTAACAGAATTGTCTTCTAATTTACGAACAATAGTTTAATAATTTACGCAATAGATGGCAGCACAAGTGTTGATTAAATACTTCCCATGTTAATCAATTTTTCATCATTCATTTTAATTTTAAAACTGACTAGAAATAAAATATGTGAAAAGCTAATATGTTTCTGGAGCTTATGCATGAGATAAATAGTTGCAGTTATTATTTATATCAGTTAAGAGCTGTTTTATTCTATGTAAGAATTTTTTTAAATGTGGATTATAATTTCCTCAGAGACAAAAAATTATTTTCAATATCATAGGCAATATATTACAAATCAGACCGTTTGACCTAAAGCTACCAAACATGGAACATATATACTCTGAAGGGTGAAATTATGCATCTCGGGGCTATCTTTTTAAAAATTTAATGAATTAAAAAATGAGCAAATTTTTCAGGTTTTCACCTGATAGCTTCTAAAAATATTCAAGCAATAATAATAATAATAATAATTTTTACATCATCTTAAAATTTTAAAAATTATCTTCTCATTGATACATATTATTTTTCCAGATATTTTTTAAAAAATCAATTTCGAAAAAATATTTTAGATATATTATCCAATAGTATATTTCATATTGTAGAGGGATGAGACTCTTAGATAAAAATCATAGACGAGTTTCAGGGGCAGTTATTTAATTATTTTTCTCAGTTCCACATTTCACAAGACAAAACAAACACGAATACGAAAATACACGCCACTCACTTCGAATACCATCTAATAATGACCTCCAAGAAGGATCATGGGAAATATACTTTGATGTTAATAAGTAACGCCATCTGATGTATCAAAAGAGAGGGTAGTAGAGTTATGCATTACCTACAATTTTTTAAAAAATTACAAGAGTGCTTGAAAAACGAGTTACGAGTGCATGAAAAAAAAAATTAATTTTTATCCTAATAATTGGCAAAAGCTCAAACGAAAAGATTGAATTCTTCTTGCAAATTAAACATATAAAAGTGTAATTTTTAGTATGAGTTTGTATGAAATGAAATAAACAGGAAACATGATGCTTCCTGGTAAAAGATTTCTGTGACTTTTTAAAATATCTATATCATTTATTCAATACTGTATTATTTAAGACAAACATGATTTACATGTATAGGATATCCACTCTAATAGGGATCCAGCAGCTAATTTCTTGAACATCAGAGAATGAGCATACGCATCTAATAGGAAAAAATGTTTAAATGAAAAGAAAAAAAGCATTTTATGTAGTATTAATCAATAAATAGTCTGATGGATTACCAATTTTAAATTTTTATGCTTCTATATTTAAAGTTTTTTTTTTTTTTTTTTTTTTTTTTTCATAATGTAGCAAATTTTTATTTTTTGGCTGGATTATTTTTAAGTGGCGTTTTATACAGAATTAGAGAAATTTTTATTGAATAATTGTCTGAGATATTGCATAGATTATATTTTTTAAAAATTCTCTGTAGCACACATAAGACTTTAATACTGAATTATTTCATCTCCTGTACTCATATTTTTAAAAACACATATTTGATTTTCAGCTAAAATATTTTTCTTTCATTTAATCACTTCCATTTCAAAATAAAATTCAAGTTTAAAGGAATCTTACAGAAAATTGGAAGCATACATATAACAGTATAAAACTTCTGAAATAAGTATAAGTTGCATGATTATCAAAATTTAGAGCTTAAATATATATATATATATATATATATAAATATATATATATATATATATATATTGAAGAACTTATAAGATCAAACTACAGAAAATATTTCATTTAAAATTTTAACAATCATTAATTCACTGGGCGACCAATTTTTAATAAATAGCGTGGAATAAGTAATTCCCATATCTTTTCCCTTAAAATCTTATTTGATTTCCAGGTTTCTGCTTTATTGTTTGCTCAAATCTCTTAAGTTAAAGTCAAAGCTACTGTAAATAATATTCATTTAACTAACGCAAGACAAGTTTTTCAAACAAGGATGAATCGTTTAGAGAAACTGCAAAAAGGAAGTATCATTGTAAAAATATTTTTGTAAACACTTTCATTTAGCCTGATACATTTCATGTTTGCAAAGATGAAAGATTCGAATCGATTTTTCATTCCCTTTTGATGTACTGTAATTTAAAGTCAAAGATACTGTATTGTCAAAGAAACTGATGTACTTAAGTTAAAGTCAAAGATACTGTAAATAATATTCATTTAACTAATGACTAACTAACGCAAGACAAGTTTTTCAAACAAGGATGATTCGTTTAGAGAAACTGCCAAAAGGAAGTATCATTGTAAAAATATTTTTGTAAACACTTTCATTTAGCCTTATAAATTTCATGTTTGCAAAGACGAAAGATTCTAATCGATTTTTCATTCCCTTTTGATGTTCTGTAATTTTCAAATACTGCGCATTTGTTTATTCTTAATGAAAATACACTATTTTAACACTTTCAGTATTACTACATTAAAACAATTGATTATATTATCATTTAATCAATTATTTTAATTGGATTTTGATTCTACTACCTGGTAGAGAATTACGCAAAAATATTCACAAGGTAACGAAATATTAATAATGATTCAATCAAAATAAATAATTAACTATAAAAAGCAGAAAATAATTCAGTTTAAAAATATCTGCTTTTTAGTACGTTAATAAATTTAGTAATAGCATTTATGACATCGCTAAAGTTATGATTGAAAGTGGTGTCTGTTTATTTCGTGATAATAATGATCTCATTCAAATAGACAAGAAATTATCTGTCAATATCCTTCCTGAGCTACAATTCGAATTGTGAAGATCGTTTTCATTCCACATAAATTCAAAGCAAAAGAAAAATAAAAGGAACCAGCGAAGAATAAAATAAAACAGCGACGAATAAAAGAAGAATAAAATAAATCAGCGAAGAATAAAAAGAATCAGTGTTCTTACAATAAGTACCGCAATTATGATTTTAAGAAATGGACTAATAACGCTTAGAAATGTGGCGTAAAGGGTGATTTATAAAGTCATTTTAAAATGAAAAATATAATCTCTCCCACCCCCCGAGAGTGTTTTTCAGATTTAATCATATTATTTTTGTTTGCTTTCGTCGTTGTTTAAATTTCACTCGCCGTTGCTTGACTCGGGGAAAACTGTATGATAATGCCGGAGAATACATTTTTCATTTTTAGCATGAACCCTTTTTCAAGTCGCGGATAGCTCATAATTTTAATCAGAACTCCACCAAACTTATAAACAACTCCATGAAATCTTTTCCCATGTTTTTATTATGATCTATCATGAATTTTTCCAATTGGACTTTTTAGCCAATTTCCTTTATTTCAGACCTACTTGAATCCGAGAAACATATCTTTGGAATTATGTATGTCCGTCACTCTGTCTGTGTATAATATTAACTAAAAAATGTTTTGAGCTAGATGGGTGAAATTAGGTATATGATCTTCATCCCAAATTTCCAAACATCTAACATATTTTGAGCGAAATCCCTTCAGAGGAAGTATGTCTGTCTGACTGTCCAAATACAAAGGAACACTATAACTACTAAATGAAAAGAACTAGATGGGAAAATATTTCTTAAGCATCTAAAGTGCAGATCTATGTCAATGCAGACTTTGAATTCGTTAAGCTGTCTGTCTGTATTTCTGCATGAAATGTAAAAGCGATAACTCAGAAACGCAACAACTTAAACAAGTGAAATTTGATATGTGAGTTTGTGAATACAAAAACAGTTCTGTGTCAAATTTTAGCTTCAATTAATTAGAAAAAAGACATCCAAAATGCATATTCGGTTTTCTGGTACTTGTGTATTAACCGCATCTCGAAGAATAATCACTAAAAAAAAATCGTCGCAGATCATATGTTAATATGCCCTTTTGTAACCATGTTCCGCTGATGACATGATGTCAATAATGCACAAGTTTCGATTTTCTTTACCAGAAATTGAAGGACACAACTCTTATGTACAGGGCTCTAAAAAAAAATCTGAAAGCATGGCATTCACGGCTTCGTCCAGGGTACACCTTTATGAAGGGGTGACGTGGGAGTAGCACATTTACTTGGAAAAAATTGCAAAAAAAAATCCTTCGAGAATACATTCCTATTAGCCCCCCCCCCTAAATTCAGTTTTTGCATTTATATAATGATTAAATTTCACTTGATATTCGAAATTCTTTTGGCTTTTGCAAAATCGAAACTAAAAAATGGCTTTTACATCTTTTTCATTCGTTAAACAAATTTGAATTTTGTATCCTCAGTATTCGTAGCTGAATATTTTTTTAAAGTCCGTTAATTCACGAGAAAACTTACTGCTTACAATTTATTCTGTTAAAAAACAAATTTATTAAATTATATGCTAAATTTAAAGCTGTAATCGTAAATTGATGAATTCAAGATGCCACGACCTTCTTACTTATTAAAATTTACTGTTTATTTATTAAAGTCGCTATTTTAAAATTATTTTTATTTAATTAAATTCATTTTATAATAAATTATTTCTTTAATTTATTAAATTATTTTTATTTAATTTATTTTAATTATAACAAGTTTTATTTTATTTAGTAACATTATTTATTAATTCATTGTTTTTTTCTTTTTTAAAAAACAAATAAAACTCTTATAAAGTCACAGTAAATCTTTATTGCCATTTTCTGTTTGAAAATATTTTTCTCTTACTGTAATAAAAAAAATAATTTAATCCAGATTTTTTTTTAAATTCAGATCTCTGGATTATGAAATTGAGATAAGCATCTATTGTGCCAGTAAGGTGGCCATCGATAAACGCAGACGATATGTATTTTGAGCTTAAAAAAATGTGGCTACGTTTGGAAATTTATTTTTGCTGCAATTTTAAAGATCCTTTCTTTCAAATTTTGAGTAACTATTTTGCATATTATATACAACTGCTATTTGTTTTTGTGAGTGGAAACATGTTTTTCGTTTGATTTTTTCGAAATGGCTGAATGTGGCGTAATTGGCAGCAATAGCGTAACGGTAGCAAAAGCGCCACAGAAAAATTGACAACCTTGCAAGGCGCCAAATGACTATATATCAAAGCTTAGCCTTACTTTTTCGTATGCGTAGTATAAAGAAAGTATAGCAATAGTTTAAAAAATTAAATTCGAGATGTCTGTGAATTTCCATATTTTAGACCTCTCTGAATTCGAAAAACAGGTTTGGAAAGTGTCCGTCTGTCTGTATGTGACAAAGATAAATCAAAAACGCTTTGAGCTAGATTATTGAAATTTGGTATACGATCTTTTCTCTAAATTCTCATATTTCTATCAAATTTTGTGAAAAATCTGTTCAGAGAATTTTGTCAACGCGGTTATTTGAATATAAATTAACACGATAAGAAGAGAGCTAGATAGGTAAATTTTGGTGCGCAGATATAACATCTATAGTGTAGATGTCGTATCTGTGTACCGCATAGTGTAGATGTCGTATCTGTGCGTATAGTAGACACTTATAAAATTTTGAGCCAAATACAAAAATGTTTTGATTGTCTATCGGTCTGTGCTTTCAGAAACATGTAAACGCGATAATTCAAAAATAGATTGCCTTAAATACGTCAAATTTGGTATGGAATTTTGTTTCTACAAGTGCAGTTTGGTGACAAATCTTTGCTTCAATCGGTTGAGAAAAACGCGTCTAAAGCACAATTCTGATTTTCGGATATTACCAGGTATTAATAGCCAAAACATTGACCACGGATGACACAATAGATTGAGAAAAAATGCTAAATTTACGCCTAAAGCGTTTTTCGTTACTATTGTACGCCAATGCCATGCAAGGCGTTCTCTGGCATGACAAGTTTATTAAAGAATATGCGAGAAAGTTTTGGGGAGACTACTCCCACTGATTACTGTTGTTCAGTCAGCTGAAAAATATCCTAGAATGTTCTTTTAATACGATCGTTGATTTTTAGATATTTTTAAATCTTTATGGAGAACATAGTTGGGTATGAAACATAATGCATCTGTAACGATTCTAAGTGAAGGAATTCTTTTTGTAAACAAAATTCATGTGCATTTGATAACTTCTGTAGTCACAACTTTTTTATTTGGCTACGGTTTAACAAAGATATTTAAAATACGTTAGAACAAATATAAATTTTTAAAAAAATGAAAATTCTTTCTCTTAAAATTGGCAGTATTCCATTAAAAATAAGAGCAATTATAGTCTGGGAAATTTTGATAACTGGATGATCCAATTTCAGCTGTACCATTTATATTTACCCTGTTTTTAAAATACCCACTTTAATATTCGATAATTAAAACTGCTTAGTCGAAAAGTTAATATTTCTTACTTTTTCGTGTACATAGCATTAAGAAAGTATTGTAATCGTCAAAAAATTAGAAATCGAAATTTCGACAAATCTCCACGTTTTAGACATTCCTGATTTTGAAAAGCAAAATTTAGAAAATGTCCGCCTGTCTTTCTGTGACAAAAATAGCTCAGAAACGATTTAAGTTAGAAGGCTAAAATTTGGCATATGGCCCCCATATCAAACTTGTAGATTCCTATCGTATTTTGAGCAAAATCTCCGCTGAGGAAATCTGTCTGTCTGACTGTTCGAATATAATTTAATATGACAGCTACAAAAGAAAGAGAACCAGATAGATAAAATTCGGTATGCAGATTCAACATCTATATCACAGGATCCTATGAAATGCTAAGTCAGATCCACAGAGAGGTTAAGAACCTATTCGACGGTATCTTCAGAACAATGAAATCGCGATCATTCAAAAACTAACTGTCTTAAATATATCAAATTATATATAGGATTTTGTGACTGCAAGGTGCAGTTTAGTGTCAAATTTTTGTTTCAATAGGCTGAGAAAAACATGCCTAAAGCACAAATACGATTTTCATATACTATTTAGGGATTAATCGCCTAATAACTCACTAAGGATGAGACGATCGATTCCGTAAAAATGCTAAATTCTCTCCAAAAGTTGATATTTCTTAACTATTCTACGCCAATGCCACGCAAGGCGTTCTTTGGAATATCGGCTTCATTAGATAGTATGCGTGGGCGTTTTGGGGTCATCACTCCCGCTGGTTTAATCATATCTTTTCGTGTGGATCATAAATTTGCATAATGAAAAAAATTATTTTTCAAAATTTTAATAGTGTAGAAGGATTGAGTTTAATTTATCTAAAAAACGGAATCAACATTGTGGTATTTAACAATATGGTTTATATTTTATCTTTTTATCTGCTTACAATTCATCAATGAATTATGAGTAGATTATATAAATGTCTTCACTTCAATGAAATAAAATTCCTTTGAAGGCAAGATATGTTATACCGATTAAAGCTAATATAATCGGAGCATTTTGATTTTGTATTCCAAATTGTTAGCTATCGTTCATTTGAGTTACCACGCATTTTAAAATGAAGATGATATTTTATAAATTTACGAAATATTTGTTTATACAGGCATTAGCTCTTTTTGTAAGGTGAACTGCATTTCTCTTTTGACGTATACTTACTATACAATGAGAAAGAATCTTTATCAGGATTCACATGTAATTGTCAGTTCTTTATGGAGGCTGGCGAATTTCTGTGTTTCATACCTTTTCGGATTAAAAAAACACATTTTTGGAATTTTGTCGGTCGGTCTGTCCATCTATTTGTCTCTGAACATGATACCTCAAAAACATGGCAAGATATGCATGAGCAGTTTAATTATATAGTCTGTATTCCAAAAGCGTAACTTTTAACAACTTTTTTACGACCGATGTATACAAGTTTCTCAGGTGGGGGGACTGTCATCTACATGTGTATTCTGATAAGAAGATAGGGGCTTCTAAGCCATATACCGTATTCCCTGTTTTCAGACAATGTGAGATATAGAAACATTATGGCTTGTTCCAAGATGTTAATAAAACTTGAAGGGTTTTTTTCAGAATTAAACGAGTTTTATAAGTAAATGATACAAGGATTTATTTCTTTTGATGCTTCTGCCTAAACTATAATTTTATCCATTTTTTAGATTTGTGCTTTGATTGCAAAAGCTTATCTGAAAGCTCGTTTTCTCTGATAAGGACTATGACGTAATTCTTCCATAAAATATAAGAGCAATTATATGAAAAACATTTTTAATAATAGATAAATTTTTCACAAAATCCTAGGACATTTTTTTTGTTTGTTTTTTACTAATCTCAAGAATTTTAAAAATATCTGAAAATACATTTGAATTGAATGTTTGAATTGCAAAGTCGGAAATCGGATTTCAGTATGTAATTATTGTAATAAGGATCTTGAAATACATATAATTTTAATTTTTTGAAATATTTGATTGCATTTTAAGAAACATATAATTCGGTTGAATCTTATTCAATTGGCGATGTATTCTCTTGATTTTAAAATTTAAAAAAAATTATTTCCTTTTTTTCACATAGTTTATGGAAGAAATATTAATTTGTCATATTTCTTCCATAAATTTCATCTATACATATTATAAAATGAAGTCTCCTGAAAGCGTCTGTATGTTTGAGTATTTAACTTGATTAAGTATTTAAGTATTTAACTGATATTGGAGGTATTTGTATCATTTTGTAGGACATTTATTGGGGAAAATTTTAGTATATTGAAGTCATATCAAAATAAAAAAAAGGAGTTTTATAGTTGCGATTTTAATTATTTTCCTACTACGATTCGCGCATGCGTAAAACAGCAGTATCTGTGCTTTGCACTTATCCATGCGTGTGTGAAAATCTCAAACTGCGCATGCGCAAATAGCATGAGCTGTGGTATTCATATCCGATACATTTCTTTGTTTACGTCTGATTTTAAACAGCGATCCAAAACTCAATATGCCCCCCCCCCCATAAAAAGAAAATCCAACCTAAGCCGGAGTACATTAAATGCCAAAACGCTTCGTTTGTTGCGCGTTAATGAAAATGTAGAGGAAAGAAACGTTCGTTTAGCGAATATCAGAGAAAGAATGTCCACACTTAGGGAATGAGAATCGTCTGTTGAACGGAGTAACCGTCTCTCTTTAAATTCCACTGAAGTTGAATTGCAGAGACAGAATGAATGTTCATTAAGGCTAGACTTAAAGCTAATTCTTCTAATGTTATGCCACGGGCAACGCTGTTGCGGGTATTGCTAGTTATTAAATAAAAAATATTTCAGCTGCAAGGCACGCATGCCTTCACATAACGTCAGCTTAATCTTTTCGATTGCAGCCACAAGCATTCGCCCTTGCTTCCTCCGTTTATACCTCGCCTTCCTGAAAAAAGTGCTCCAACAAATTTCAAAAAGAATAAAATACCTCGAACAGAAGAAACACGTGAAATAGAAAAGGAAAGAAATATCAGCATCTGTTTTTAAATGAGAAGTCGCGTGTTGTTAACCGAACGAGATAAAAATAAATTTTAAAAGAAAGAGGGAGCGAAATCGTATCTTGAAATCACGGCTTCTACGGTGACATTGAGTTGCATCCTTAGGCAGGCTTTAACTGAGATCGTAATTAATTGTTTTAGTTACTAATAAAAATAATCGCGTTGCTCTTGATGGTATTTAACCGATAAATACGCCCTACAAAGGACAATTAGCATCTAACTACTGTTTTGAGAAAAAAAAATCAATTTCCGCATTTAGGATTCATATTTAAGCCATTAATATGAATCTTAAAGTAGTCGAGGAATCTACGCCAGTCATAGAGTCGATCTTCCAGGAGGATATGATCTCCAATCTGAGTAAGAACTCTACCCAAATGGCCTCAAATAATTTTCGCAAGAGCAAATATCTGGCTTCGATCGGCGATTTTCCAGACATCAGCGCAATCACTAATTGGACTAGAAGTAGGGTTCAAGATAAACTTATTGCACGGGTGATTTGTAAAATGATCATCACTCCGAGTCTTCTTCACAGGTTCAATCTCTCAGACAACCCCTTGTGCATCAAATGTAACGGAGACAATAACATTTCCCACATCTTGTTAAAATGCTCAAAATATACAGTCTATAGAAAAGCGCTCTGGAAAAACTCAACATCGAACAGCCGAACTTTTCTTTTGTATCAAACTCACGGAAGCAAACATCATCTAAGCATCTTTATTCAAGTATTTTCACACCTATTTACTGTAACTTCTTCGTTCCTGTGGACAGCAGCCTCTGTCGCTGTATCCATCACTGTTTATATCCAAGTTCAATTTGAATCCTCTTTTGTGTGTAATTGGATTTCTTATCGATCACACTAAAAATCAGTCGAAATAGATTTCCGAAAAATGGCTCGCAAATTCTCTAATACAGATGTTATCCCAGAAAACACCTTGCACGACATTGGCACACAATAGTTATAACATTTTATTACGAAAATTATTATTCTTTAATGTGAATTTAGAATTTTCACTGAATCTATCGTGTCATCCTTGGCGAGTTTTTTGGCGATTCATCTCTGGCAAACGGTTAATAGTACTCGGAAAAAATGAATTTCTGTTTCAAATGCGTTTTCCCAAACCGATTGAAACAAAAATTTGACACAAAACGACACTTGTCATCACAAAATCGCATACCAAATGTGATATATTTAAATCATTCCGTTTTGAAGTTATCACGTTTGCATGTTTCTGAAAGTACAGACGAACAGACGGTCAAGCTCTTATTGGATGTAGCTAAAATTCTGATAAATGTCTACAGTGTAGACTTTTAATCTATGTACCGAATTTTAGCTATCTTGCTTTCTATGTTTGTAGTTATTGTGTTATTTTATAAGTCGGATAGACTGAATTCCTCTGACCAGATTTTAGTCCAAATTTGATTTAAAAAATATATAAATTTGGTGTAAAGAGCGTCTACGAAATTCCATTTCATCTAGCTTAAAGCTTTGATGAGTTCTCTTTGTCTCAGACAGACATTTTCCAGGAGGAAATTCGTCAAAATCTCGAGTTCAAATTTTTTACTACACTCAATGTATATTTCGTATATGAGAAATGAATAATATCTTCAAACGATGAAAAGGTTTTTAGTAATAACCAACTTTTTCATATAAATGATACTTCTTAATAATTAGCATTTTCTTCTTACGATAAATACATTAACGCTAGCTATCTTAAATATTGAAGGATATTTATGAGAGCTAAATTGAGGGGATAATGACTTTACATTGAATTTGAAGTTCACAGTTGTAAGATTAAGAAAATCTTCATAGTATCTAATCTCTGATATATTCGTGCCTATTGTGAAAACCATTTAATGAAATTCGTTAGGTTCAAAAATTTTTATTAACCCCTTCGTCGTCCGTAACGCGTCTACCGCGTTCAAGTGAAACTTCTGCAGCGCGGCTGTAATGCGTTCAATCTCTCTTCTACATTTTAAAACTTTTAAACTTTTAAAACGCTTTGCAAATGTTTGCTTGTTTGAGTTTTTATTTTTGTTTGTTCTAATGCGGCGAAAAACAGAAATTTTCGCGGACAGGGGTGGACGGCGAAAGGGTTAATGAAATAAAATACGTTCCAGGAAAGTAGACTTTCAAATTTAAAAATAAGCATATTATAACTTTGCCAGCTATATGGTAAAGAACATAAAGTTTCTAGTCTACACAAAAAATTACTTTTTTTAAAAAAATTGTTTCGAAATATTTATGAATTTTTTACTTTAATCTGTTTTTTACTTGCCTGGATCCGGGTAAAAAAAAGATAGGCACATTGTCGCAAGATGTCTTACATTTGATTCTTCTTCTTCATAAGCACAACAGAACCTTGCAGACCTTGGCTACTTCAACCACGCGCACTTTCCAGCGCTTTCTGTTGCTTCTTATGGCACTTGCCACGGACAAGACCGTTGTTACGAAGACAGCGATTTAAGCCTGAGGGGAAGCGTCTCTTGTTTTTATAGTAGCGCCAACTAGAGCCAAGAGTACGACTTTGCTACTCACGCATTACTCATTCGCTCAACCCCTTTTTACAGGAGGGCACATTCACACATCTCACAGATAGAAAAACGGAAGAACAACCATGCCCAAACCGGGACTCGAACCCGGGACCCCATATCACGGGAAAGACGCGTTACCCCTATGCCAGGACGCCGGCTCCATCGCTTTCTATCCCCTGCAACTCCCTTCCAGTTCTTTACCCTCAGAACACTCAAGTCACTTTCCGCATCACCCAGCCATCTAGTGGGAGGTCTTCCTCTGGCCCGGGATCCCACAGGATTTTTAAAAGTGAATATTTTGAGGCCGCTTTTTGCAGGGCTTCTCCAGACATGGCCGAGCCCTCTTAACCTATTGCTCCGGATAATCAGTGCCATCTGTGGTTGCCTATAGATTTTGTATAATTCAAAATTGAATCTACTTCGCCAACATCCTCTCTCTAGTGCTGGGCCAAAGATAGTTCTAAGGATCTTTCTCTCGAACATGTTCAAGGGCGCTGAGTGTCCAAGTTAAGAATCCAAGTTTCACTTGCATAGAGAACAGGCATAATAAGAGGCTTATGAATTCTAAGTTTAGTTTTTCGGCTGATTAAGTTGGATCTTAGTTGTTTTTTTCAGTCCAAAGAACTTACATTTGATTAATCCTGCTTTATTTTTAAAATTAGCAGCCAATCATAGGAACGGTGGCATACTCACAAAGCCAGCGAGAATGCTCTACCCGAAATTTTCTTGAATACTCTGTACTAGATATACTTGTGTATTATCAACTGCACACGCTTGGCAGATAGTGATAATGAACGAATCGATTCAATCGCTGGGATATGGTTAATGCAAAAGCACCAGAAAATCGAATGGGCATTTTGGACGCTACTTTTCGAACCGATTGAAACAAAAATTAGATACATAATTTCAATTCTAATCAAAAACCAACACTCCAAATTTCATGTATTTAAGTCATCTTGTTTTTGAATATATGCTTGCCAAACGCTCAACGGCCACAAACTTAGTTCCAAATTTTATCTATATATATATATATATTAAATCTGTGTACCAAATATTATCTATCTAGCTCTCTTCTTTTGGCAGTTATAGTGTCGACTTACATTCGGACTGGCAGGCTGTCAGACAAACTTCTTCTGAATGTTCTTTTATTCAAAAGTTGATAAGAATTTGCACATTTGATGTAGCGAAATCATGTACCAAATTTAATCTGTTTAATTCTTAGCGTTTTGGAATTATCTTGTTCATCGACACTTTCCGGATCCTGAAAAATTTGAAAAGTGGAGATTCGTCAAGATTTTTCTTACGGTTATAAACTTTCTCCGTATACGTAAAAATAAATATATATTAAATTTCTTGGTAATGCGCTTGTGCATAAATATTTAAGTTTAGTTATATATTAACGTCCCTTTTTGAAACAATACTTGGGCTATTTTGGGACGGACCTCGTCATTTTGAACCGCAATCAGAACTACCAGGACGATACATGAGCTAGCATCCCCCACTCCAAGCTTCCACAACACATCAGTGGGAGGACGTTTGCCCCCGACTGATTTGACGCGCACCAGACCCGCTTACACGACGGTTCTTCAGTGGAATCGGATCTCGAGCCTGAATGAAATTCGAGATGCAATTTTTACATCCAATTTTGTTTGGTGTTTATCAAATTTTGAGTAAAATCTGTCCAGAGAAGGTACCTCTGCTTCAGCTGTTCGAATATAAGTAAACATAATAATGACAAAACGAAAAGAGCTTGATAGAACTAGATTCGGTACACAGATTTAGCATCTATAGTGTAGATACCTATCAAATTTTGAGCCAAATGCAACAAGGAGTCGACCCTCTGTCGATCTGCATTTTCTGAAACATGTAAAAACGATAACTCAAAAACGCAATGACTTAAATATATCGAATTTAATACATGATTTTGCAATTACTTCCGATGTTCTGTGTCAATTTTTTGTTCCAATTGCTTAGGAACTGTATATTTAAAACACAAATTCGATTTTCGAATGTTATTAACAGCCTGGCAGTGATTGATCGCCAAAAAAAGTCGCCAACAATCACAAGAAAGATTAAGTAAAAGTATGCTACATTCACACCAAAGTTTAATATTTCCTGGAATAACACCTATATCAGAAAGTATGCGGGAAAAGTTTTTGGAGACCACTCCTTCTAGTTAAGAATATGTACTTAGACATTTGAGGATAACAGCTGGAGTCAGAATGTGATTATCTGAAGCTCAAATTATAAACATTAAACTATTGAGAAGGCAAGTCTCTTGCTTGGGATTACTTTCTCAAGTACACAAACGAAAATACTGTAATCGGCAAAAATTTCAACTTCAAAATGATCACGATTTATGACCCTATTTCAGATTTTTCGAAGTGCGAAAAACGCATTTTTAGGAATAGGCGAGTCCGTCTGTAGGCACAATAACTCAGAAATACTTTGAGCTAAATGGATGATTTTTTTTTTGTCTTTTCATCATATACGGTTTTTTTTATTGACTTTCCATCTCCTTTTTAACCCTAAACAGAAAAATGATTCATTTTTTTAGCAATTATATTTTCGAAAGTTATAGCGAAAAAAAAATCGAAATTCAACATACTTTTTATAAAATTAAAATTCTAATTGAATTTCAGCAAACAAACAAATAAAAAAAATCGCTCCGACGTTCGCATTCCCAACCTCCGAAGTGAATATGTTCCAAAAAAAAAAAATCGCTCCGAAGTGTATATGTGCCAAAATCTGTTCTGTGCAGATCCTGCATAGATAACTCTAGACCACGCACTCTGTCCCGCAAATAGCCAAAACACTTCATCTTAATGAGTTGTTATAATTTGAGTACGCCTTCCGATAAGAGTCGATGGTCAGAATTTACAAAAGCTTTCCACTTATTCTCAAAATTTAGACTATCTTGTGATAAAACTTCGCTCATTTAAGAAACAGAGTTGACAACATGAATTATAAGACGAATTTCTGAAAATGAAACATTTTTGTACATGCAGTGGACTTCATTTTTGAAACTAACATCTATGAATGTTCTCAAAAATTTCAGCCCCAAAGGACAATCCACAAACATAGCCCTCCTTTGACTTGGCACGAAAATGGATGAACAGAAAAAAATCCAAAATATTTATTTTGACTTCTTTTTTTTTTTTTGTACAACGAAGCTAAACACAAAACATAATGTATTATAAACATATAAAAGAACATATAAGCGTTCTGTACTTTTTATTGAACTACGAAATTAAATGTAAACACAAAACGTAATGTATTATATATGCATTTGGTCCTTTTTATCATACTATAAAGTTAAAAATAAAACGCAATGTGTTATATAAATATACAAGAAAAGCGGGAAGGGGGGGGGGGGACCAAACTGTTCTAATGAACGTGTACCTAATAAAAAAGGGGAGAAAACAGAAAATACTATTAAAAAACTCATAAGAAATGCATGAAAATAGATATTCAGAAATAAAAATGAGATTTATCACAGCCTTCCTAGATTTTTTTTCATTTATAAAAAAAATATGTTTTATTGCTCAAAGTGAATTAAACATAAAATTCAAAGAAATGATATCAGTATCATAGAAATCTCAGGCCACCCGCAAAAGTTTTTCACGGACAGCGTATAAAAAAAGTAAGATTTTTTTATCTCCAATTTTCGAAAACATTGCAATTCATTGCCATCAGAAACCAGATTCAACGTCAATCAAACCTTTCCGGGGCGGAGTTACATCTCAAGGGGCGTTATTCATTACAGCCAATGAGTGAGATAGGGGGCAATTCGGTTGATGTCCTTTTTCTGCTCGCCGGGCTGATCTGTTACGCGTTTTCCGAAACAAAAAGTTTATACATTAGGAACTGGAGAACTTGCCAGATATCTAAATATTTTAAATTATATTTACTGCAAAGACTAATAAAATACAGACAAATAATTGATTGCAACTTTTAAAATGTGCTTTTATATTCGAATATAATTATGGATATAATATCAGATTGTTTACAATCAAAATCTTAAATTAGGCAAAAATATTATAAATTTCAGTTATTTAGAATTTATTCAACTGGTTAGCACATTGATATTGAATTTTATAAAGACAAGATCTTAAACTCACCTAACACAATAACTTATTTAATGTATTTTTAATACAAGTTTAAATGATAAGTGTGTTGAAAACTAAAATATATTAATCATATTACTAATAAAGATGAAAATCTATAATCTATAAGATATTAATCGTCCGTCGATATGTACTTTCAGAAGCATATAAGAGTGATAACTCACAAACGTATCGATATTAATATATGTAATTCAATATGTGCTTTTGTGACTGCAATTGTAGCTCCGTGTCGTCAATACATGTGTGTGTGTGTGTGCTCTCTACAGGTCAGATCATTTGGCTTAGAACTAACAAGCCAAATCTGGCACAAACATACTTTGGAGAGGGGGAATGCGCCCCACAGAGCGATTTTTAAAAATTATTTATTAATTAAAAATTGAGCTACATTGTAATGTTTTTACTTGATAACTTACAAAAATCTTCTCGCACAAAAATTATTTTTACGCAGTTTACATGTATCCAAAATGTGCCTTCTCAATGATATTAGTTTAGTTGCTGTAAGTTCTTAAATTTAAAAAACAATTAAATGTAGACTAATCTTTAAGTACATTTCACAAATTACTTTGTCTTCATTATTGTGAAGGAAATCTAAATCTTTGTCATTGTTTCATCAATTATTTGACAGCATGATTTTCTTATATTTTTGAAAACTAAAAAAGGATTCATGAGTAGCTTTCAAGACGAATAAAAAAAAAATGCAGTTTCAATACAACGAAAACTAAAAGATATATGAATTGGACATTTACGTTTTTAATAACACTATGATGTCACGGGACTAGTCCCCATTAGAAAGATTCATATAAAAATTAAACAGATCATTTGAAAGACAATTAAAATAACGGCACTTGTCGGTTGTAACGGCAACCAAGAAGCGCCAAGAAAATATTTCGCCAAATTATAAAAATATACTCAAGTTCATAAATATATATAATAAACATGTGCATAAATATAGATCGAATCACGTGCGATTCACATGCTATGTCATTTGACTACTAAAATAGCCAAATTGGCGAAATTTTTTCTTGGCGCTTTTTGGTCAATGTTACCTCCGACAAGTACCAAAATAACACTTTTAGTGTCTGACAATTTGGCACAATCAAAGACTTGAAATTACATCCAAGCCTCTAACTGACGTAAAATATAAATAATATCTTCAGTTAACCAGTTGGTTCGCCAAACACGACTAGTATTATAAAAAGTCGAGGGTTACGTTTATAATAAGTGTGTCAGACCAAAAACGTGACGCATTGATAGTCATATTTTCAAAAGTGGGAATTTTAATCACATTAAAGATGTATTTTAATTTGTCAGGGATGTTTATGAATTCTATAATATGCATTGTGGTTTGGTTTCCATACCGTTTTTTATCGTCGCCTCACACTTTATTACTTTCAAGAGATTTAATGACAATATATAATAAAAGATATGCTTATTTTTTATTATTCAATACGCTAATAAAAGTGTGTTTTTAATTATTTTTTTTGGAATATCTTGCTTATTTATAATTATTTTAACTTTATCATTAAAAAAGATTATCTCTATTAATAATAAAAGGAAATTCTGCGTGTGTATTAGCGGTTTCCAGGTCAGATCGCTTGATATAAAGATACGAAATTCTCCTCCCCCCCCCCCTCCTTTTTTTTTAACCCTTATCTTCACAAAGATCTTATTTTATTTTTTTAAACATATTCTCTTATCTTCCAAATATATTTTGGAAGATGGAAGAATGTGGATTTTGTGGTTCATTTTTTTTTTCTCAAATTTTTATTGACTCAGATTTTGCGAGATAATTATGTTAAAATTTGCAAAAATGATAATTAGCAAAATAATAATAATAATAATTTTTACACCATTTTAAGATTCAAAAAATTGTCCTTTTAATAGTATATGTTAGACACCATGCAATGCTTGTTGTTGAATTTTGTCAATTTCTTTCCTTTCTCGGTTACGAGAAGTCGTCAAAAAAATTCGAACTCGGAATTTTGAGGAATCTCTATGATTTAGACATCCCGGAGTTCGAAAACACATTTTTGGAAAATGTCTGTTTATCTGTCTGCGACAAAGATAGCTCAAAAACGCTTTGAGCCAGAGGGTTGAAATTTGGCATACAGTCTTTACACCAGATTTGTTGATTTCTATCAAATTTTGAATAAAATCTATCCACAGGAAGTTCGTTAGTCCGGCTGTTCCAATAAAAATTAACACGATAACTACAAAAATAAAACAGCAAGATAGATAAGATTAGATATGCCGATTTAACTTCTATAGTCTAGACACCAGTCAAATTATAAGCCATATCCAACTACGAATAGGCTGTCTGTCGGTCTATACTTCCAGAAATAAGTAAATGCGATAATTCAAAAACGCAATAACTTAAACATATCAAATTTGGTAAGGAATTTTTGTGACTACAAATGCAATTTTGTATCAAATTTTTAATATAATCCGGTTGAGAAAAACATGTCTAAAATACAAATTCGATTTTCAGGTACTATAAACTGCATGCCAGGGATTAATTGCCAAGTAACTCGCCAAGGATGACACGACAGATTCGGATAAAATACACACCAAAAGTTAATATTTCTTAACTATTGTACAACAAGTGCATGTAAGGCGTTCTCTGGTATGGCATGGCAAGTTTATTAAACAGTTTGGGAGAAAGTTTTGGGAAAACCACTCCCAATGTTTGTTTGTTTTTTGTTTTTTTTATTTTATTATTAAAAAAGACGATTTCTATTAATAATAAAAGGAAATTCTGTGTGTCTGTTAGCGTTTTAAAGACCAGATTGTTTGATCTGAAGATGCGAGATTTTCTCTTTCCCGCTTTCTTTTTTCCTTTCTTTTATCTTCACAAAAATCTTATTTTATTTTTAAAAATGCATTCTTTTCTTATCTTCAAAAGCACATTCTCTTGGAAGATAAGACAATGTGGGTTCTGTGGGTAATTTTTTAAAAAAATGATTAACTAAGAATTTAGCGAAAAAATTACGCGATATTTCCGAAAATATTATACCTCAAATATAATTTTGACACCATTTTTTTAAATTCTAAATACTGTCTTTTTAATATTATATGTTCGTTAAAGTGCAATGTTTTTTACAGAATTTTGGCACTTTTTAAAAAATATTTTTTCTATAGTTTTCAACTATATATTTTATTGTTACAATGAAATTTAAACCCCGTTTTCCTTATTTCATCAATTATTAAATCGTGTGATGTTATGAAATAGTTGAAAGCTCAGAACGAAATATACTGCTCATTGTCTGTGTTATTTACACGACGAATAAGAAAGAGCTCCAGTGGTATGAAAGACAACGTGCAATTAGAGAAAACTTTAAGTAAAGCGTTTTTAATGACATTATAATGTCATAAAATTCAATTTCTTTAAGAATATTCATATGCACAAGCAAAACAAGTGTAAAGCTATTAAGATTACACAATTAGTTGTGACAGTTTGATATTTAGAAACGTTTTATTAAGAGTTAGTTTAGTTTTAGTTTAGTTATATTAACGTCCCGTTGTAAAGCAACACAAGGGCTATTTTTGGGACGGACCTCGTCATTTTGAACCGCAGTCAGATGACGAGGACGACACCTGGGCTGGCATCCCCTCTCCACGTCGCACCACACCAGTGGGAGGACGTTTGGCATGACGGATTTAACGTGCAACAGACCCCCTTACACGACGGTTCTTCGGTGGAATCGAGTCTCGAACTTGAAAACCTACGGCTCATAAGCCGAGACCTTACCACCAGGCCACCGCGGCCTCGTTTTATTAAGAGAATCATGAAAAGCAAGTAACACATAAAAAATTTAATCGTCATTAAAGCAGCCAATATTTGCAGTATAATTTGCAAAAACAATATTCCCACCATCCAAAGATGGCTAGCAATAAATATCATGCTATCCTGTAATAAACTCTTTCTCAAATTCACTACCAGATGGTGCCACTCATTTGGAATTAAAATTTAATTTAATTAATCGTTTAACTGATATTAAGTTCAGAAAATATTAAAATAACATTAGCAAAAATACACATATGTGCAATATTCAACACAACAGGAAATGATTGGAAAAAAAAATTTTTTTTACAAAATTCCATTTTTTTATTAACATAAAACAAGTCAAGATAGACAAAAATATGTAAGAAACCCAAGCAAAGGCCATCTGAATAGAAATATTTTAATTCTATTTGTTTCAATAAAGTGATACAGAATATTTCGATACACCCAAAAATGAGAATCGATTTGTGTTCTACGCTTCTGCGGTGGTAAAATAAAAATTTTAAAATTCAATAAAGAAAAAATACTTATATCTATTATTATTTAAAAACAGTTTCTTCAATTATTAAGATGTATTTGTCGTTAAATCTTTATTAATTATTTAAAAACCGGTATTTATTTAAATGATTTTAAAAGTATTCATTTTGATTGACATAATTATGTAAATATTAAACCGAAACCATAATTGAATCTTATTAATAAATTTATTTATTTCATCGATATTTAATCGTCATTTGACTGTAGATTCTGTAATGCACGTCTTAATTTTAGAACCGCCTTTTGAATGACTTTCTAAAAGAGGTTTATTGACCTATAAATTTTAGTTAAAGTTAACTAAAACTGACAAACACAAATTTAAGTTGATCAGTTGCGAAAACGAGTACCAATTATTTATTCAATCTGATTATAATGCTGTGCGCACACAGCGAATGATTTAAATTATTGTAGCCATCGAATACATCAACTACCATGCTAGCAAGCCGGCCAAAGATAACGCAGACGAAATGAACTTTCACTTTAAAGAAATATGGCTACAAGTATCTAGAAGTTGATTTAGTAATCTTGGTTCCAGGCCAAAGACAGACATTCGAATATGTATAATAATTGTTAATACTGGAATAATTAACCACTGATTTGTTTAATTTATGGATGGCGGCATGTCATTTTTGCTATTGCAGTTTTAAAGCAAAATTTATAGAATTTTGATCATTCTACTACTTTTTCTTATCAGTAGTATAGAAAAAGTATAGTAATCAACAAAAAATTCGACCCCGAGATTTTGACGAATATCTGAGTTTTATCTCCCCCCCCCCCTACGAGTTCACATTTTTCAACGAAAAAAAAATTTTTTTAAACGTAAAACATTTTTTCCTCTCTGTCTATCTGTGACAAAGATAACTGAAAAAACTCTTTGAGCTAGACAGATGAAATTTGGTATGCTGGCTAAAAACCATGTTTTCATATTTCTATCAAATTTTGAGTCAAATTTGTTCCGAGGCTGTTACAATATAACACGATAATTCAGAAATAAAGAAAGCTAGATAGATAAAATTCGGTCCATAAATTTAGCATCTATAGAGTAGACACTTGTCGAATTTTGAACCAAATCTAACGGCAAGTTCACTGTCGGTCTGTACTTTCAGAAACATGTATATATGATAATTCAAAGACGTAATTACTTTAATAATCAAATTAAGTATGGGATTTTGTGACTGTAAATGTAGTTCTGTGCGAAATTTTTGTTTCAAATGGATGGGGAAAACACGTTTAAAACTCAAATTCGATTCTTGGATGCTATTAACCATATGCTAGGCATTAATCGCCGAATAACTCATCAAGGATCACAAAATTCAGTAAAAATGCTAAATTCACACCAAAAATTATTATTTCGTAATTATTGTGCGTCAATGACATGCAAGGCGTTCTCTGGCATGACAAGTTTATTAGAGAGTACACGAGAACGTTTTGGGAAGATTACTTCAGTTAGCTGGATTTTTTTTGCAGAACATGTTAATAAACTTGTTAATAATACTGAATGTTATCTTAAATCAAAACTGTAAATAAACATTTTTATAGATTATGTATTTTCTACTTAAAAAATCTCTTGGCTGGCATTGAAACCAATAAACTCTAATTGAAGTAAGTTTCCAAATGTAAACATTTTTATAACTTCAATTATCTCTTGTGTTCTGATCTTTGCATGTTTTCTTTTTAACATATTAAGCATTAAAATGCAAATTTAAACTCACCCATTAATAAAACATGGCTGTCACAATTTTCCCTCAAGCGTCTGGTTGACATGCAATCCGATGGGGCTTGGAAATGTGACAGCATTCTGCTCTTTTCTTATGCATTTTTGCGAATGTAAAAACCATCCCTATCCACAAAATCATCAAATATCAAAAGTTGGATGATGCATATATATTATGAAAATTAAGCTTTTCGGATGATAGAATCTGAAATACTACGAAATGAATGATGTTTGATAAAAGTACTTATATTTCTTGATCTGCTAACTCCTGATTTTTTTTTTTTTTTTCTTATTGCAGGGCGTTCCGATAGCCATTTTGCAAT
The DNA here is from genome assembly GCA_026543865.1 of Argiope aurantia. Classification (NCBI taxonomy): domain Eukaryota; kingdom Metazoa; phylum Arthropoda; class Arachnida; order Araneae; family Araneidae; genus Argiope; species Argiope aurantia. Next base: position 115,525 of record JAPMOR010125730.1, read on the forward strand.
GTTTAAAGATTGTTCAGATATGCAATAAAAGTAATTGTATAGTATTTACAATCGAATAACAAAATGTGAAACGTATATAACATCGCACAGTAAATTTTTTTTTGAAAATTCGTTTTATTATTGATAGTGTGTCTTTCTTGCATTTAGCATATCTGATATGTCGCATAAAAGTTGTAAGATTGTTGGGCTGCTGTGCTATCGCAAATCTGCATTCGCTTTAAACCGTGCTATAAACTTTGACTGGTGAATCAGTTTCTTTTATTTAATTCACTCGGAAAAAGACCCTTCTGCGTGTCAATCTTCTATGGTAAAATTTCTCAAAATTTTAAACACTGCAAAAGTTTCAAAATAGTTAAACATTGCAAACCAATGCTATATTGGAAAAATCCTTACAATCTTAAACATTACGAGTCAGTGCTCTATTGCAAAAGTTCGCAAACATTACGAACCACTGTTCTATTGCAAATGTTATTCTTTGGGTTCGTTATTTACGCAAGTTGATTACGCTGTTTTGTTATTTCATTTATTGTCAATCAATATGAGTCGCAAATATGCTTAGTAAGGAGGGTTTTTTTTTTTACTATTATTTGGCTTAATGGAAATTTTAAGCCCTCAAATAGTATAATGCAAATAGTATAATGATACATTCAAGTTCTTGCCACAGTCCTCTCTCTACTGGATCACGATCCACATTTTGGGAATTCCTATTCTATTGTATAATTGATTTGTTTCTAAATGCATGATCGGTCTGAAATTTTACTTATGCTTTTAAAAACTCCTTGAATGAAAACTCCGAAGATAAATCACTACTTCAAACATTTAATATAATTTTAACGAAATTTTACAGTCTGTTTTAGTTTATTGTTAATTTTATAAAACAAGTTAATATTCAATTTTCAAAATGTTTTAGAGATCCCTGTTTTAAAATAAATGCACAACTTTTAACGATACTAAAAGTAGTTTTGATGCAATAAGATTTCTGAATAAATTTGCATTCATTTTCCTTCATTCTTGAATATTTATTTCAAATTCTATAATATAATCATCCAGCGGTGTCTGTAATGCTGGGCGGAGTTTAAAAATATTCATTATCAAATCAGAACCTGTTTTGGTGGAAAGTAACTTACAGAGTTTTTTTTTTATGTTGAAAGTTATTGATTTATCAGTATGAGAATAAACCTAAGCATGAATAAAAATTATTTATGGGATCGTAAATTTCACTTCCCATTCACATTATTTTACACTGAATTGTAATAAAAATCAATAAATTGAAATCGGCAATTTTTATGATTTTATATTTATGCTGATTCATTATATTCTTCTCTCGCGAATTAGTTGAAGTTATTTCTAATATTTTCTTCAAACATTTTTTGAATTTTATATTTGATGTTGTATTTTTTTTTCTATTAGAGGATTGCTATTTGTTACAATCCATTTCTAATCATTAGTTTTGACTTGAATGTTCTTGAATCTTTTTAGTTATAGAACTCCGAACCTTTAGTGTTTACTTTTAAAGTTACAACATAAGTTACAGATATTGCTTGTTTCTTAAGCCCTCTGTCAATACGCATGAGATCCTCTATTGCAACTTTCGTTAAATATTATGTGATATTAATTTTTGGCTAATATATTGCTACCAGCCGCCATCGTTAACTTATTGGTAGTGCGTCTTCCCAGTGATCATTGCATCCCGGTTTCGAGTCCTGGTTCGGGCATGGCTGTTCCTAACCCTATTTTCTATCTGTGAATTGTGTAAAAGAGCCCCCTTGTCAAAAGCGGTTTTGCAAGCGAGTGTGAGAGTGTCATCTTCATATGAAATAAAGTCAGACTTCTGCCCTCGGGTGCTCAAGGGTCTTTACCCTCAGAAAGCTGCTGCACCCCTATTTCCCCGATCTCTTGAACTTGGTTTGAATTGGTGTTCAATCCAAGGGAGATAAGCAACAGCAACATATTGCTACCAGGATAACAATTCGTCTAGACGATCATATCATATGGTAGAAAATAATAAAAGGAAATTTCCATTATTGGACGCATTGCGATATTTTAAATTAATTATAACATATGAAATTAACTGTCATTAAATAAAACAATTGCCCATAAAATGTTTTCAATCGTGTGGAATTCCCCCCCCCCCCCCCATTCTTTCACACTTTCTTGAAAGAGGGCAGCTACAGACAAATAACTTGACTGCGAAGACCTCGGGTCGCCTGATAAAAGAACTTGTATTTCTGACTAAGTTTTTTGAGTTCAGAAAGAGAAAATAGGTCTTCTGGAAATTCAGCGTGAACCAGACGACGAAAAAACATTTCTGTGAAGGTATAATTTCTTTTTTAACATTGAAATAAATAGAAAATAATCAAGATCATGGCATATGAGGTAATTAAAAATATTATGTTATATGTGGCTAATTCAATAACATGTAAAACAAAAATTAATTTTTTGGAATACTGAATGACAGATACAAAATTTATTGGGAAAGTTATTTATTATTATTTTGAGTAATAAAAACTTATCATGATAGGTTGATCACCTAACTTTATTTACCCATACAATTCATCAAATTTCTTTTAAACTATTATTTTAAAAATAAAAGCGTTATGACAGCTATGAAATAAATCACAATTCCGGATGTTTTCCAAAGAAAAATTTTAGAAAATAAGTTAAAAGACTTCTGATAAATATATATTACGAAGTTATATTAATGGATATATATACTACAAAAAAGGGTTCGTTCTAAAATTGAAAAATGTATTCTCTGGTATTATCATATAGTTTTCTCGATTTAAGCAATGAAGAAAATAAATAATAATAACAATGATAAAAAGCACTTGGGGGGCAGGGAATCTGAGGATTCCTTTTTGAATTTTAAGACCCTTTTTCAAATCACAGAAAGTTTATAATTTTAATTTGCAAATATTTTCGCTCATTTTACTCCATGAAACATTTTCCTATGTTTTTATCATGGCACCCACAGTAGTTCTAATTGTTGTTGTTTTTTCGTGGATCTCCTTTATTTATTTTTTCAAGTTATTTTTGTAACTTCCTTTTTTCACCGCTAGGGACGCTGTAACTTGCCTCACTAAATTCAGTAAAGTCACTTTTCTAAAACCGCACGTTACACCCTTAGATATATGAGAAGCCGTTTTGAATTCAAAGGCCTTAAGACTTCACCAATCAACCAGTATATCATACTTATTATTTTATCTGTTAAAACTGTTAAGTTCAGGCTAATTATCCTTTTTATTACTATGTGTTTCTTAAAATTACAGCTTATTTATTTGTATTGTATTATGTATTAAAACGTTTTAATATCGTTAAATGTCTGCCTGTTGGCATTCTACAGGTTATAACGTTTGATCTAGAATTACTAAATTTGGCCCAATTATTCAACTTTTAGTTAGAGTTCTAATTAATAAAACGTTTAATGAGATTTTGGCATCTTTTTCTTCAACGAATTGCAAAAATATTATATGTATTAAACATATTTTAGCAGTGCACATATTTTAAAGTGCCGAAAAGATGGCACTTTTGGAATTTTAAATAAATAAATAAACTTTGATTTATTTCATCACGCAGGCATAATTTGTACTGAGAAAAAGCAATAAGGGATGCTTCATTCTACATCGCGACACGAGAACAAAAAAGATGAAAATTTGTCTCTTCAGTGATTTTAATCGGAGATTTTTTTGAAACGTGTCGACTCAGGCAAGGGAGTCTTAAGTATCTTTAAAAGAATGTTGTGGACATTAGGGATTTTTATACTTTCGCTCGGAGGGTGAGAAAATTCTTAAGTCATCAATTTTCTAGAACGCGTGTTAAAAATAATTAAATTCAAAGTGAGAATAGGATCAGGGAATAAAGGAACATTTTAGAATGAAATTAATATGGGTTAAATTGAGATAAAAATTAGGAAATAAAGTAAGATTTAAATTATAAAAAACATATCATCATATACATTATCTTAAAATTTAAAAAAAATATGTGTTTTTAATGATACCATTTTGCAAGTTTTCCTAAATTTTGTCATTTATTATTTATTTCATTGTTAGATAAAATATTTATCTGCAAGATTTTCTTTCTGTTGAAAATTAAAGAATCTTATACCACATGATGTAATGTTTAAGTGTTTAAAACAATTCAAACAAATATCTAAAATTCATACAATATTCTTGTCGATCCAGCAAACTGCCAGAGATGGCTAATCTATGTATATATCTTTCTTATTATGTATTGTCGAATGGCATCAGTCAAATGTAAACAAACATCACTTCAAAAATGAACGAAATTCACTTATTGTACATTTTCACAATTGCATTCAATTCTAATTACTTAATCAATGAAACTACAAAATATTATTAGAGATGCTCTGAGGAGCCTTCACTGTGACACCAAAAACACATTCAGTCAGAGCACTAAAAAAAATCAGTAAATCTGCTTTAAACAGAAAGTTTAATCAAGCTCAAAAATAGACATCATACTCGTTTAATGAATAATCGCTATGGCTAGCTTGCAAAAATTGATGTCCATATTTCCGAAACAATTAGCTTACAAAAATGGCCTTTGTATTATCTTATTCTTAAGATTCAATAAATTGATCTTTTTAATTATAGGAATTTCATTTGTTCATAATTTTTCTTTTAAATTTTAATAATATTTTTAATTGAATTTGATACATAATCCGTTTTTAAATGCTATGATGGAATTCAAATTCAACCAACAAAATTTTCAATCGCGTGTTATTACCATTTATCAATACCGTAGTAGGATTTCCATTTCCTCTTTTATTTCGCACGCAACACGTATTTCGCATGTGCACACTTTTCACTTAGCAGTATTCTGATTCAACTGAATTACTGTTTTTCAGCCATAAAAAACAACAAAGTAATTTTTTTTAAATGCCTTCCGCATTCATCATTTAACAGTCTAAAATATTAATAACCTAGTAGAACATTTATCAGTAATTTTATAAATAAGACCAGGAGTGTTGTCTACCCCCGCTGATGGAATTCTCAACTGTAAAATCCAGTTTCGCCGCTGGTATATTTTGGAATTCAGACATCTGCCACTCTTAAAATTTAGTAAATATGATTGACATCCATACCCGGCTATAAAGATGTTGCAGATCAGCGCGCGCCATCCTATCTCTCTCGAGGGCAGTGACACAAATGCTCGAGTCCAATTGCTCTGATAGCTGATCCGTGCTCCGTTCTCCCTTTCGAATCAGTATTTAAAAAATGCACTCTTTTGCATTAGTTTTCAACATCCAAGACGATTTTTCTACTTTCTCGTATATTTAGTATATGAATATTTACTTTCTTCCATATACAGTGGTGGCCAAAATTGTGGACACTTTTGAAAATCATTATGTTTTCTAAATTTGTATGCCTATAGAAAATGTTACATTTCACAAAATGCATATCATTTTAAAGAGAATTTAATGCTGATTTCAATACAAAAAGCAAAATTCAAATATTTTCAATACAAAAAAAGTTATTCGTACTTTAATCTGAATAACAAACACAGTAATGAAGTGGATTCTAATTTCTAACTTCCTTGACCAATCGCTGTTCTTGTTCCGGGAACCAATAAAATGTTAATAAATAACTGCCAGAAGAAGATGACATCATGTTTAAAGTTGGAACAAGTCATTAATGTGCTTTTTTCCACAGAAGGAAGACTTTTTTTTTATATTATCAAATCACAAGTAAAAAATTTTATTAAGCTTTTTAATATATAGTTGAAACTTTTGTAAATATTTCTAATATTTAGTTAAGAAGCAATGACATCAAATAAAAGAATATATTGGACACCTAGAAAGAGAACTAAGATTATTGTATTGCAAGATGGTGGTCTTTCCTATGCTGCAATTGCAAGACAGGTGAGTGGATCAGTGATTACATCTAGAATCCGAAAGTTTCGTTTACTATATCAGGAGACAAATTCAATAAAAAACAAAGCAGGAAATGTCTGAAAAAGGTACACCACATCTGTTCATGACAGAAGAATAAAAAAAAACTACGTCTCCAAGATGGAAGAATGTCATCAGCGGCCACCAGAAGTGAATTGAAGGATGCTGGCATTTATGTCAGTTCAAGAACAATCAGGAGAAGATTATCAGATATTAGACTAAGAGGTAGAATTCAACGAAAAAATTTACAGCAGTGTATAAAAAGATTACAGTGGGCAAAAGAACACATTAATTGGCCAGATGATCAGTGGTTACAAGTTATACAGAGTGAAGAACCAAAGATATTGTTATTTGGTAGCGACGGCGAAAATAGGTAAGATATAGAATAGGCGAAGAGCTGCATTCTGACTGCATTCAGGCAACTATGAAGAACTCAGTGTAATGATTTGATCATGCATGTCAGCAGACGGTACTGGTCTCTTTCATGTTTTCGATGGGACATTAAATGCAAGAAAATCCATTGACACTATTCGAGAGCCAAAACTTACACTTTCCATCAGTGATTTCTTTCCCAACAATGTATCATTTATTTTTCAGCAGGATTCAGCTCCTTGCCACACAGCAAAAATATCGAAAGTGTGATCTAGTACAAAGAGCATTGAATTTTTATCATGGCCAGGAAACAGTCCTAAACTGAAAATTATTGAGAACTTATGGCACCGTTTGAAAACTTATACATATGAAACGTTCATCAAATAAAAGAGGATTAATTAAGTCTATAATTGTTTCTTGGCATCAAGCAATAACGAAGGAAGAGCTTAAAAGTGTCGTCAGCTCAATGAAACATCAGTGTGAAGCTGTAATAAAAAATAAAGGCTACCTTACTAAGCACTGGTAACTCACTGCAATCATCAGCCTCTAACGTATCTCGATAATTATTGCCTCTCAACTTTTTTTGTATTGCAAATATTTGAATTTTACTTTTTGTATTGAAATCAGCATTCAATTCCCTTTAAAATGATATGTAAGTGTTTCCATTTTGTGAAACGTTACATTTTCTATAAGCATACAAAGTTAGAAAACATTAAAATTTTCTAAAATATCCACAATTTCGGCCACCACTGTATATCAATCTCCACATTTTAGACCTCCTTAAGTTCGAAAATCACATTTTCGGAAGTGTCCGTCTGAAAAAGATAAATTAAAAGATTTGAGTTTGACGGTTGAAACTCGGTATACGGTATTCATAACAAAATTGTAGATTTCTATCAAATTTGGAGAAAAATTCAATCAGATGAACTCTGTTTGAACGTAATTTAACACGATAGCTACAAAACGAAGGGGGCTAGATGGATGAAATTTGTTGACACCAGATTGTCTTAAATGTGTCAAATTTGGTATGTGATTTTGTTGATTATCAAATATTATACTTGACTGCATGAGTCAATTTTAGTCATATTTTTTGTTTCAGTCGGCTGGAAAAAAATGCCCTTAAAACACAAATTCGATTTTCGGATACTTTTAACCGCATTCCAGTGATTAAAAAAAGTGCCAGTGCCAAAAAAGTCGTCAAGAATAGCACGATAGATTCAGTAAAAATACTAAATTATGTCAAAGGTTGAAGTTTCGTAACTATTGTATGTTAGTGCTATGCAAAGCGTTCTTTGGGATAACACCTTTATTAGAGAGTATGAGAGAATGTTTTGAAAAAAAACCACTCCAGCTGTTTCTTTTTCTTTCTTTCTTTCTTTCTTTTTTTTTTATAAAGATTTATGTCGATTTCATGTTGACAAGAAGACAATTTTATCATTAATTTTATTTTATTTTTTTCACGGGATTCATGATTTATACGCGGTAATAACCGGTGACAAAAGAAAGGGTGTGAGAAGTTTTTCTCTTACTGAGAGATTCTTATAGGGATTTCTTTTACAAG
>JAPMOR010125770.1:0-14874 GCA_026543865.1 Argiope aurantia
AATTTATTTCGAACCATCCCGAATAGAAATACCTTTATATAAAATCACTTTTAGATGGTTCCTTTCGATGGAAATTTGAATTGTAATAAAACCATATCTCGAATTTCCTTTATTTGGCAGATCGGAGTTTTGGATTAATGTGTTTTAGAAAGTTTGCATGGGTTCATACAGGTAATCTAAGTCATCATAATTCATATTAAGATCATTAAAATTTTTCAAAATTTTGTTAAAGTACTTAATGACAATTGTAATACTTTCTCATCGTGTACTTAAAAGTAAACAGTCCTGTTCCGAATTATAATAAAATTTTAAATACTACAGGTAGGATTTTTTCCTTTAATCTTTAAAAATGGGGGAATGTTTTATATTTTTTAGCAATTTACAATTTTATTTTAAAATTTATCCAGCAACCAACAAAATGCATCAGCATTATTACGGCCATAATGTTATTTTGATATCTCAATAATTACGAGAAAGGATTTAAACACTTTTTTTTTCAAAAATCCAATTATGTTAATTTTACAGTAAAAGGTTTATGACGAAAAAAACAAGTAATCCTCTTTCTACTTTACATTTTATTTTAATTGGCTACTTTTATAATCTTTTAACACTACTTTTCATCCCAGAATAACAAACATGCATTACAAAACCGTTCTGGTCACACACATTCTTTATCTGAATCCTTTGTCAATTATTTTAACTAGAAACGAGCGGCGCTTTTCGAAACAATTTGGCTGCCGTTCAAGCGGCCGGATATTCCGCAGTGGGTCAGTAAGACTGCGCCACTGGCGGGGCTCTAGGACACGCCCCTGCACCAACGCCCCTCCGTGTCCCGGCAACGGAAACTTACGTCCTGTTGTTGAATTGACCTGGCAGATATCCTCGGAAACTTTGCCAAAAAAGTTTGATTTACAGAAACGTACTGTAGACGTCTTTCTGGCCTTGCCAATGAGGAGAATTTATTTAATGCGTTATTTGGAGGGCTAGATCAAATGAAAAGATGTGCCACAACAAAAGATACGATATCTAAAACTATCTAGCGACCTCATTTAGAAAACTAGGAAGTTTTAGCCCTTTTATTTTCAAGATCTTGAACACCCATTTGAATAACAAAAGCATTCACAGTTTGTTTAAAAGTTTTGTTATGATCTACATCCGTGAGAATTTGCATTTTATCGCTATAGTTCCAGGGAGTGAATTAACATTTTTAAGTGCTTGTTTATATCTACATTTTGTTTTCTTCATGGGCTCAGAATTACATATTGTAATTGATTTATGAAATGAGCATGCTCTATTATTCTGTATCATATTGTGAAATCAGAGAATTTATAAAAGAATATGGATCGAAAAATAATATTTTATGATTTTCCAGAACAAAAGTTCATTGCAATGAACTGATTTGAATAGCATCAATTTTTTTATTATCAGTAAAGAAAATTGCTAATATGATTCATAAACAGAGAATAGATTACTATCATGAATATGCTTTACTTATAAGTGGATTTATTTCTTAGGAACATAATTTTCTGTGAAAAGTCTAGAATATGTCGTGACGTTTCATGAATTATTTGAGACGATTGCAGAGAAAAACAAAATTCACGAATGACTACTTCCTTCCGAGTTGAAATCTATTATTTCTAGAAAATTTGACCAGATCTAATTTTTCGACTGCTTATTTAAACAGCATTTTGTTTTGAATTAACACGAATGTGGTTTGGCAAGACCTAATGATTTAGAATCAAGATCAGATGATGACACTTGAATCGGGACGCCCCTTTCGAAATTATGGTGGTTTATTATGGTGCTAATGGGTGGACTTCCATTGACATAAGATTTCATATCAGCAAGACTAGATGCATGGCAGATCTTTGATGGAAACGGATTTCGAATCTGGAAATCTCTGGTTCCAAAACCGAAACCTTATCATATCCGAGTGATTGTTACATATCTATATATTCAAACTAAATGGATTTTTTTAAAAAACAAAACTATCCCCAACCAGTCTTTACTTTGACTTACTAGGTTTACGAATTTCTCACCGATTTCACCACCTTTTCATTCCATACGAAAGCTCATGATTCTCTAGATATATCATCAGTGGTCATCTACCACCCAAAACCCTTCGTTTTCGAGACAAATTTATAAAACACTTCTGCAATATACAGTCCCTATGAGAGTAAAAATCTTGATAAAGTTCCCCAGTACAACCAATGCCCCGATTTCGCCAATTTTGCTTCATATAAAATTTTATATTCTTAGACAAACTGCCAATGACTACCTCTCATTGCCCTCTATTTTTCGATATATGTCGTCAAACATGATATATGTCGCCCATGTGACAATCTACAGGGGGTTTCAGTGAACCGTTTCAGAACTTCTAAGAGGGGTAGGGTACATCCTGACAACTCGAAATCATAGAGCAATGTGGGGTCGGAAATGCTTTCCTGAAGCGGTGTTGCACACAGAAGCACCATAAGGAAAAGAGATCGTAAATGAGAAATCGTTTTAATAATACCTGAAAAGAAGCAAAAGGTACATAGATTAAAGTAAGTGTTCGAAGTTTCTTCCACGGGCTACAATGCACGCCCCCTGGGTAAAAATAAAGACCTTGCCCAAATTGATGAATAACATGAGTACTCAGAGTTTTATTTTCAGGGTCCCGCACATAAAAGTTTTGTGCTTCCTAATATAGTAAATTAAAAAAAAATTGAAAGTTGAAAAAAAATTAAAAAGTACAATTGAAAAATGAAATAAAAAGTACATAAAAAAATTGAAAGTACAATTCAGAATTCTTTTTACCATAAAATCAAAATTTGACACAGAATTGCAAAATCCATAACCAAATTTTGTTTACTGAAAACCTTTATATCCCGCTGGTACTTTAATATACCATTTAAATCATGCTGCTCTTTTCGTAATAAGATTATCTCTTCTGACTGTCTACAAAAATAACAAACAAAACTTAGCCCCAGCAGTAAGCGATAGATATCAGCTAAAGGCAGAAATTAAAAATCTTTATTTATTAATTAAATAAACTAAGTTATTTTAATTAATTTTTAAATGTTTTTTTTTCTTTCTTTCTTGGATTTCTTCTATTCCAAAACTTATCTAATAATGGAAAAATAAAATTTAAAAATTGAATGTAAAATAACTCGGTAAATAAAAGATAAGTCGATAGAAAGAATTTGCTATGTATCTACAATTTAAGCATTAACGCTGCATATTCAATTTCATTTATCTAAGTAGTTACATTTCTGAGTTATCGTGTATAAGCGCTTGTGAGAGAACAGAGCAATAGATACTCAACCACCTTGACTGATTCAGTTCAGAATTTGGTGCAGATCTATATTTCAGTTGCTTAATCTATTTGCATTAAATTTAATTAATATAACTTTTTTATATTGGTAGCTATCTCGTTAATTTTGGCTCAGATAGACAGACTTCTTCTTAAAGGAATTTGGTCAAAATATTGCACATTTTGTGCAAAGGTCAAATGCTATATTTCACTAATCTAGCTTTTGAATTATCGTGTTCAGAAAGAGAGTGACAGAATTCCAAAAATGTGTTTCAGGGATTCAGAAAGATCTAAAATGTAGTCGAAATGTCGTATTCAACTTTTTGGCGATAGCGATACTTTCAGATGAAAAAATAAAAATCAATAAGTTGTAGCTACCCTATTCGGCAGACAGCTGTCAATCGATAGTTTTCCTATCACCGATGATAATTAACTGCTCCGGTAACCGGCCCACACAGATTCTATTTCCGAATCTTCAGATGGCAACTTCTGACGTCACGTCACGTAGTAGCTGGCGTGAAGCAGCGGATTACGTTTTCATCAGGGCCGCAGGCGGTTTACTGGTAATTACTCCGCCGTTCTTATTTAATGGAATACTCCGGAATGGGAAAAGGGGTCTTCTTCATCTCGAATAATCGAATGTCTCCTATTTCGGCACTTAATTATGGATTGGATGGATGCGAAAGAAAGCAATAGGGATGGAATTTCGTATTCACGTGACAGCAAAAATTGGCTGAAGTAGCCTCTGTTCGTGTTGCATTATTTTATCCGAAGTGAATTCATACAACATTGTCATTAAAATCTGATATAAATGTAAGCTGAAAAATGTAAAATTCTTATTATGTGTAAATATATAGCTTATGCTTTTCATTTTCTCATGTACGAAGTATACAAAGTTTAGGTTAGTTTAGTTATATTAACGTCCCGTTTTAAAGCAACACTAGGGCTATTTTGGGACGAACCTTGTAATTTTGAACCGCGGTCAGATGACGAGAGTAACGCTTGAGCTGACAACCACCCTCTCCAAACTTCCACACCACAATAGTGGGTGGACGTTTGGCCCCGACGGATTTAGCTTGCACCAGATCCGCTTACATGACGGTTTTTTTGGTAAAATAGAGTCTCGAACCTAAAATCCACCGGTTCCGAAGCCGAGACCTTACCAACACGCCGCCGCGGCCCACGAAGTATGCAAAGACAAAATATTATAATCGTCAAAAAATTCGAATTTGAATTTTGGGCGAATTTTTGCATTTCAATCCTCCCTGAATCCTAAAAACACTTTTTGGGACTTATGACGGACCGAGAACACGATAAGTCAAAAACACTTTGAGCTAGATAGATGAAGTGTGGTATGTAGTCCCGACTCCTAATTTATAAATTTCTGTCGAATTTTAAAGGGGAATTTAGGCTGTCCTGCTGTTTCGCGATTACTATAAAATAAAGTGAGCTAAATGGATGAAATCTGGTGCACAAATTTAATACCTAAAATGCAGGCTCGTGTCAAATTTGAAACCAAATATTTCAAAGGGTTGATCATCTGTTGGTCTCTACTTTCAGAAACATGTAAATGCGATAACACAAGAACACAAAGATTAAAATATATGAAATTTTGTATATGATTTTGGGATTACAATTGTAGTGCTATTTCAAATATTGCTTTTCATCGGTCTCAAAAATGGCTCTGAAATTACATTTTTGGTTGTTTTTTTTTATGCTTTTGTATTAATCACATTCCAATTACTAATCGCCAAAAAAGATACCTTGAAAAATAGCACTTTACTAGATTTTTGCTAACTATAATTCACTAATGGTAGATGGTTAATAATACCCAAGTATGTTTATTACCACTTCCCCAACAACCTATACATCGTGGACTTGGTTTCAAAGCTATGGTAAACGAAAAATGGATAACCTAGAGGAGACGCTGATAACTGTTTGAAATGGGCACTAGGAGTGGAAATTTGATGATACGACTTTCGAGGGTCCCGGTTTTTTAATTAGAATCCAAGTAAATCACATGTTTATAAAAAGTTTAACTTAGGATATTTTCAAAAATTGAGAATGAGGGATGAAACGTTCTTTCAAATAATTGTCAAACCAATGAACCATTTCCCAACCACAACCATTGCACTGATTTCGCAATTTTTTTTTTTCATTTGAAAATCAATGACAACTAGTAAGTCATCAACCCTCGCCTTCATTTTCAAAGAATATTATAAAATACAGCATAGAAAGAGACCCCAGCCTCAAACTGGGAAGAATTCGGCAATTACAATAACGCAACACTAATTTTCTATATATATATATTCTTTCTGAATATGAAACGTTTCCAAAAAAAAAAACGATTTATTTTCTTATGCATGACGTTCTCCGTCCTTAAACTATATAACTAGTTACTCTAAAACAAATAAAAAGGTGGTAAATTCTATCACTTACAGTTTCCAGTTTAGTTTATCAACTTTATGAAAACCTGATTTAAAAAATAAGCTGTTTTCATTTTCAAAATTCAGAGACATATTTTGGAAAAATTGGCAAAACACAGGATGTTTTTCGAACAATAAATTAAGTTCATAGAATCGTTATTTGTTTTACACTTCTACAAAAGGTGGTAATATAATTCAATACTGTATTGGAAATGAAAAAAGCAATGTCTTTCATTTGAATAGATACAATAGGAAGGGCCAATTTACGTTTAAAGAACCGGTTTTTTTACAGTGAGTTTTAAGACTGGTGTCTAAAAACAGTACGATAAAAACTCACGCCTTACAATTTTTCGGTACCATTTGTTATTTTTCATTCTCCATTTTATGCTGCTTTATCGTTCTATGAAAGAGCAAAGTATAATGACAAAAAAGTAACGCTGCGTCCTTTCTTTCGTCTTTATCGTCGTAATTAAACTAGTATAGCATAAATTTACTTAATGAATATGATTTTTTATTCATATAAATTGATATATAAAGGTCAAAATAGTACTGAAATTTATTTACATGTTTTTTTTTACGATTCACGTATGCGCCTTTCACTAAACAAAATAAATTAAAATAATAATAATAGTCGATAAAAAGAATAGGAGATAAAAAAATTGCAATAAATAGAAAGGTTAGGAAGAGATATACCATTTCAGCAGGAGAGGCAATAAATAAAATATTTTAAATTCATATGATATTTTCATTCAACAAGAATGGAATGGTTTCAGCTTAAAAAGTCTATGCAAATATTCTTCGTTTATACATTTTCATAAAGCAATGAAGAAAATTAGGACATATTTTAGAAATTTCTTGCCGTATTTGTTTCAAAATTTTTGGTAGACTACGGACCATATTTTCCCCATAAAGCTCATTACGTTTCTGTGTCATAATGTTCATATGCACACAGATGTATGGATAGAAAGATAGACATTTCTATGCAGATTGACTTACAGTTTAAAACACTGGCATTCATTAAAATATGAAGCTGATTTTTTTTTTTACAATTATAATATCTTTCCTTCATATAGAAGAACATGATATTAAAAGTAGACTCAGTTAAACAAATATCTCATGCCAGGTTTTGTGATATGTTTCGAAAATTATTCATATATATATATATATATATATATTCAACTTTAAATATTTAATAAAGATATTAATTTAAGGGCATTTAATTCAAAAATAAAAATCAAGCCAGCGATTTTATTCAGCTTTTCGCTAATAACATTTAAATTAACTACTGCACGAAAGTAATTTGCATATGATCCTAAAGAGCACATGATTATCGTTTCAATAAACATGAGTATTGTTTCATTTAATTTTTTCGAATTTTTATATGATCTGTCGACATTCTACACACAGTTTTCTGTTTCTCCTGAAGGAAAAGAATTTGAGGAGGAAAAAAGTGAAAATAGGGAACATCACCTGGCGTTTTTCTAATCACATATGGAACTAATAAAAAGTGGGGAATGGTATTGAGGTTTGCGCAATTAAAACAATGATATGAAAGAACTTCTGTTGCCTCTATAATCAAGATGTACAAAGAAAAAGAGATTGTGGAGGCAAAAAGAAGAGGCAACATTCTTTAATCTTTAAATGAAGAGCTAGACGGCACAATTATGAATATTTCTTCTTTATTTTAATGAGTTTATATTTTCTGTTGGTCTACAAATTGCGATGTAACATGAAATAGTTTCATCTCGAGCAGCTGGGACCACGGTGGCCTGGTGGTGAAGTCCCGGCTTCGGAACCGGAGGACCTCAGGTTCTTGACCCGATTCCACTGAAGAACAACCGTCTAAGCGGGTCTGGTGAACACCGAAGCCAAACGACCTCCAGCTGGTGTGGTGTGGAAGTTTAGAAAAGGGTATCAGTTCAGGTGACGTCTTCGTCATCTGACGGCGGCTCAAGATTACGAGGTCCGTCTCAAAAATAGCCCGAATGTTGCTTAAAAACGGGACGTTAATATAAATAAATCAAACTAAACTTAACCCGGGCAGCTGAATAAATCAGTTATACGTTATATACATGCATTACATATAAATTTACGTGATAAATCTTTTTTTTTCACTGAGTTGCTTCATGTATAATTAAATTTCGTTCTTTTCCTTATTATGACGAAAACCGAGTTCGGAAAATATTGGAATTCCCCTTCAATTAATGACTCGTCAATTTTTAACGCTGTTACATTCCATTAAAAGATGATTTTCTTTTCCATTCAACGCTATTTTATTTCTTCCAGCCTTCTTTTTTTTTACATTTCGCTGTATAAGAATACAGTTTAGGCGTCTTTTAATGTACTGTCTCTGCTGTGATCAAGGATGTAATTTCTAATTTGAACTTTTAAATTTATTTCATTGACACTTGTGTACAGCCAACGACGCTACCACCACTGAACGTAGCTGTATCAATATTTTAATCTCTAAAAAAAAGAAAGAAAGAAAATGGGCCCTGGTGGCCAGATGGTAAAGTCCTGTCTTCGGAAACGCAGGGTTTCAGGTTCGAGACCCAATTCCACCGAACTGTCGTGTAAGCGGGCCTGGTGTACGCTAAATCCGTCGGAGCCAAACGTCCTCCCGCTGGTGTGGTGTAGAAGCTTGGGGAGGTTGGGTTCCAGTTCAGATATCGCCCTCGTCATCTGACCGCAGTTCAAAATTACGAGGTTCATCCCAAAATAGCCTTAGTGTTGCTTTAAAACGGGACGTTAATATACCAAACACTTAAATTTAAAAAAAAATTGTTCAACCTTTCTAACAAATAAAATTGCAACCGGGTGAACACCCTACATTGCATAACCGTTCACCTGGAACAAGAGTAGCAAAAAGACGAAAAGCTGCAATTTCGCAAGCGGATGAAGTTCGTCTATTTCAGTTTGTCACTGTCTGCATTGAAAGGTTGCCAAGTCTGGGCTCAAATGGTAAATATTGAACAATGAATTTTCGACATTATCTCTTATAATTTAAAGGCATCCAAACAAAGAGGAGGAAACCCACATACCTTACTATTCTCCATGCGAGTGAATGATTTATCTATTATCCAACATTCACTACTGGAAGCATCTATTGCCTGTATTAGTTAATGATATGATATTATACTAAACACGAATGCCCATTATTTGGACTTATTGTAATTATTATAAATGCGTGTTAATTTTGCGAGTAGCAATAGCTACTTTAGAGAGAGAGCCGTTTAGTCTCTGTGAAATTAAGCTTATGGCCAGTTAACTGTAAAATTGTGTAACCACTGCCTTTCATCTACATTGAATTCGAAACAAACGCTTCTACACATTCAAATCATTTTTTAAGACTTAATTTTTTTTAATTTTAGAATCAACTCTTCTTTAAACACTCAGGTTTGCCATTTTTAAGAAATTTCTGATGACTCTACTTAACTATATATTAAAACAGGAAATGATGTCCATTCGCTTCTAGGGTCACTAATATGGATGTTTGTCCAAATATTAAATTTTACAACGATGTAAAAAAATAGCATTTTTATTTAAAAAAAGAAAAAGGTTTTGTTTTCTAGTTTATATATATGTATTTTCTGAACACAGTAAGTGCGCATTAAATCTGTTGGCACCAAATGTCCTCCCGCTGGTGTGGTGTGGAAGTTTGGAGAGTGGTACCAGCTCAGGTGTCGTCCTCATTTTCTGATCGTGGTTCAAAATTACGAGGTTCTTTCCAAAATATCCCTAGTGTTGCTTCAAAACGGTACGTTAATATAATTATATAATTAAATTAAACTTTTTAAAAAAAACCTCGTGATCTCTGAAAAAAATGCATTTGACTCGTGCATCGCATGATTAATCTGCTAACACGAGCACGCAGCTTAAACCTCAATTTCATCTTGATGAAAGCAGGCTCACCCCAGTTTAATGGCAATTCAGTTGACATTGCAGACAAAGCAATTCGGTGTACTACTAGTTATTTATGAATAGTATTTAATTTTAAACACATATAGCCCAAGATTCAATGCAACTGCAAAGGAATTACTCCCACCTTGCCGAAGCACATCTGCGGTGAACTGAATATCCTCATGGCAATAAAAGAAAACATCAAGTTTAATGAAAAATGATCCCAGTACAGTGCATCCTGTAACCCGTATGTTGATCACCCACAAAGAAATTCGTGCCGACATCAGTATGCAGGTAGCTCAACTTCACTAATTGTTATAACTACCAGAAGAAAAAAATATTTGCTTAATGACACGGTACCGTCTCATCCTCATATTTGAGGTGCACTCCTGAGAAAACAATATTCAGTGTGATAAAACTTCATATTTTAAGTAGTTTTTTTCAAAGGAATTCTTTTAAAAAAATGTTTGTCGTTTGTTATTATTGCAATCACTAGCAATGACCTGTGTATTTTCAACTTCATTTACTACTAATCATAGCTATTGAAGCTGACTATTTATAAATATAATAAGGGGTGACTCTAAAATAGAAAAGAGCAACTTTTTTTTAACAAATGATATAATATTTAACTTTTTTTTTCTTTTGGATTATGCAATGATATAATTGTGTGTAATTTTAAATCTCGCGTGAATTTCATCTTATTTCTATGATCTACTAATGGCTTTTGGTAGCTAGCTGATTCGTCGAGTGTATTGATAATAATTAATTCCAACCGAATCATTTAGATATAATTTCCTGCTCATGAATCCGGCAAATTGTCAGACATCAAAGCAGTTTTACATTAATTCACTTTTTAAGTTCTGCTCATAGAGTACATGGACCTTTCTAGTGAAGATTACCTAATGACATCAAAGTGCCATTTATGGCAAAAGCGCCTACAATATGCAGTAATAAGAATTCAGTTTTTATTCAACATTGCATATATTAAAAAGAATTTTTCAATGGCTTTCAACATTGGGTGAAAGTTAAGCGATTAAGTGTTTTCATGAAACAATGAAAACGATTTCAATCCTAAGGTAACAATGTAATCTACTGATGGAAATTAAAAAAAATATTTTTAAATAATTGCACAAATTTAAAAAAATTTGCACGATTATAATATTAGTATCACTGGAAAGATAATTTTTTTATATTTTAAGATCCTAAGATATATAATAAAATCCTTTTTGTGCTGTAATATTTTCTGAAATTGATGTAAAAAAGGCTAAAAATTTCACTTAATTTTTAATTAATTGAAATTCTAATTAAAATGTCAAACAATTTTTTTCTCAATTGTACATTTTTGCTTTTTGAAGTATATATGTATATACGCCCTATGAAGCATATATGGTTGTCAGAAAACCCTCTAAAGATCAAAAGGTCTGGCTTGCAGAGTGTCGACACACATACATAGAGACCGACGCGCAATCGCCTTTATTATTAGCAGAAATCCTAATAATACTTTCATTCAATTCCACACAGTTCATCCGATTTCATTTTTATAAAAATTGTAATTACATCAATTGCAAGCACTTGACTTTAAAATGGACCGTACACTGTAATCATGAAATTGAGATTCGGCAAGTATTGTGCCCATTCTCCAGATGATACCATGTCAGAAAAATCCGCCTTGGACCTCGTTTCTGTCTTTTTGACCTTGTGAGCTGGTGAGAAGTCTTGTTGAAATAGTGCGTTTTGAAAAAGAGATAAACACTCATCCAGAAAAACCAGAGATGTTTTGCCACTTGATCAAATTCCGGCCCAGACCATGGATTTTTGCTATGTTCAACAATTGCTGAAATCCAGGAGCGTCTCCTGTAATTCTAGGAATTATGAGCTTTTGGATATTAAAGAGCTTCTCATTAGAGCAAAGGAATCTCTCCCAGGGCTGACTTCCGACCCGTCTCAAAAGTATTCGACGTCTTTGGAGCCCCAAGAGTTTGTTTTCTTCAGTGAGAAGCTGAACGTTTTAGAACTTGTAAGGCTTTAGTCCAAGCTCTGTTTTTGCCATTCGTTACACTGATCGGCCCCTTATTCCCAGTTCACAAGCGATCTTTCTCATGAAAACCCTCGAATTTTATTGAACACGCTTTTTGATACCCTTACGGATATTGAAAGTATACACCATATGTTTTTGTTCATTTCCTGCACTTTTACTATTATTGCCAAGCTCTTTGAAACAACAGATTGCATGAGATACTGTTTGCAGAGGCATATTAAGCAAATGAAAAACTTAGACGTTTCCTGTGCTTCAATAACTCTGAAATAGGATATCTTTTGCTTGGCATTGTAAAAAAGCCCAAAAAACAATAAGTAAACTAAAAGTTACATTTTAAAATATGTTATAATTGAAGTGGTAGACAAAAATAAGTGAACAAAAATTAAAAAGAAATTAATTAACTTCTTTTCTATTGATGTAATAATTTTGTCTGAGTTTTTTTTGCCACACCCTGTATAAAACAGTTGTATTTCTTTAAAATATTAAAGGAATTCCAATATCGTTTTTTTACTGTATCTAATCCAGAATGCTTATGTTATTTTAAGATGAGATAGTAAGAAAACATTTTGTTGCTCTTAAAATTTTCCACCATTTATTAAATTGATTCATTAAAATTGTCAAGTTATTAAATGCTGTTGTAAAATTCACCTATCGGCTACAATATTTTCGGAAATCAATATGTAAACATCCAATTATGAATATTTGAACTAACAATGGAAACGATATGAATTTATTAATAATATAAAACAAATTAAATTTATTGTAAAAAATCATTTAAAAAGAATAGTATTAAAATTGCCAAAGTAAGGGAAATTTTTATATAAAAATTATATTGATATTCCTTAAAAAGGATTTTCTTTCAATCTTGATATAAAAATCAGTTTTGAATGATAATACTTTCTGTAGTTAGGACAATAAAACATCAAATTTCACTCCAATAATTAAACTTTTTATTAAAATTTCAAAAAAAATAGCTAGTATGTGCCCATTTCCATCCTCCAAATTATATATGTGCAAAGTTTGGTATTTCTAGATCAAACATTCTATCTTATCGAACGCAAACAACTTATTCATTTTCGTTATTAATACAAACATAGCGATTGCATATTGCTGTTAAACAATTCGTCTTTTTTCCGAATCACAGATTTTTTATAACATTTTTTTGGGGGGGGGGATTTGCTTTTCCGTCTTTAGAAATGCATAAGATCAAGATTTGACTATTTTACGACCGTTGACATTTCTTTGAATAAAAATATCTAGAATACTAACAAATTAAGAATGCATATTTCGAATTAGTTACACAATACGTTACAACTTAAAATTTATTAACAAAAATATGCAGAAAATAATACTTTAAGAAACGTTTTGTTTGCTGTCTTAAATAGCTTCCATCGTCCCAATACAAACAACAACTAGTATCAACTAACACATAAAATAAATAATTCACTTTCATAAAATATAGCTCTTAAAATATTCCATCGTTTCAAAATTATTAAGCACCCATAAAACTAAGACCTAAAGCAAATGCAGCTATTTATAATCCGGGCTTCTATTTCTGCAGTTATAACTTACTGCCTTTATCTTACTTTTGACTCTTTTAAGTAAAGTCTTGCAGAACCATAATGCAGTTACGAGAAATAACTAAATTAGGCTGCTCAGATACGAGGCCATTACTTAATTATGTAAAGACCCAAAGGCATTACTGTTATTTGATGTTCGATGTTTTATTTAGAAAAGGTCCGTAACTAAATTTTCTTTTATTAGAAAGGTCTCAGAGTGGATAGCGAGGCCTTTTAGAAGCGTTTCGAACGTGATAAGGCTGGGAAGGTGATTATTCTGCTTTATAATAGGGTTACTGAATTTTCCAAAACTAAATAGTCTGATGTTTTCTTGTTGTTTTTTCTTTTAAATCTCGATTCGAAGTTAAGAAAAATATAAAGCTGAAGGATTTTTCTTCTAATTTATATTCAATTACTGAAATATTTATGAATGTAATTTTACGTTTTCCGTTTTTTACCCTATTCAACGAGTTTAACCATTTCTTTGATTAATAATTTAAATTATATTTCGAAAAATAAGTTTGATAATAATGTGTTTCCAAAAATGAACGCTTAACAGCTAAAATAAAATCATAAAGTGATTTTATTCTTTTTGTATAAAAAAATGGAAAAAAATATTTATATTTTAAAATATTTTTGTACAAAATGTTAAAAAAATACAGCACATTCTTTATCAAATATTAGTGCAATCATTAATTATATTAAATCAAAATTATGTTTCGAATGTAAAAAATAAATAATTTTCAAAACTTTTGAAAAACTGAATATATAATAATAAAATAAAGTTGTTTCAAAAAATTCTTACGATTTAAATTATAACATCCAGATTATTATTTTACACTGTTGTCCTATAGCATACAATTTTTTAAACAGTGGGAATTATCATTTTAACTAGAAGTTATTCTTATACAGATATTTATAATATAATTCAGTTTTACATTTTATACTTATAAGCGTAAAATACATCCGTAATTAAATGTATCTGAAATACTTTTCACTTTATGATTTATTTGTTAGATTATAATTGAAAATTGTTCAACCCTAACTAACAATCTTTCCTGATCTAATGGAAAAAATTATCTACATCTGCAGCTCGCAATGTTTGGCAAGTTACACGGGATGTAATTATTTTTAAATATATATGATAGGAAAAAACAATTTGTGAAAAGTATTATTAAACTTGATGTACCTAGTTTCATTCCCTTGCTATTTCTTTTGAAATTCTGACTCTTCCCATTCTTCGAATTGGTTGAAATTTAATATATATTTATTGTTAGGATGTTAAGACCGAATACAAAATTTCATTTAGTGAGTTACTTGTGTTTTCGATTCATTGTTGTTCACATACATACAGAAAAGCAATAGACAATCAGCTGTATAATTAGAGCCACACGTGACCTCTAATTCTAGTGATAAAAACCATACGCCAAAGTTCATCAATTTAGTTAATTGCATTTTCGAGGTATCGCCCATACAGACAAATAGATCTGTCGCTGACTTATTTCCTCCATAATATGAAAGAAATCAAGAAATCTGATCCAAAGAGCACAATTCCTCTGGCTTATTTCACTTCCGAGTTCCCAGACAGACAAACATGACTTCAAAAATGGGCTTTGTGATCTTAGAAAAAAGATAGAGATTAATCAAAATTTCGGG
>JAPMOR010125779.1:0-13064 GCA_026543865.1 Argiope aurantia
GTACAGTCTATCAAAAACATGACATTCGCTTCCTGATTTTCTGGTAGTGACTTTTTTTGTTCCTAACTACTTTTGTACCTAAAGATATTAATTATATTTTATATTTATTGATATTATTAATTATATTTATATATTAAATAAAATTCTTCATGATTAATATTGCCAATTTATATTTCTGAGTTGATTGAGCCTCTCTTTGTTGTCCTAATATCTTGTATAGAAAATAGAATTTAAATTCAACCATAACGAAAATTACATCACATTTTTAAATAATTCTAAAATTTTAATAGTTTTTAAAAACACTAAAAAGTTATATGAATAAAAATTTTACTGGAGAGTTTAAATTATTTCACTCTATGTGGCTAGGATTATTAAGAGAAAAAAAAGTCTGTAGAAACTCTGAAGGTAAAAACATACGTACATTATGTATTTATAATACAAAAGTAAAACTAAATGATCGCTTTAAAGCGCATAAAGTTGTATCTAGTAGCCAAAAATATAACAAAATATAATAAAAATTGATAAAATGAATTGAAATTTTATCAAGCGAAATAATCTGAAATATTGATTCAAAGAGACTAATAATATGCCAATCCATCCTAATAAAAATAAAAAACAAAAATATGGCACAAAATTTAATAATTTAATTCTGGCCACAGAACTTACTCAAATATATTTTTAAGGATGGTCCTAAAAAAATAAAATACTAAATATGCATATTTAAGATTACATAGTAAAAATTCTACATTTAAAATTAATACCCGTGTAAAACATTTTTCTCATAATTTTTAAATTAGCAAAGTTCATTCAAAGCAGTTAATAAAAACATTTAATTTTATAAAGCATAACATTCGCGTGCAATTCTCATAATAAAAATGCAGATTCAAATTTTATTTAAAATCAATTTTGAAAAATATTTAAATATTGCAGAAAAGAAATAGTGTGGTAGTGAAAATGATGTTGCCGATTTATCATAATTATTGCATAGCATGAAATTGCCTTCTTGAAATAGTATCTTCAAAAGATACTGTCAAAATTTCACTTAATTTTAAATAAATTAAAAAATTAATTAAGTTTTCGAATTGAAAGTTAACATTGATATTTTAATCTTTTATTTAAAGCATATATGCGAAATTTCATCCAAAGTAGATAAGCTATATATTTGCATAAAAAGCATATGTGGCATTTGCATGATTTCTTGTTAATACTGTAAAATATTTATTAGCATGTGATTTTAAATTGCATTGTTTCAAACTCTTCAAATAATACATTTGATCTAAATAATTCTGTAAGTCGCCAAGATTAAGTTATAATGGCGGTTTTTTTTTTTTTGTTGTTTTTTTTCAAACATAAGTGTATGTTATCCAGGCGATGAATAAAAACTTCTGTAATATATTTCCGGTTATTCATAGATTATTATCTTTCCGAAATGTTTTAAAATTATTATTCCAAATAATTTATTGCATGAAATCTTTATTTCTATATTAGCAGAATTAGCGTATTCAAATGCAATAAAATATTAGTAAAATTGCACATTAATTGAAGTAAACATAAGAAGGTAAGATAAACCATAATGAATGATTTTCTTTAATATAATTAAAATAATACTGTTAAATAAAGTGTATATTATTTTTATAAAACAAGTATTTAAGGAACATTAGTCACTTTTAGAAACATCTTACAATTACATCTTTTACAATCAATGTTACTAGATTCACATAAAAAAAATGTCTTATCTGTAGTGCCACTAGTTATTTTATCTGGGGCTTATTTATTAAAAAGAAAAAAAAGGAAAATGATAGATTTTTTGTTTTATTCAAAACCAAATAATAAAGTTCAAATTGTTGAAGACAGCCATTTATATCTCCGGAGCCTTTATTCTCATTTCACTTGAAATTAATCATCGACTGCTTTAATTTATGGTTTGATTTACGTAGAGTTCAAGATATAATGAAATGTTTGCTATTGTAGTATATTATTAAATTTCTCCAGTTTATAGTTGGAACTAAACTATGAAACTTGATAATTATTTTAAAATTTTATTTAAATTTATATATTAAAATGCAAAAAATTAATATTAATGGAAACATTCACTTTATTTTTTAGCAAAACTTTCTTATTGGTTTTCAGTGGTTGTATATATTTATCAAGGAAACTGGTTCAGATCTCTAAATTGTTTTAAACAAAACCAATATTTCCTACCTTTTGGTATAAAAAATAATCATCTGAAGAATAAAAATAATTATTTAAGAATGTGGAATTAAAATATGAAACTTCAGATTAAATATGATGTAATGATTGATTCATTAAAAAATGATTTCTCCAACTTTTTTTTTGTGTGTCGAATATCTCGCTTACATCGGCATCAAAAATAATTATATTTTTATTCAAAAATTAATTATGATTTAATTTAATTTTCAGTGTAAACCGAATAATGTGTTTCAGAAGAGCATGTATTAAATTTATGAATAGTTTAGTATTAACAATTAGGTGTAATGTGCAATACTCAAAAATTACCATAATTTATCAGCTAATACTAATCATACAGATAAAAATAAAGTTTTAATTTTCTTAAGTTTTAAAATATTATTCATATTAATTCTTCCATATACACATGAAAAACTTCAATATAAATTGACCATGGATAAAAAAATGCTAATATCAAAAATTTTGAAAAGTTTTTAATAAAAACTTTTTGCTAAAATTTTTTAATCATTTTATAGCACACAGTGCTATAGAAGTGCTATCAATCTGCATAGTCGGATTACAGCAGCATCCCACAAATCTGATTTGAATGTCTAAAATTAAGGAATATTTTTTAATTAATGATCAATATATCGTTTTTTTTAAAACACCAAGAAAGAAGAAAAGTTAGAAATTAAATTAAATTAAAAAAGTTAGAAAGAAAAAAGTTAGAAATACAATTGAATTTCTATTTGATTTTCTTACTTCTCTGAGATTACATCTCTTTTAGAAGAAGGAAGAAAATTTGTTGAACGATTCCATTGAAATCCAATTCCAATTTTATTCTTGTGGCATACTCAATAAAATACGGAAATATTTCCTCTCATACTTTAGAGATGCATAATATTATTGAAAGAGTGAATAAAAATTTCAGATACTATATTTCAGACTTTTCACCATTGCAGAAAATATTCTAGGGATCCGAAATTTAAATATAGATAAGGAAATGAAGTATAGCTCAAAAAGCATCAAATTAATTTTAAGCAAACATTCCTTTTTTACAACTTTGAATTATTATTTGATTTGTAATTCACAAGTTTTTTAGAGTGCCAAAGAATTTGAAAAATGGTACTTTTAAAATTTCCAAAGATAAAAAATTTATTCTGATCAATCATGTTTTGAGTCTTACTTCTTGGTTTATGCTGCCTTAAGATAGAACAAAACAATATTAGCTGTAAGGAAATAATCTTTTTCAATATATTATCATTTTTTAGGAATTCAATATAATAGGTGACCAAAATTAAAATACTCCTACTCTGAGTTCTCTATATAGCGAACTACTGAGTGTAAAAGCTCTAAAATTGTTAGGCATACTATTTGAGACGTAGAGAAACGTATTACGCGAAAAAAGTAAGTTCCAAAACACTGGTATATGGTGCTATAGAACAGAAAATATGCTGCAAAGACAAAAAATACACATTTGTAACACATTTTATTCGAACTCCTCACAAGGACCTTATCGATTCAGGGGAAACTGCTCAATATGGTTCCCTTCTTCAAAATGTAAAATTTTCATTCTATATAATTCATTCTAAATATAAATTTTCATTTTATTTCATTCGATTTTGATGCTTCTCACATGCAGCTTGACACTGTCTATCAAATCTGCCAAGGTTACCAGATGTTCTCATAACAAGAATTTTTTTAAATTATCCCCACAATCAAGAATCACATGTATTAAGATCTGGAGAAGAGATGGCCAGGTGGTCAGGAACGCACAACTAATGACTCTATCATTAGTAAAATGTTGCCGAAGAAATTGCTGTACACAGAGTCTAATGTGTGAAGGCACTCCATCTTGCAGAAAAGTAATTAAATCAAGACTTTGGGGTAGAAAATCATTTTCAAGCCTATTTTGGTACCTCCTGGCCGTCACGTGCATGTCACATGGCCATTGTGTGTAGCCTCTTCGAAAAAAGAAAGGTCCAAGAATGAATGTGGCTGTGAATCCTCACCGGACTGTAACTTTCGGTGAGTGAAGTGGAATCTCTTGGAAGGTACGAGGGGTTTTCGTGTCCCATATGTGACAGTTATGGGTGTTCACTATTCCACTTAAATGGAAATGTACTTCATTACTCCATAGAATCTGCCATGGTCACGATACATCCATTTCAACTCTATCTAAAAATTTCAATGCAGAGGATCAGTAGCTTATCCCTGTCGTTGAGCAGCAACTGCTGATTGTAACGAATTTTATACGGGTAAGAGTGCGCTATTTTTCTCAGTGCGTTTCAAACTGTAGTGTAGAAAATACCCAAGTGACGTGACATTGCACGTCACTACTACAGCCCAAAAGGTTGTTCAACAATGGCGGTGGCAACATTTTCTTCAACACTTGAGAGAGTAGATTTGCGTCGTCGACCAGGCTGAACTGAAGGATCTCCAGTTTTCTCGAATCGAGGTTTCATCCTTCTGTGAGCTTGTTGAAGTAACTGTCCTTTCCGTAAATTCTTAAGTGGAAGAAACTCACGAAGTGCAGCTACAGAATTTCCTTTGTTTTCATAAAACAACTTCACAAGCAAAGCAGTTCTGGCAGCGTGACAGTCATCGCTGATAAGAATTACATTTTCCCAGTTTTATCTCCTTTTTTGCCTACAACAGTATCTGCAAACCAAGGTTTTATGCAAATTTTTGCTTACAGTACAATGACAGTTTTTTCTTCACTTTTTCATCTTTTTTTTCATATCAGCAATAGAAATGAAAAAGGAAAAATTTCGTACCGAATATGTTTGTTTTTATGGGGGTTTTTTGTATCATTTCAGTATATTTATTGTTTTACAGCGCCATCTACAAATGTTTTTTTTTCTCAACAATTTTGAAGCCTTTACACCTAGTGGTTTGCTGTATAGTGAACTGAATGTAGGGGTGTTTTAATTTTGATCACCTTGATTTAACAATGAGTTTGCGCTCCTGATTTCCCCCTTTCTTTGCAAACTGACTGACTTCTGACCATGGTCCTGCGAAAGAATCTTGTTTAATGAATAAAATTTAAACTACTTCTATAAGAACATAAAGAATAAAGGATATTGCTAAAGACTTCCAACCTATTTCTTCTTTTATTAATGTTTTAAACACACGCACTAAAATGATATTTTATTGGGCTTATTTTATACTATTTATGTTCTCTTACTTAAATATGCTTATGGAAAATAACTTGACTGAGTACACTATCATTTTATAAATTATTCGAATATTATATGTATCTTTATACATGAAGCAAAAAACTGAATCTGATAAGGGAACGGAACAAAAAAAATATTTAAAACAATATTATTTAGTCAAAGTAATTAAATTATTTACTTTTTTAGCTATATTATAAATTTATTTACCGAATAATAAACTATTCACCATTATTGAATAAAAAAGATGAATGTAAATAGTGTAATTGTACATCATTGTATAGTTGAGGGTGAATAGCTATAGTCACACGCATATTCTACACGACCCGCATCTGATTGCATATAAAATAAATATTTCATTTAGAATAACATAATGTGAGATAGTTTTAACATTTTCCTGCAAACAATGAATAATTTCAATTTTAGTGATTAGAATTTCTGGACGCATGCTCTTTTGAAAAACCTACTAACTATGCAAAATAGGAAAAAGGGGGGGGGAACAAAACGTAATTTTAAACAAAAACTTTTAGAAAAAAAAAGAATGTTTATACGCAAAATTTTGTATTTCAAGATTGTTTCAATTACTACTTTATATTACTTACATTTTTAAATTCAATCTCAGTTATCTATAACTAATAAAACCTTTAAATAACCGCAACTGATTAGTTATAAACAATAAACTCATGTAGAAAGGATTTTTATTAAGCATCTCTAAATTATTTTTCCTAATATATACAATTTATGGAAAATGGTGAAAAAGAATGTCTTTTTTCAAGTAAATTTCAAATTAACATAAAAGTTTCCATTTTCAAGAATAAAGTCTGACTTTCATAGATATGTCTCTATTATCTTTATTTATCGATATTTATTTTATTTATCTTTATTTTAAAAATGAAGTTGAAATTCTACAAGGTTTTTTTTAATGACGGATGAACACAACAAATATTAAATTTTCGAAACTTCTAACCTAATCAATCTTTACAGTGTTTTCTGGAAATTAATTTTGTACTTAAACTTTCAAAAATATTATAATGTCAAATATTAATACAAATGAAAATGGAATATAATGACTTATTTATTTTGGAATAATTGTGGAATAAATATAAGCCATATATTCTAATATTTAATGTCTTTTGTTTAATGCAAAATTTATATCTTTGTTTCCAAAATATTAAGTCATGTATATTTGAATTTAAACTATGAAAAGCAGAAATACTAATTTGACTTAATATATAATATATATATTACAAAATACGATGATCTAAACAAAAGTAATACATGTGACCTTACAAATAAAACAATGTCAAAGTTTGCATTGTTTGAAGAAAAATTTAAAATTGATAAATATTAAGAAAAATATTTTTCGAATTTTTCTAGGACTAGATGTTTTTGAAAAAAAAATGTCTGAGATTACTGAGAAAATGTATCGTATCTTCAATACAAAAACATAATTTCCCTTTTTTTTTCAATAACAAACTGCAGGAGATAATACCCCTACGACATGCAATAGCATTTCTTGATAAGATTGCAATTTCTTTAATATTTATAAAAAGAAAATATCGGTTATCTTAAGGACTTTTCCTTTTTATTTATGTTTGAAAATAGCTCTTAAAATGCTTTATTCTCATTTTACATGCGATCAATTTCACTCTTCATAAAGCATAAACGGAAAAAATATATATATTTTATCTACACATCTTGAGTTGTTTTCAAAAACATAAGACTGATAAATGTTTCTGTTGACATTTCCATTGTAGGAAAGAAAAATAATACTCTTTTTCTATATTCATAGAGAAGAAAAGTCATGCGACTTATCGCCAAGGAAAGTTCCAAAACATATCTACTCTTAAATAAGTGCAAGAAAAATGTATGATTTATTTTTCTAACCCAACGATCATCATATTTCATCGCTTGTATAGGAGATGAATACATCAATAAAACTTTCAAATAGCTCATGATATCACTCGTTTGGAAGAATTCGAATAACTCGCAACTTCAAGATTTGTTCTATTCTAAATTTCTTTAGCATTTTACGGAACATTGGGTATATTTGTTATTTACAATATGAAGTGTTTGTTTTATAATAAGTTAGCTGGTTCCAGCAAATCCATAAAAAATCTTAGTAATGGGAAAAGCATTTTATTGTATTTAAATATTTAGATTCAGTAACTAGAAATTTCTTTCTCCCATTTTTAGGTAATTAATTTTATGTGAGAAAATATGGGTTTATTTTAAATACTTTTATTATTTATTATACTTTTCATTCTTCGTTAATTCTTTTGAAGTATGTATTTGTTAATCGAAAGACATAGACTTAATTTCTATTCTTTTTTTTATTATTTTCTTTTTAATTTCTGTGAAAAATGCGTCTGTAATAACATTCCGGTTCTTTTCTCGGCACATAATTTTACTTCTCTTCTAAATTATCTTTAAAAAGATTTTGATCTTATTCCACCCAATAATTATTTGCATAGAATGGCCAGAAGCTAAAAAATTACATTGCATTCTGTGTAAAAGCATTCTTCAAATTATGATTATATATCTAATTCATTTGAAATATTTAGCAATATCAATAGAGGAAATCTTTCTAAAGTAAAATCACTGATAGCTATAATAGGGAAATTTAGAAATGAAATGGAAATAAACATTAAGACACTTCTTAACGCAAATTAACTCATATATATTTAAAGAGGAGAACTGATAAACTAAATAAAGCATTTTATTTTATTTTAGTACTTTTAGATTGCAAAAAATAAAGGTTTTCGAATAATTTTAGCTGATCTGTATAACGGCACATTTTCAGTAACTTTTTTATTTAAAATTATGCCTATCTATTTGTGAATAGCATACATTTTGAATTAAGAAGCTCTTTCAAATAATTTTAAAATTATTTCCAAACATCGAATTCCTTTATTCTAAGAAAATGTCTTATTATATTTTACATATTAATAAAGAACAATACTTGAAATGTGTTTATTTTTGCCTCTATTCAGTTTTTTTGTCTTTCAGGCCATTGAATCGGAATCACTGCATTAACAATGAATAATTTTTAAGGAAGCTAAATTTAACAAACTAATTAATTCTTATTGATATTAATTCTTTCTCTTGCATACAATTAAACAAAAATATTAAAATGAGCCTCGGAACAATCTGAAAAAGTACTTTTTACATTCGTTATAACTGGACGTATGCGAATTTGATTAAAACTTCTTTTCCTTTCTAATCTTCAGATACAACGAAAACTTCAAATGGAATTATTCTTAGTTCTCGACATTTCTATTCAATTACTTTCATTGGCAATACTTTTCCTACTTTGCTAACAAGAAAGAATAATAATAAAGAAATTGTATATGTTTAAGATCTTCTAGTATCTCTTCTCTAACTAAAGAAAAGAATAAAACTCTGGGGGATGTATGCAAAAACTGAATACAAAGAGATTATTAATCTTGCAGCATTAATTAAAACGTATAAATTATTATTTTAATTATCTTTCATCTGTTTAGATTATTGTTTATTTGATTTAATCCCCAAAGGTTGGTTTTCATATAAGCATTAATAAATATAAAAATGATTATTCCGAAGTAATTAGAGGCATTATTCTGCTAACAAACATGAAAGAATAAAATATTTAGCAAATAAGGATGGATTTTGGGTTTATTAGTAAACATAAGCTTCGGTATTATTTGAAAATAAATAGATTTATCTCATATGTAACCTTTTCTAAAATAAAAGAAATGCTAATTTTAGTCATCGAAATGTGATCAAAATGTATTGAAACATTCACTGAAAATCAGAAAGCATCACAATCAGCACTTTTAAATCCAATTTTACTAAACATTTTTCATTAAAGGTAAATGAAAATTAAGATTTTTAAGAGAAATTTTCAAAAACTATGCAGGAATAAACAGAAATAATCAAAGCTGCATTTTCAAGAATGTTGAAAGGAGAAATTAATCCTGATCTAAAATATGATTTAAAATGTATTTTTGTTAAATCAATCGTTAATTATATTATGTAACTATAAAATTCGTGCAGATAAGTAAATACATTAAATTACTAATTATGCATTGCTAAAAATTGTAAGTTCAATGGAATACAATAGAATTGTGACTTCAATGTAATATTGTATAATCGAAAATGCATGGTGTTGTATCACATATACAGTATAGTATAATCTGCAGATGTAGTCAAATTAAAATTTTTAACCAATAACGCCATTCATTAAATCATAGCAACATTTCGAAGAGAACGAGTTTATTCCAAAACCTTATTTCTAATTATCATTTTGCCTGTTTACTGTAAAGAAAATATATAAATTATAATCACATACTATATCTACAATTCATCATTTCTAAAAATAGATTTCAAAAGACACCAAATTCGTACGCCGGTGAAATGCATATTAGGATTAATATTATGAATTGGGTAAATTGTTTTTCAAATACCTCTGATAAGTGAAAATAAAAAGTTATGGTAGAATTTCAAAATTTATTATTGCTTTCATACCACTGGAATGCAAAATAGTTAATAATTACTTTTTTTACATATTATTGGTTAAATCATTCTTTCTGGTAAACATATTGTTAAGCAAAAACAGGATGAATGATTCAGATGATTCAAAACCATTGTGTTAGATAATTCAAACAAGAATGTGCAAACTATTGAAAGAGAGAAGAATACACAATGGAGATTTGCAATCATACACACAATAATCACAATGATGAGAAGTAATTCCTTCGTGTAACTTTCAATATATAGGGGGATTCACCAGCTGTTATCTAAATCCTAGAGTCCCAATATTTTTTATTGTGAGGACCACATGCCGTGTAAACAATATTTTGTGACCCAATTACTGAATATTCAAATAAAAAATACCTTATATGTTATATTTGTTTATATATAAGGTATAAAGAACTTTTTCTGTAAAAAGAAATTAAAATGCATTGCTTGTTAACAAATTTATTATTTATCTGTAATAATGTAAAAAACTTAAAAATAAGTTATCCAAAATTTGAAATAAAAAAAACAAGGTTCAATGAGAGTTTCGAAATTATCTATCCCAACCACACTACACACATACGAGGACCAACATCCGGATTAAAAAAATTGGTAATTTCATCCTTAATTCACATTCTACATTCAATCAATTTCCCTAAATTAGATTTCTGAACAACTTTCTGTGGCCTAAAAGTGAACCACAGATCACTGAATTGAAACCGCTGATCTATACAGAAAGAGCTAATATAAATAATGGATAGAATTTCCTTCTGCATATTTCTAAACTGTTAGATATTGTTTTCGACAGAAACTTAGATCAGATATAGTTTTCAATTGAAATTAATTAAAATACACAGGACAAATACAACGAATCTAAATTACTAAACTTATTTGAATTCGAACTTCATGTTTACAATAAAAATCTGCTAAACAATAACTGGAGACTAATAACTGTTATTCTGCTGATCAACTATTACAGATAAGTAACCCATATGGCAGCGATATTGTATTTCTTGTTACTTTTAAATTTCTGGTAAAACTCCTACTGACATATTAAATAAATCTCCTTCGAGGCATTAAGTAAGTGTTTTTCGCTCATGCCCCCCAAAATTATTATTTTATAAATTTCAAACATATTATTAACAAGGTTTTTATACTATATAAAACGAAAAACCCATTTTTTTCTTGCCTGTTCTGACTTTCTAATCTTCATTTTTCCCCATACATTGCATAAAATAGTGTCATTCTAGCAAAATGAACTAAATGCGCCATTTCGAAATTGAACATTACAATAGATATTACGATTCCCCAGTATCATATTCCAATTGTTTCATCTTCTTCCTTCTTAATTTTGAAGGATGTTATTATCCTTGAACTTCAAAATTCTCTGAAATGAAATAGTTTTCCTTACAAGTTAAAAATTGGGCCTTTGAAATCAAAGGAGTCTAAGTAAAGTTTTACTTACCAATTGCCCTTTTTTTTTGTAAATTAATATTTTTTCGAGATTTCCAATAATTTGAACTGTTAATAATTATGTGTCAGTTAATATTTGAAGAATTTATGATATTTGTGGCCCTATTCAAAGAAAAACCGAAGAAAGCTATTTGAAATTCATTAATCTTCCATTAAGCAGAAAACTGAGTAAGTATTGAAAATGCCTTCGCAATTTTTATTAAATTGTTTTGAAAATGGTTAACACTTAAAACATTATTTGAAAGTATGTGATATTTATTAGAAATTATTAATTGATTTTAAATTTTATTTTGGGTGATATAGATTTTAAGTTACAACGAATTAAGTTTGAAAATTCGCATAATAATGGATTTTATTTTACTTAGACTTTCATCGCATACATCTTTTACTTTGAAAATTATGTATTATATTCTTATTTCAATGAATAACTGAAAAAAAATTACCTTTATGTGCACATTTGTATTTCAATTGAATGAACTAACATACAATATTTTCAGTAAGAGAGAGTAAATAAATTAGGCTGTCTTGTAAACGATTGCTTTCCTAATATTTTGCAACTTGTAGATCAAAAATATACATCATTAAATTTTAATTAAATAGTACCATAATTATACTCTAAGGAAACTTAAAGCAATAGGAATTTAGGTTTAAAACTAGAAAAATGACAAAAGTTTGTCTAGACGTCAAATTTAGATCCATTTTATTAAAATTCGAATTAAAATGACTTTATGATTTGATTTTTTAGGTTACAAAAAAGCATTCGTTAGTCTAATGTCTTATAAATTCACATTAACTTATAAAATCTAGTAGGAATTTTTTTAACCCAGATTTTTTTCATGAAAAATATTATTAAAATTTAACAATTTGATTCGTTACTTCGTTCATTTTATAGTGTTTTTATCTATTACTAATGAATCACATCAAAGCTTTTTTGCGTTCATTCAAGGAACACATTAGGAAAGATTGCATATAATTTATTTCCCTTTATATACGACCTTAGTTAAGAATATCCGTTACCATAAAGAAAAAGCAAGTAGTGAATAATACCATTTCTTCACAGAGAAATAAGTGGAAGCAGCTTGATTGACATCGGTCATTTTTCATCTATAAGGAAAGATTCATTCGTCCGCTCACTGAGAGAAATCCCGAGATTAGTTGACATTGATTAACAGTTAGATTAAGCCACATTTTCGTTTGTCCCTTGCAAGTTATATCAAGTTCCATGTGATGCAAATTTGAAGAAATTTAAATATTATGCCACATTTTAGAAATCATTCATTTTAAATTTAAATACTTTTATTGATCATGACTGCTTTTTTAATTGAAAAATAATTCATTTATATTTAAATATTAAAATTATATTTAAACTATTTTCACAAATGTTTAACAGAAACATTTATGAATAAAATATAAAAAAATCAATAAAATATATTTATTGAAATTTCTTTTTCCACTTTGACCCAATTTGTTTTACCATCTCCACTTTGCTCTAGCGAATTATATTAATACCTTTTCATTCATATATATATATATATATATATATATATATATATATTAATTACTTTTGTAACATATAGAAAAGTTAAAAAAATTTCAAAAAATGATATACATTGAATCTTTTGGATAAAGTAAGGTATTTTCTTTAAGTCTCATACTATGATTGAATACTAAGAAAAAACGTTCCGGTAATTTGTTTCATCAATTCATATGCCAATGCTTCAAATTTAGAAA
>JAPMOR010125783.1:0-53198 GCA_026543865.1 Argiope aurantia
AAAAAAAACAATTTGTTTTTATTTATTATCTAGAGTTTAGCAAGACAAAATTTATATATTAAGGAAGAGGGAGGATATATTGCCTTTCATGCTATTTAATTGTAAGTCATTCAAAATTATAGACTTGAGTGAAATAGAATACAAATATTTTTGTTATCATGATACAAATCATTTAATGATTTCTTAACAACAACAACAAAAAAAAATTACAAAGCAAAATTACTTCTTTTATTTATTTATTTTTACCAATTCATGTATTTGGGCATCAATTTCTGCAAATAGTGCAAGTTTCCACATTACACAATCGCGAATGGTATTTTGTTTTTGGAAGCGATGACTACAATCTTTTATATTTGCAATCTTTAGAGATCAGCATTTTTTAAATGAGAAAAAAATAACTAAGAAACTTAAAATTTCCTGCATTTTCCCGTTTTTTTAAGCCGATTTTTAAATTATATGTGCTTTCCCAGTTTCTCCCGGTGGCATGGCAACCCTGTTTAATTTGCTAATTTTGCTGTTGAAAGCAAAGCTAAATTGAATTTTAGTTTTATTAATATATATTAATTCTTTACTTTTCTACAAATAATTATTTTGTTTATCATATATATTTAAGAAAACAGAAACATGCACCTGAAAAGAACACATACTTTAAAAAATATAATAAAATTAAAGTATGACTGAAATTTATCAGTACAAAACAATTTATCACAAATTCTGAAATTCACCAGCATAGTTTTATTCTTCATATTTTGATGTACATACCACAGTGATTGGATATTCTTATCGCCCACAAGTTTATTTCAACATGATTTGAAAAGAAATATTTAAATTACCAAATATTAATTAATTAATTACTATCTGTGACTTAATCTAAAAATCAGATTGATATTTCATGATATTTCAAACAGCTTACCTTGTAATGTAAACAATATTGACTCTAGGAAACACAAAAAGATTTATCCTAATTAGGTTGCAACTATGAAATAATTTCACTAATTTGCAATTAATGAGGTTTCATTAGCAGCTAATTAAGTATCAATTTAGTTTCAATAATTATTATTAAGTAGGAATATATTCTAAGTTTGGAGAAACAAAATTCTGAATGAAAATTATTTTAAAATTTCTTACAGCTTCAGATGATCCCGTTTTCAGTGCTTCTTTTAATATCTGCCTCAGATGTAATATATCTTTCTCCATCTGGTCATTTTTTGATGCAGCATCTTCAATTTTCTAAAATTTCAAGAAATTAGAAAGAAAAAAAACATTATATAAAATTGATTGTAAAATATAATGCTAAAATACATTATAGAATTGTTTATAATGTCATGTATCTTACTTTAGCACTTGTGCTCAACAAACGTTTTACACGAACTAATTCCTTTTCAATCATTTTCTGCTGCTTTTTCAACTTCTGAAGTTCACTTGGCCTATCTTGGTGATCTAAGATTTTATTACGCATTCCACTTAATGTATATTCTAACATTTCCTGAAATTGAAATAGAATTGCTTCGAAATAATACTAAAAATATTAGGTTTCATGATATTTTATCAATGCTATTTATGCTAAACAGATTAACTATTTAAAGCCTGTATTTGAAAGTATTTTAATCAAATATGAAAATCTTTGCATTGCAGGTTCTTTTCCTGGCAGCAAAGATATATAAAGAGTTTAGTTCCCACAGGAGTAAATGAATTCAAAATATGAATGGTTAATAAAATAATTAGAAATTTGTGGCATTTTACCCATATTCAGAAAAATACTATGCCATGCATAAAAACAACAAATAAAAAAAAGAATTTATATCCAAAAAAAATTTTAAAAATATAATATAAAGCATGAATCACAGATTGTAAATATTTAGCATTTGTATTATTAACAAAAATAAACACAAAATAATAATTTTAAAAAATATCCAAAGCAAAATATATTTTAATAAAGCTATTTTAAATCACAAACTTGGTAAATGTTGCAATTCTAAGAGTATTTATATGTAGGAAAATAAAATATGTTTATAAAGCTATGTATAAATTAAAATTTGGCACTGCATTCATTAGTTTATTTTAGCAAAGCACTTTTAATTATAATGGCTTCCTTAACTCTTTTTTATTTACTTATACTAAAGAATTAAACATGAATAATATTTTAAATAAAATTTCAATGTTTAACACCTAAAACTCTCTTACACGATCTCATTTACATTTTGGAAAAATAATATAAATGATCTAATACATATTATAAATAACAGGAAATAAATAAGCAAATACATAAAATAAATATATCATACCTTATCTTGATGCAAAGATGAAATACTATTAGTTTCATTTCTCAAGCCTTTATCTAGACTATAAATCTCACTAATGCGTTTCTGAAATGTATAATTAATTATAAGTAATATAAATCTTTTATCGAAAAAAGAAGTACAAATATTTGAAAAACTTACATTATTGATATTAAAATCCATTAATACTTGAAGTTAATAATGAAACAATAAAATTATTTAAAAAGTTCTCAATTATTATAATGATGCATATTTTTCAATTTATCAGCTTTGTGATAAATAGTAACTTTTATGATCAAATCCGTGCAGACCTATAAGCTCAAATCCATCAAGCATTAAAACAATTCAATACTAAAAAAATACTTAAGGAATAACGCATATTATTAGACATGATATAAAAGGAAAGTATAAATTGTAAGCCTCATTTTAAAAATATGCTTAAATAATGTATTTCATGCACTTTAACTCATTCATTTATAGAGCAATAATATTTTTGTTGCTTTCTTCACAAATTTGAAAATTTTAATGATATCAGCAGTAAAAGGCTACATACACATACCATATGTAATTATTTTGTACATATAATGTACTACCAATTGTGCTTCTGTATTTAGTACTAGTTGATTTTTTTTTCAAATACATATATACTACTGTGCTTTACATACCTGAAAATTGCTTTCCTCTGCTAATAATTTAGACAGAATATTTGATTCCCCGGCATAATCAGGGCTTTGTGGACCATTGACAGGAGATGAGACGTCTTCTTGTGAGGTATCCTTTAAAAAAAAAAAAAAAAAAAAAAAACCTTGAGATATTTCACAATTAAACAGAAATAATCAACTGTAGCAAAATGTAAAATAATAATAAGAGAATATCAATAATATTTTGAAGCAAATGCAGAATATTTTGCTAATTTTTTCTTGCTCAAAAATAATTTTTAAAATTCAAAGAAATAAGCAGAAGTGTTTTCTTCTTGGTTTTCTCATATAATTCTTAAATTTGGAAATTTTCTTTTTCTTTTTTTTATTTGTCATCAATTGAAAAGAATTGAAAATTCATTTTAAAGAAGAAACTCTTCTCATAAGATAAAATTGGTCCATCTTTTGATATAGACCAGGGGTGTTGAACCTTTATGGATCAACGTGCCAATTTTTCTAAAGAAATGTTTAATGAGGTACATACATGCTATCAAATAGTTTTGATTTGCGATTATCAGGAAAATAATAAATCTAAATATAAACAACTCAAAACTCTTTATTTACTACAAAAAGATGTATTTTGTACTGTATAGTAGTAATGTTTTTAGTTATACGTGTAATTCAAATTAAAGTAACATTAGTGTAACTTCTGCTGTTGCAGATTGGATGACAAATAGCTTATATTAGGATTGTAAGATGTTACTTTTAGCAGAATGCATGCTGAATTGGAGTAATCTGCGAAACGGTTTCTAAGCGAGTCTTTAATGTTATTCATCTCTGAAAATAATGACTCGCAGGTAGAGATAGATGAAAAATTCCATGTTTTCGAAATTTCGTTACTGGCATTTTTACTCATATTCTTTATTAATTTTCTTTATTAATTTTCTTTCTTAAACTTCTTTCTTATTTCAATAAATAATTGTTCATAGTACTTCATAGCGAACTTTGTTATTTTGAAATGAAATGCAAATTGTTTTGATCGATGGAATGCCCAAAATATTGTGTTGTGTGCAATGTTCGTCATAACTGATATAGACCTACAGATCACATGTCAAATTTCATTTATTAAATAAAAGGAATTTTAAATTTAAAAATTCACCTAAATCACAAGGCTGCATATTTTGATGATCACAATATTTTCTCTTAGTATCTGATAAAATAATATGAAGATGCAAAAAAGAAAGGAAAGTAGTTTTTTGTTTCACACAACTTCTTTAAAATTTGAACATTTTTAAATTAATAATAATGCTTACTCAATATGATAACAGACAGAGATGAGAAAACTGATTTTGTAAGAAAAAATTACTACATATTAGTAAGAATTAAACCTGCAATTAAATAATTCTCAAAATTATAAAAAATATTGTATCAAGCTTTTTAGCTATATAATTCTTTAGAAGTTTATTTTCTACTATTTTATTTAGTTTACATTTTAAAAGATTTTAAGAACGTAAGAAAAGGAAATTTTGAAAAAAAGATCAAAATATGGATATGCTGCATTTATCATTAATATGTCGGTAAAAGCATTAAGAACAGTAAAAACTAATCGAACTTTTTTTAACGTTCCTAAATTCTATTTTTTTCAATCAGTAAACATTCTGTTCTGTGCTATGATACAAAATTTTATCTAATAAACAAACTTTCATTTTTAATTTTCTGAGAGCAATTTTAAGAAAAATTATGACGATTTTCTGTTTTGGATCCTCAACATTTATTATCACATACACTGTAAAAAAGCATTTTTTTTTTTTTCACTTACTAATAATGGCAGTGAGAAACTTCTGCGATTACTGCTGCCATACAGACTTCCAAGTTTAACCATATTATCGACTAATGTTATTAGAGGTTGAGTATCTTCATACTGTTTCTGTAAGAGAAGAATTTGCTTCTGAAGCTCTTTCTTATTCTGATATGCAGGTTGCCTTCCATTGTTAGATCTGTGTAAACAGAGAGGCGAAAAATTCACAAAAATTTTAATGTTACTTTTAAAATTTTTGTTTAACTTATTTAATTAGTATATAAACATAAACATGAAACAATGAACATTTTATTACTAATAAAATTAAGCCATTATATTTAAAAAAAAAGATTAATAAGGATCGTCTAAAACATGCCCATAGCATTTTACATGACAGTAATGGCTAATGAAAATACACTACCTCATATTTTACATTCAAGAATATACAGTCATTTAGATGTTGAAATAGAAAAAAATGTTGTTGCAAACTATTTAAAATTACTTTCTTTTTCAAAAATACTATTAGATCATTTTAAATTTGTAACAAGATCTTCATAAAAAAAAATATAAGTGGTAGGCTTTTCACTGACCGTAATTGTATATACTGAATGTGAAACATACAAATATGATAAAACACAATATACAGAAACATGCATTCAAAAATTAATAATAGAAATATAACACAAAATTTTACAAATCTGAACAAAGATTAATTTATAATAATAAAAATGAAAATTTAATTGTTCTAACATTGATAATTGCATTAAGAATAAAAATCAAAGCTATTTACTGAGGAAATTCTTGAAGGCTTTCTATTTGCTTTTCCAATTTCTCTTTGGCTCTCAGAATTTTTGTTTGATTTCTTCGTAGTTGAATCAGCAATAAAACTAATTCTTCGTGCTTTAGAAAATAAAAAGAAAACATTAAAAATAAAATAACAAAAATGTGAACTATTTAAAAAGTATATTTTAAGCTTTGATCCTTTTTGCAAAAATACTTAATTTGAAATAATATAAAAAGGCACGCATTTAAAAAAATAAAAAATTAAAGGGATTGATTTGGTTTAGATATATTTCTGCCTTGTTTTGAAGCACCATTAGAGCTGTCTTTTTCCCAATTTCAAACTGCAATCAGAAAATAAAGATGACATCTGTGTCAGCACTTCCTCTTCAAAATTTGGCACCACACCAAAGGGAAATTATTTGACCCTAACCGAATGCACCAGCAGAAGGGGCATTACTAAGATGGTTCTTTGGAAGAACCAGATTTCGAACTCAGAACTCTCCAAAGCTGAGATTTCCCATCAGGTCAATACAGACCCCCCCCTTTTTTTTATCAAAGGAGTTATACAGTTATAAAAGGAGGAATACGGAAATTTTCCTGATAAAAAATTAATGATTTGAATTTTAAATAATAAACTAGAATTTACTTAAAAATGAATGCATTTTCTAATGTGAAATTTAGAATCAATACTATTTCTCGGTAAAAAAATTTCTCAATTATACACTTAAAATATGCAAAATAATACATTATTAGAAAGTTTTCAACATATCAATACTCATCTATTTAGATATATAGTTTATTCAAATGAAAGTCTGTTAAAATATTAAGTACATATGGAAGTTTCATATTAAAAACCTACTTAAAAAAAATCAATAAATTTAGAATTGGGGAAAATTTGCATTCTAAAAATAGCGTGTTTAACAAAGCTGTATATCTTTCAAAATGTAATAATGTAAAACAAAATGTAATATCCTTTTTTCTGGAACATTTTTGAGCTAAACAGTATGCTATATTGATGAGGATGGGGGACAATAAAGACATTACAAAGTTACAATAACTGAATTCATGAAAACATAAGAAATTTTCAGCATTCATCTAGAGTCCTCATCCTCTGGATTACCAATTTAATCTAAGAGAGACTGCCAGGGACAAACAATTTTACCCTCTACAATATGCAGAAACACAACTTTGCAATAATAAACCAGCTGGAGTGGTGTCACCAAAAATTTATTGTATACCTTTTAGTAAAGGTGTTATCTCCCACCTTTCACAAAAAATTGCAACCTTGGTTAAGACAAAGAATGCCTTGCCTGTCATTGGTATACAAATAGTTACAAAATATTCACTACGGGCATTTAATTTTAGCATTTTTACTGAATCTATCGTGTGATCCTCAGCAGTGTTTTGACCATTAATCTCTGGCATTTGGTTAATAATATCCGAAAATTTGAATTTTTTTTAGATGTGTTTTTCTCAACTGACTGTAATTAACTACAACTGCTGTCATAAAATCACATTTCAAGTTTGATACATTAAATCATTGCATTTATATGCTTATGAAAATTTTGCCAAGAGAAAATTAACCCTTATACGGATAAGATTTAAATTTGATTAGGATATATATTTTAGATGAAAATCTGTGTACCAAATTTTATCCTCCTTTTTTTGTTATTATCGTGTTAATTTATATTCAGAAAGTCAGATAGACAGATTTTGTTCAAAATTTGATAGAAATCTACAGATTTGATATAAAGTCTATACATTAAATTTCACCAGTCTAGCTCAAAGCATTTTTGTTTCCAAATCGGGGAAGTCTAAAATATGGAGATTCATCGAAATCTCGAATTTCAATTTTCTATGTTTCATATACAAAAAAAGTAAGAAAAAATTCTTTATAGGAGAAAAAGCGTTACATTTAGTTAAATAAATTGATAAAAAAATATAACAAAATAAAAAATTGAACAATTTAATAACACAATAAGAACTTTTATTAAATTTAGAATAAATTTCAAACGATTTAATAACTATACCGTTTTTCCTAGCAGATCTCCAGCAGATACACTCAACCTCTTTCCTTTGCACATCAAACCCTCAGATTGCTGAACTAACTTTCTCAAGTGATTAGGCTAAAATTTAAACATTTTCAGAATTAGCAAAATTTAAAATTAACTAACAATCTTCTTTACAAAAAATTCAGTCAGGATTCTTGCATTAAAACTTTTTT
Source organism: Argiope aurantia (assembly GCA_026543865.1). NCBI lineage: Eukaryota > Metazoa > Arthropoda > Arachnida > Araneae > Araneidae > Argiope > Argiope aurantia. The sequence goes on from JAPMOR010125783.1 coordinate 7,723, forward strand.
CACCATCATTTTCAAAGACATTTCATATTCAAAAAGAATATGTGGAGGAAAAAAAGAATATTTTCATTTAGAAATCAAAGATTAATCATAACTATTAAAAAAAATCAATCATTCATAACTAATTTAATCCAAACCATCATTTTGCTTTTATCTCATATGTTTTCTTTTTACTATTATTATTTAATTTAAATCTCAGAATTTTCAGACAGAAATACAGACTACAAATTTCTGGATCACAAAAATAAATGAAATATGAATAAACTATTTGTTTTATTATCATTTATTTCCATTTAATCAATTTTTGGAACTAAACATATTATATGCTTTTGAAAAAAAACTACAGATTAAAAATATTCATTAACTATTTGCCAAAACAAACAAACACGCACGCACAGCAACTAAAGAATAAGTAATATCAAATAGGCTTATGAAAGAAAAATGATATATTGGCATAATAAAAAGTTAAAAGTAATCATAGTTACTTTTTTTCTTTTAAAATTACATTTTAAGATATAGATGTAGTTGATCCAAAGCACTTATATTGATAATCCAAATTCCTTTATATAGTCATCATCATAAAACATTTGCTAAGTGATGAATAATAAAATGAAAAAACAATAATGAACAATAAAATAATAAAAATTACCCTAATATATGGTACACAATGTAAACCAAGGGCCCACTCTCCTAGTAAACCCACCCTCCTATAAAACTTTGTATTTTAGAATTTTAAATTTCATTATTGTCCATCAAAAAGGTCATTGACTTAGTCTAAAAATCATCCAAATTAGTGAATACTGAACTTCACAATTTAATTAGTTATAATTTGAAAAATGAAGAAATATTTTATTTAAAATATTAGTGCTAAAAAATTTAGGCATAATTTTGTTAGTTCATTTATTGACTCAAGCAACATAAAAAAATATTTTTGTTATTTAGAGTATTTTTTCAAATGGAAAATGGCATTGCATATTTAACTCAAATGGTGTTGAAATTAGTTGTTGAACCCTGATTGGAATAGATACCATATATATATATAGAAACAAGATGCCAACTGATCAGACATAGAAATTTATTAACTATCAAATCATAAAAATAACTTCTTCCATTTTCCTTTCTATATTTTAGCTTTAAAACAGGTAGTTTAAATTTTACAGGTATGGTTTCTTAAAATTCTATAACTTACTTACTTTCTGAATTCCAAAAATTAAAGTTTTCAACTTTCAAAATTTCATTTCTCAGAGCTTAAAATTATTTGATCAAATAATTAGCAGTTTGAAGTATCATGCAAGCATTCAAAAAGGCAAAATTATCCGAATTTTGTATTATCTATTAAATTTTCTGTATTTAAATTCATGATTGAACCTAATTACTTTTGGATGGAAAAAATTAAGGCAGTATCTTTTAAACTTGTGAATGAAAAGACATTCCTTAGTCTCTATAGATACATATTTGCTTTTGCTAATCATCTGCCATTAGAAAAATATCATCTGTTCAAAACACTAATGGAAACTAAACAATAAATTCAAAGTTCAAAGATTTAATATTATTCTCATTTTTAAAAATTTGTAAATTTAAAAAAATTAGTAAACACCAAATTTAAAATAATAACTTGCAAAGTTTCATTTCCAAAAAAATTTCAGTTTTAAAAATCTTACAATTGGTAAATAGAACCTCTAAACAGAAAATTTAAATAGCTTTTTTTACCTCTTTAACATGTATTTCAGCAGAAGAACTTCTTGGTATTTCAGTGGATCGAACTTTAGCAATTTTAATCTGATGTTTGTTATCAGAATCCAATGATGCTAAAAAGAAACAAAAGAAAAGAATGGCATTTTAACACTAGATTAAAACTTTCTAATTGAAAAATTCCCAGAAAATATAATTTGCTATAAAAATAATAATATGAAAGCAATAAATATAAAAAATTTCATGATAGGAGTAAAGAAAAATTAATGTTCTTCATTTCTAAGTTTTAAAAAACAGAATATAAATATGAGAACTTCAACAATAATATTCTATAAAATGGATGTAACAGAAGAACAAATATTATATTAGCAATGCAAACTCGTACATCAGTTCATCAATGTAGAAAAATATTTGTTAATGAATTAAAAAAAAAAATAAGAACTTATTCCTGCTAATAAAACAGTTGAAGTAAAAATATGATGCTAACTTCTAAAAAAAACTTCATAACCAAGACAATTAAAAAAAAACATATATTTGTCTCAAGCAGAATAGAATAAGGTTTCCCATAATTCTATTTGTGATTTCATTGGTTAAAATTTTCTTTTAGGAATACAATATTAGAAGATATATAAAGAAAAATAAAATACAAGCAAAAATCTCATTCAGTATCAAACATTTCCAAATGAGAAATTAGAAAAAAAAATTTATTAATACAGATTCCCATAATTTTTTTTTGTTTACAAACAATGAGATATATGGATATTGGGAAAAAAATTGGTGTAAAAGTATATATTTCTTAAGTTTTCTCAAATCCAATTTTTGACCAAAACTATCATTTAAAATTAAAATTCATATTCTAAGAAATTCTGATTTAAAAGATATTGAAAGTTACTTCATATACTATCAAATTAGAAATAACACTAAACACTTTAAAAGTACCAAAATAAATTCAAATCTTTAATACAAAATCCAGTTCATGACACATAACAAATTTGTGAATACAAATGGTACCATTCAATAAAATGAAAGAAGGTGGAAATTGGAATATATTTAATATTTTAACAAATTTTCACTTTTTAAAAACAAAATATATTTATTAAAAAAAAGCGTACAATTTGGTAGGGGTGGCACTAACAAAAATATGTCAAATCTTAGTGATAATTGTAATAATCTTCTTAAAGATGAATGTTGGTACAAATAGAATGTACCAACATTTGTGCCTGCCAAATATTTGGGCTCCTATCAGGGAATGGTTTCCAAAAAAATAAATGTTTATGGATGTTTAAAGAGGATAATGGCTTTCATTTCTTAAAAATATATTTAATATAATTACACAAGTTATTTGTCAAAAAATTTTCTAGACATAAATATCCAAAATTTCAAAAATATATTTCTGATAAAATTAAAATATACTGAGAAATGATATACATACATATACAAATACATTATGTACTAAAGAGAAATTCTTTGGCCATAGTTTTATTTTAATTACCTTCATCACATGAAGAAGTTGCTCCTGATGTAGAGTCAGAATCATAAATTCCATTTTTGTGCTCTTTGCATTGTTTGGAAGTTAAAGGTTCAGATACTGCATTCTGATTATCTTTATTTTCATTATTATCTGAAATATTACTTATGAAAAACTTCTGTGGTGTAGAAAAATTTGGCATGATATTTTTGCTTTCAAGTGTAGAGTTCTGATATGGAGGTTTAAAATTTTTTCCAAAAAAATGCTGTTCACTTACACGCCTTAACACATTTTGATCCAAAAAGTCAGCTTCATTATCAACAGCATTTGTTAAGCTTGCACAATTTTCTATTTCATTTGTACTAGACACAGCAGTGCAAAACTGTCTTTCAGCAATAGCAGATGTATAATGAGAAGTCATCATTTTTCTACTTTGTTTTGATGTTTCAGGGTTTAATAGTAAATGTTCACTTTTCTGATTATATTGAGAAGTTTCTACTAACCTACGCCTATCAATATTATAAAAATCTATGTTTTCATATACTGGATTACCAGGGACATCATGTTTATCATCAAGCATGGTATCAACCAATTCTGGAGCTTTGGGAAGTCCTTCAAGTGACTGAGAAAGTCTTTTTTGGAGTTTTGATTTTGGTTGAAACACAATATTTTCATACACTGGCTCATCAGATTGATACTGACATGTATTTAATTCTGGTGTAGAAGATCTATGTTTGAAATAAGACATAGTGCTATTTGATCGAGTTTTTTCTAAAGTATGACCAGCTTCATATTTGTTCTTTTCAGCATCTAAGTATTTTGATTTAGAACTTTCCAAAATTTCAATTGAACATTTCAAATTATTCTTTGCACCTCCCGTCTCCCAGTACTTTTCATTGATAGCATCTTTCTCCTCTGCAGAGGCAGAGGTTTTGGAGTTTATCTTATTAACTTTCCTTCCAACATCTCCTTTAGAAGAATATGAAGGACTCATAGATTTGACATTATTTAACAATGCAGGACTACTTTTAGGTGGACTAGTTTTGTCCAAATATGGCACATCACTTCTTTTAAATAACGGCACATGACTGGTAAAATTTACTCCCTGACCTGAATACAAATCAGAATAGTAATATGGAGCTGAATTTGGCGATTTTGATGGAGAATATTTTTCATTTGGCACTCTTTCATCAACTTGAACTGAAGGAACTACATCAGGCCTGTATGAATGAGGCATCACATTAATAGAAAAATTTGAAGCACTAGATTTAGGTATCAACTCATCTCTTGAAGCATAAGCCACATTTTCTGAAAGTGAATCACTGTCAATAGTGATAGATGAATCTAAATTATGCATTGCTACCGGAACTGAATCTTCAGCTTTCAGAGATTTAGCAGAATCTTTCCTTTCTAAAATTTTGCAGATTTCCGACTCCTCTAAGCTAAATGGCACAGGAAATATTTTAGGAGCCTCAGGCTTCTTTCCTTTAGTATATATTCTCAGTTTTTGTACACGAAATTTTTCAGCTGAATCTTCTTTCAAAGTATTTTGAGCACTGGCTTCCATATTAGAAAAAGTGGATGTATCATAAAGAGGTTCATAAGATGGTAAGGGCTTTACTTCACTCTTTAAGGATTTTGCACAAGAGTTGTCATCCACAGAAGAATTAAATGGAAACGAATAATGAGACTTATTAGTGTTATTTTCATTATCAATGCTATTATAAGGCAAAACTTCAGATTCTAAAGAAGAATGTGTATTTCTTCCAGGTATAACATTATCATTACTATTACAAAACTGGCTCAAAATTGGTGACTGATACGAGGGTAAACGCAAATTACCAACAGTATCAAAATCTCTGCTTGCTTCATCATCAGCATCTGAAGCATCACTATCCTTCATTTCCTTCAATTTCAACAAATCAGGCACTGAAACACTCAGATTAGCCTGCTCATAATGATGCATATTGTTTCTAGAAGAAATGTGTCTATCAGATTTGTGATAACTATTCCTCTCATTTAATTCACGAGACTGTCCAACAGAAGTTACATTTGAACATGATAAACTGCTCATCAGAACGTTGTTTGTTTCCTGAACAGACTTGTGCATGTATTCAAGCCTCATATTTCTGGCTGAACTTGATACAAATCTATGCATTGGTTTCTCATAAATATTTTCTGTCAAGGAATCTTCAGAACTACTAGATTTCATCTGATATTGTAACTGTTTTGTCTTTTGCTTTTCATAGACATCATGTAAAAAGCTAGGTGGTGGAGAAAAAGGTTCATTATAAACATGCTCCTCTTCTTGGACAAAAGTTTTATTCTTTGAAAGATGTGAACCAGGAGATAATTTTCCACCTCCCATCATCACATATTCTGGCTCCTTTTCTTCAGAAAACTTCAACCCAAACATAGGCAAATATTCTGCTTCATCAACATTTTCAACAGTTTCACCAAAAAAATCCCCAAATTGAGATGTTTGCACAGATTCTTTAGAATATTTCTTTGTATAGATAGGTTGACTTTCAAGTTGATTCCCATTTGAACTGTCCTTGTTCAAGTTAGACAAATATTCTTTCATGGCAGTTTTGTTTGATGGCACATCTTTGACTGACAATTTTTCTTTTCCTGATTCAGCAGTTTTTCTTAAATCAGCAAGCACACATGATAGTGGCGATAAGAGAATGGGAGCTGACTTCATAGTCAAGTCATCTGAGCTTTCATCAGAATCCTGGAAAGCAACAGCTTCTGAATCGCTGTGAAGAGCTCTTCGATTAATTTTAGAACGACTAATTTTGTGTCTGTTTCTTTTTCCAACTCTATTACACACAGACATCTTATCTTTTGTGGAAATTTTATCAGATTTTGAAGAGTCACCAGTTTTATTCTTTTTGTTACTTTTAGGTTCAGTTTCAACAGTTTCAAACTTCTTTATTCTGTCCTGAACAATATTTGGAGGAGGGGCTTCTCTTTTACGTAACAGTTGCCCTCTCATTTCTTCATAGCTTAATTTTTTCCCAATTTCTTGCTTTGTAGTCACAATTTCTTTATATTCAATTGATTTTTCTGCACAGTTGTTATTTGATGAATCTTTATGATTTACTTTATGATCTGAAGTATGTTCATATGAAGGGTCCAGTGGAACAAAATTTTCTTCTTCTTTCAAAGGAATTTCTGGTCCTTTATCATAATCTTTAGATTCAGAAAATACAATTGTCTCTTGCAGAGGCATATTGTTTTCGACTTCATCTATAAACTTCTTTGAAATTGGCATTTTATGAGGTGATACTTGCAAAGGTATACCAACATCTCGATCAAGACTTGATATACTGCTAGAAATGGAAACATTTGCATAATTGTTTTGTAACATTGTTGAACTTTCTGGACCCATATTGGAAGTTATCTTTGCAATTTTGTGCTTTTTAGACGAATGATTTTTGCTTTTTACTCTAGTTGATGCATAAAATATCTGCGAAGCTCGATAATAATCTTCACGCTTTATATCAAATTCTGACTCACTTTCATAGCCATCCCTGCTGCTATAGCTAGTGAAACTTTGATTTTGGATACTATCCCTCACATCAGTGGTACCATGTAAAAAATTTTCTTGTTCCGTTTTTCTATGATACTCAAGAGACGAGTTTCTTTCATCGGTCAACTCATGCTCCATATTGTTGCTATCATGTAATACTTTAATTTGTTTTGATGCTTGTTCTAAAGGCTTTAAAACAGCATGATTTATCTTATGATAGTCACTAGTGATGATTTTTGGAGGAGGTTCGATTTCTTGTACATAATTATCCACAGATTCATTACAAATGGCACCAATATTAACATAATCTGGAGAAGATGAATGATATCTATCAAGTTGCTGCTTTTCTTCTTCATGAGAATAGCCTATATCAGGGTTCTTTTCCTCTGCTACTTCAGAATTGACTTTCATTTCAGACTCCTTCAAAATATCTTGGAACAGAATGAAAAATGGTTTAAAAATCCATTAAAGAATTTCTGATGATAATGTTAATTTCTCCTACACCAGATGTAGATTACATGCCTTTAGAATACCAAAGCACTTGAATTAATGAAGCATATGGTTAGTTAGTTAACACTGTTAGTCAGCTGTAAGATATTTCCAATTTCTGCCGCTTGTAACACTCTCTGGCGCAGTATTTTAGAACATGTGCCAGCATTTGTTAGTGGGCATTGATCAGTCTTATAACAAACTTTTAATATGGATGGTAGGATCGGGAACTGAATTTTACATGCATAGGAATAATAAGAAATGAAAATGTTTTGGAATGTTAGAAAATCATTAATTATCGAAGGACATGTTATATATGCAAACAATTATTTGTTAAAATATTAAATATCCCATTCACCAGGTAAAGATCACCAAAGTTGAATGAATGAAAGTTCAAACAAATACAAGTAAAACAAGAAAGATAATAATAAATCAAAATAATTGTAAATATCAAATAGGTATAATAGACAGTTATAAAAAATTAAATTTATAAATAAAAATATATTTATAATTTTAACTTTTATTACGAAATAAAAGATAAAATGGTTTATTTAAATGGAAGAAAATTTTTTTAAAGGATTATCATTTTAATTTCAATTTTATCTCAACTAATAATAAAGAAGAATGTATATCTGTGTGTGTAGATAGAAGAGAGTAGAATAATTCTGAGCACAGCCATTTTTTGAAGCAAAAAAAAAAGGGGGGGTGGAATGATCTTAGACTAGGTCCCTACATAATGAAAATTATATAAGGGATAAGGAGTCACTTGGCTTTATAATTTCTCATCTTTATAAGAACATTATCAGATATTGAAAGAATTAAAGTTTCTTTATAATTTTGCACCTCTAGCTTTTAAGGTAAAACTCTTTTTCAAAATAATAAAAACAATTAGAATTTACAAATATTGACAGATCTGGTATTTTGCATTAGAACATTAGTAGGGTAATTCTATGCAGCATGGAAAAAAACTTTGCTTAATGGATATTTTGTAAATTTTATAGCTGCCTTGAAATCATATGGGATATATTTAAAAAATATTTTCTATAAAGGATCCTATATTTACAAAAACTCAACCTGGCAATCATAAATCATGTCAAAAGGAGGTAAACTTCAATATCTACAAACAATCTTTGAGAAGTACAAATTAATTGAAAAATGGATCTATAGTTTAAAAGAAACCAAATAACAATAATGCAAAAACCTGAAAGTGTTGGGACAAATAATGATAAAATAGTTTTGTGCCTTAAAATTCTGGGAACCTGTAAATAATATCACAGAAATTTTATGCTTTCAATTTTACCAGAATCTAAGACTTGAAAATTAGTAATGTGTTTAATTACTCTATTTGTTCCGATGAAATTCATAAAGATTGCTGTGAGTGAGAAAACTATATGAATTTTTTGTTATCTTAAATTCATTTAACAATGTTCATTATTTTAAAAATCTGCTCTTTATTCTAGTACAATATGCAAATTTTAGATGAAATCGAAATAATATTTACATTTAAGGTTATGGAGTTAATAAAATATAGTACTTTTACTTCTAATTCACAAAATTACAACTCAAAAACACATTTGCAGAATCAGAGGGCAGTACTGTGCAAATATCCTTTTTAGAAAATTGACTGCTTTTAAAAAAGTAAACTGGTTGGACAAAAAAGAATTGTTCTTAATTCGCACCTAATGAATATGGAAAATTAATTACTGAAAAATCATTTCTAAATTCATATTATAAAACTTCCTTATGTGCACAGAATTCCCCCACTCTCTACTACTCTAGAGGCTGGACCCTCTAAGTTATAGCTACTAAATTTGGCATTTATATATATGTTCCATCGTCTCATTGTAAAATGAGACGATGCACCTCAGAATAATTTTTTTTTCAAATTACAATTACAATAATTTTTAAAAATAAAGTGAAATATGGAAAATTTCCATAACTTACAAAAATATAGTAACATAAAAATATTTTTTAGACCGCATCAGAAATTAAAAAAATTAATGAAACTAATTTAATTGCCATACATCTTTTCATTAAATTTTATTTTTAAATATGTTTTTAAGTATGTTTTACAACAATATTTTCATTGTTAGGCATCAGCATGTATTCATTACTACAAAAGCTTCATCCTAAACTTTTCAACAATTGTTTGCTTATCAAGATATGAAGATTTTTTTTTCTTTTTTCTTTTCTATATGTCTGTCTAAGCATGGCTTTAATGGTATTTTGAAATTATTTTCTATTATTAAATGCTGAAACAATTACAGCTAAGGTTTAAGTTCAAGAAGTGATAAATATTGTTTTATAATTTGTTTTATTTCTAAATACGTTGGTTTCTCCTGCAGTATACCTGGAAATATAAAAACATATCTCTTTCAGTCTTAAATTTTAATCTCTCATTTTTGCTCACTGAACTTTTTATATGAAAGTCATTGGAAATATTGTCATATTGTCAATGAATAATTACCTGAATATTACATAAATTATGTAAAATGTTCTGCAGTTCACAAAGCTTCAATAATTAATAATTCTACTTTCTACCCTTACATGTTTTATAAATATGTTTTAATTCAGCTAACATGCTATTCGACTGACTGTTTAGTTACTGGAATATTAGTTTAAATTTTATGTGAATTGACGAAAAGATGAGTATATAATATAATGAACATAAATGCATTAGGGTTCAAAAATAATGTGCGGTACATATCTATAAAAACAGAAGTTTAAAAAATACTTTAGTGAGGAAGCCATTAAGACTAAAAGATTTATTTCTAATTTTTTGCAGATAATTTGAAAATTTTTTATGATGAAACAGTTGGCTGCCAATGGTGACAATTTTTACTTTCTTGCTATTAAATACAGAGAAAGTTCTCATATATGAAGTATAAAAAAAGTACTGTAATCGTGAAAAAAATGTGAACAAGAGTTTGATGAATCTCCAAATTTAATTTTTAACAAGATTTTCCTGCATTCAAAAAACACATTTTTGGCATTTGGCTTTGAGCTAAATGGAAGAATGGAATATAGACTTCACACTACACCTGCAAATTTCTGTCATATTTTAAATAAAAATCTATTCAAAGTTAGACTGGCTATTTGAGTACAACTGAATATAACTGCTGCAAAACTTAATGATCTAGATAAATAAAATTTGGCTCACATATTTAGTATTCTAAAATGTAGATTCGTATCAAATTTTAAACCAAATTTGTAAAGGGATCAACTTTAAGTTGGTCTATGCTTACAGAAGCATGTAAAAGCAATAACTCAAAAATACAATTATTTGAATAAATCAAATTTGGTAAGCAATTTTTTGAATACAATTGAAGTTCTGAGTCATTTTCTTTTTTCAATTGGTTGGGAAAAGAACATCAAAAACATACATTCGATTTTTGGATACTATTAACCGTATGCCAGGGATTCCTTGCCTAAAAACTTGGCAAAAACTTACTATGACAACTTCAATAAAAATGCTGAATTCAAACCAAATGTTAAACTTTCATAATTATTGTATGGCGATGCCATGCAAGGCTTTCTATGCCTTACCCAAGTCTACAATTCTATGCAGGGGTGGAGGTGGGAAATAATACCTCTATTAAAGAGTATGCAAGAAAGTTTTGAAGAGATAAATCTCATTGATTTAAATAAAATATGATTTTAAAGACAATTTTTTTAAAATTTAATTCCTCTATTAATATCTACCTGTAACATAAACTTCAAAGAGAAAATTAAAGAAAGATAAATATTACTCAGATAATCCATGCTTTTTAGGAATTTTAAAAACAATGGGGGGAGGAGAGATAAAGGGGAAAGTAAAGCACCCCTTTTCACATGGGGTTCCCACACTTTTTTGGAATAAAAATTTAAAGTCTCTTAATTTTTTTTAAAGGTTGATTGCTCTCAATATTTTAAAGATTATTTGGAACAAAGATTTAAAGTACTATTAACAATTAATTTAACAACTTAGTAGCAAAAATAGTTCATCACCAAGTTCTCATTAAAACAAAAATATTTTGAGTTTGCCTTTATAAACAATAAAAAAAATTAAATTATAAAGAAAAATTCACAAATAAATTTTGTACACTTCATGACAACAAGAAAAGCAGAATTACATTACATTTTTTTAGGAGTAGAAAACTTTCCACACTTGAGTATAAAGAAATGCAGTTAATACAGAAAACTACAGTACAAGGGGGGGGGGGGGTGATTAATGTTCTTTTGATTCTTTAAGTGCTGTATTTAATTTTTCCTCAATACTTTCTAATTTTGATTTTAATTCATTAGCTTTGGCGTGAAAACTGTTTAAGATCAGACTGCGATCATTTGTTAGCTCAGCTAAATTTTAAAGCTTCTTTTCAATTCTTCAAATGCATTTTTTAAGTATCTTTTTTTACTTTTTTAGTTAATTAAAAAAGGGCATTTTTTTAATGATGAATTTGCTTTTGTGATCAATTTCAATCCCTTCTTGATTACAAGGCAATTGGTATTTTCAAAATATTTCTAATAATCAATTAAATTTTATTGGTCTATAAAAGATTGTTCTTTCAAGTTTTCAATCTCAATTCTTTTATTACAAGAAAATCCTTTTCTATATAGGCTTGCCCAAGGAAAAGTATTAAAAGTGTCTTTATTATTTTCCCCAATTTGCTAAAGTTTTTATCTTTTCCTAAATACTTATACAAAATCTGTTAGTTATTAGCAATTTCTGATTAATTGCATCTCGGAAATCTTGAAGAATTTGGTATTGCTACTTTACTTAGAAAAGAATTGCACTCAATTAATATATAATCAAATAAATATTCTATTTTCACTAACAGAGGCAATACATTTTTCAACTTCTTATAACAATCATAAATGTTTGAAGCCAATTTTCTTAAATAAATATAAACATATTTTAGCATCTTCAAAATAAATGCCTGGCACAATTTTTAATTAAAAATATCTCATCCCAAAATAGTGCGAATTTTAAAATCTTATCTACAGTGAATTATTTTCTATTTACTTGGCAATTGCTGCAAATTTTATAAAGATCACAATTCATCTCAGAATTTTTGATTTCACACTATATATAAAACAATCTACACTTTTATAAATTTTCATGCAGGGAGCCTCAGGTGAAAATTAAAGCCTTACAATAGAAAAGGGGCTTGAAACAAAATTTATGACCTTTGTAGTAGAGGATTTTGATATTTAGGGCTTTTTTTAATGTGTTTAGGAACCCTCTTTTGCATTACATTAAAGGATCAATAATTTTTAAGTTAATTAAATAAAATATAGCAAATTTCAAATGAAAGATGTTTTTGTTCACTCCTCCAATAGCTCACTTATTAATTTCTATAAACAAGTAGCTGCCAAGATTTGTACATCTGCACTTTTGAATGACAATTTGTTTCCAAATGTTTTGACGTGCATTCAAAATTTAATAATTTTTTTTGTCATTTAAAATTTATATAATTATTCATGCAACATTTTTATGACAATATATATATATATATATATATATATATGCATACAACTTTACAAAGATTAAGAAAGTTACAAATGGTTTCAAAAATATGTTCCGAAAATCATATTCAACATTTAATGCAAATTTCATTTAAAAAAGTAACATTCTTTTAGAATAGAAATTTTTTTTATCTATATATACTGACTTATTATATCACTGGCGAACAGCTGATTCACCAGGCATACTGTCTGTGTTTAATTTCAAGTAAATTTCATAGGTATATTTTAATTTTTATGATTCCTTCAACATGTATTTTTAAGCATCAAATTATGAAACAATATTATAGATATGCTAATTTAATTATCTTACGACTGTTCTATTTATACAACACACAAATGTCCCTTATGGAAACAAATTTCATGACTTCATAAAACCATTAAAAATGTACGCATCTGTGCAATTTACTTTAACTTGCACATTGTCTGCTTTTATAATTCATTCTCTGTTCCTTGTGTAAACCATACAGATAATAAATAAAATCTTTCTCCTATAGCTTTTAACATTGGGAAAAAACATTTGATGAAATAATTCAGTGCAAAAATATAATCTATGGTAAAAAATTATGCAGAAATACAAATTTGAATAATTGCCAAATTCATGATAAAAATTACATGATATAGTTGTTACTGCTTAATTTAATAATCATTTTACGATTTAAGAATTTTGATAACATAAATTGATTGATAGCAATAATTAATTTGTGTAGGTAAATCCTATTTTTATTATAACAAGAAGAAAGAAAAAATATATTTATTTCAGATCTATCTATGATTATTTCAAAAATACCTACTAAGAATTTATTAATTGTTGCTTATTGACAATTATGTCTAAATGATTTACTTATATAATTGTTCACACTTATATGATAATGATGGGTTTCAAAATATCAAGGGTTTTGATTTATTTTGGTATTTGTTGGAGAGGTTTTTTTTTTCCCCCAACACATTTATTTATGCTGGAACTACAGCACTTACTGATTAGCATTACTCATCAAAAATTTATGGATTTGTGGGTTTTTTCAAAATTGTACAAAGAAAGTGACATTTTCAATTGTGTTGTGGCGACATATCGATTAACTTCTGAAATATCTGTTAATAATTTAAATTTTGTCTTTAATAAATTCTGTTTATATTCATTTTGCCTTTGTAATTCAATTACAGAAAACATTTATGGTTGTTCGAAAAATTTTAAACCAGATCTGGCAGTGTAGTTATTGGTTTAAATCAATCCAGATTGCTCCAGCCTATATAAAAGAACGTGAAATCCATTTCATGGGAAATATGACTCTTAGATATTTTCTTACACATGGATCAGAAAGCATATAAATAATCATTAACATCACTTGCAAATGAAGTATTAGTCAATTCTGTACTAATCCTTCAAAACTAACAGCAAAAAAAGATGTAGTGATCATATTAAATGAAGATTTTCAAAAATATTTGAATACTTCAGAAGAGACTAGAAAGTCTTGATAGTAAAAAGTGCATGATAACATTCATCAACAAATTAAGCAGCATCCACTAAAACTAAACTATTACCATTAAAAAGATAATTTTTTAACTGTTGAAATGGTATATAAATCTGTTTTGTGCTACAATATTTTAAGGAGTTATTCAATGAAAACAGCAAAACCTTGTGCAACTTTTAATTCAATAAAACTCTAATAAAAAATCTCAGAAAAAAAGATTTTTTATAAGAGGCATTCTTCTAATTTTAAAGATTATTTGTACTAATTTTGATATCTCTAAGCCAAATGGTCAGTGCTAACAATGCTAACTTATACACATTCTTCCTTATTATTAGTATAGATTATACTAATTTTAAGAAATATATATTTAATTTATTCTTAGTTTTTTAACATACCTAGCAATTTTATTTCATTTCATACTTTATTTGGAATTTCTTTTTCTAGTTTTATAAAATAAATAAAAGACACAAACATTTTGTTTTCGAAATCTGTACTTTTCATACATACATAAACATCTAAATGTAAAATTTAAAAAAGTTTTTGCGTTTAAAATATGCAAAAAATATGTTAGAGGATTAAAAAGTTAATATCTCAAATCAAATGTAACTAAATACGAGTTTTTTTGTTCAAAAAAGTAACTCAATAAATAAATTACCTTCATCATCTGATGAATAAGTAGTTCGATGATGGGCAGATACAACGTTAACAGGAACTGAAAAACAAAGGGAGGGGGAATGTTTTAAGAAATTATAAATCATCTTTTGTAAACTTACATTCAGAACAAAAAAATAGCTTTACATATTATGATTTAAATCAATACTTTGAACTTTAATGCATTTATAATTTCAAGCAAGCAAACAAAATTTTTAGTTACAGATGAAATTAACATATATAGCAAAAATTTCTTTCAGGCAATGCTCACACATACTTATTAAAATAAATAACAATATAAAATGTGAACACAAACCAATAACTACTTCTAATCCATTCATACCCTTACAAAAAAAAACTGCTTTTAGCTTACACATTAATGATCATTTTTAAAAAAAATTTAAAAAAAAAAACCCTAAAATTAAAAGCATATTTTTTGAAGATTAATTTAAACTTTATACTTAATAATCAAGTAAATCTAATAATCAGTAATAACATTTTCAATAATAATTTTAAAAACAAATTTTTTGAAAGATTTGTTTTTTATTGAAAGAGAAATAATCTCAAGTTAGATTCATAATTATTGTCATTCATCATGAACCAATTTTCAAAATAAACAAGGTATATCAGAGCAGAAAACATGACAGCAGAGAAAAAAATGCTTTCAAAAAACAAATATTATGTTACCATTTTCCTTGAAAAAATTTATTTTTTATGAAATCCTTTTTTATTACATTTTTTTTCTTATGGCTCACACAAACCTAGACTTTATTCACTTGGCTTAAATTAGCTTTTGGAAATTGGCACCGCTGAAATAAGTGCAGTAAAAATGTTTAATGGGAATACTATATTCTTAAGATTAAGACTGCAAATTAATTAATTTTTTTTGCTAATGAATGTTAATGCAATTCATTTAAGGATTGTTACTATTTCCCTTTCATAATTAAATTGATTACAATCCACTTGTTTCTTCTTACTATGTCTAACAATCAATATGATTTCCATACTCCAAAGTCATTTTAAGCTGGTTTAAACTAAACATAAGCCAGATTTTGAACTGGCATCATTTGGAAATTCTATTTTCCCACTACCTTTGCAGTAAGGGAAAAGGGAGTGGGAAGGGAAGCTTATAGTAAATTTTGATATTTTATTATTTAAAAATTTGTCTAGCTACAAAAATTTTTTTAAATAAATTTCTATTGATTTATTTGCCAAACTTTCTTATTTAGGATGGACTTCTAAATTAGGATGAAATCTTATTTTGCAATTATCTTAATAGAATTTAAAGCAGAATCTAAAAAAAATTTACTGTAATTATGCTTTAAATTAATTTAGGTGTCATTTTAAGAAAAGATGTAAATAAAATATATACCTTTATCAGGTGTTTTTCTCGGCAAGCTGCTTGTCTCTTTCCAATGACTATGCTCTTGTGAATCACTGGCATCATATTTCTTACCATCATGGCTATCACTGCCAATGCTACTGACATTAGGCATTGTAGTGAAGGAATGCATTTGTGGTGGGTAATGGCAAGTTTGGAAACTTTTAGGAGTATTGCCAGTGGGTGAATCATCATAGGAAAAGAGAATTTCATTGTTTTCAGAATCAACACAATACATGATGTTTTGTTTGTACAAATTTTCGGCTGAAACACTAAGGTTGCTGTTAATACTTGGGTCTGGAAGCTGAGGACTGAACTTAGGATGCTCAATATTACTGAATTTTGGTGAAGGATTGCTAATGTCACGCCGATTATCTTTTAAAGAACTGGAAGATTCATTACGCCTTCTTTGATTTACAATTCTTTGAGGTGAATCTTCTTGTGAGCTGGCAGGTGCATAAGCATAATCATTTGGTTTGGATGAACTGTGAAAATATGTATCACGTGTTTGGAGATCTTTCCGAACTTTCTTTTGATATTCAGTTTTGTATGATTTCTGAGGTGATGCCATTGGGGAACTATTATCGGAAGAATTGGATTGCACATGATTTCTTTTGGTGAGTGGAGATTGTAACATTCTTTGTTTCCATTCAATTAACCTTTGCAAGGATTCTTCTTTATTCTTTTTTGGTTTGGAATGCCTGCTTCTTGTATCGTGATGTTCATTTTGAAAATATCTTGAGCTTACATCACTGGATTCTGAATATATATTGCTTCCACAAGCTTTTGATCCAGATGCATAACAAGGAGACACCTGGTCATTAAACATATAATTATTATCTGTGTAATGAATATTTTGTGGATCATTATAAGCAACGTTTTCAGTCTGTTTCAGGCGATGGTGTTTTCTAGATTTATTTAAGTTCTTATTTGCATAAAGATTGTCTGCCTGAATTCTTACAGCTTCTCTATAATAATCAAAATTACCATCCTCAGAATCACCATAACGATCATAATACTCTAAACTGGACTTTGGTCTCTGGGGTTGACGACTTTGAGAATACATAGCAACATCCGGCATCACTCCACAATCAGCATCGCGTTCCAAAAAATCTGCTGAACGAGGCCTCGGTGGTTGATTTTTGTGCAAGTCAGGAACAGCATCCATGCCTATATTAGATTGATAATTATCAACATACTGCATTCCAGCATGAATTAAAGCTGGATCACTACCTGGCATATAAGATGGATTTTGTTCTAATGCATGATAACCAATTTCTTTCTGATGTTCTAGGTACATACCATCTTCATGTTTTTCATATGCATACTGAGAAGCATGAATTGCAGCAACTTCTTGATCCCTGGGATCATAATAATCTTTAGAATAAAAACCATAACTATCAGAATGTGTTAAACGTCTTGGCTTAGGAGGTGCATTGGCATATAAAGGCTGACGTCTGGGGGGTTGTTCCACCTGGTTAGGAGCTGAATTTTTGTACATATGAGATGCTGTGCTATTATATACATTTGGATACTTATCATCACTTCCAAGATAAACTTCACCCATTCTATCACCATAGCTGTTAGATCGTTGTTTCAGTGGTTCGGAACTGAAATTAGAATCATATGTTGTGTTTAATTTCTGGCTAGTATAACGCCTAGAACGGTAAGACGTAAACCCAGAATCTTCATCGTCATTACTTGCAGAGCTGAAAGTTGCTTCAAAGTTTTCCGATCTAAAATTTTTAAAAATATATAAGAATCCAGAAAAATCTATAAAGTTAATGAGATTAGGTTACATTATGATGAAGTTCAAATAATACGATTAATTGCAATTAAAATATCATAAATTATTTTAACATTAAATTATGAATAAATATGATTACTGTAGAATTAGAATATGATAGATGAAATACAATAACTGGAAATTAATTAAAGCTAAATAATGAGAAACTGCAACAGATCAAAACATTTTTTAAAGATATTCTGCATTTTAAAACAGAAATACTTTTATAAATGAAAAAATAAACAAAAACTTATTTATTAATAAACTTATTTAAATTATATAGTTAAGTAAATAAATTACGAATTATGCTCTTAGAAGAAAAAAAAAGGCAGAAAACAAACAGCTGGATGTTTACAGGATAGGCCTTCAAACTTTCTCTATGTTCTTTCACTTGAAGAGTAACAAAAGAATTGTTACACTGTACAAGTTTCAAACAATAAATACCGAAATTGAAACTGTGACATTTTTAGTAGAAATATACAAGATCTGAAGTCTCAATATATATATTGCAACATTCTTTTTCTAAGTGAATGATATGCAGAAAATAATTTATTTTTACAGTAAATGGATAGTAGTATCTAATTCATATAATTGGATAAAAATAAAAAAATAAATGAATAAAATTTTTCAAAAATTTCCAATAAAACTGCAAAATAAAAGAATGAAAAAGTTCTAAAAGCATATGCCTTTTGTTTTTGTATTATTTTTAAAATAAAGTTTTGCAAAATAGGAATTTCTGAAATATAACCTGCTCTAAATTATAAATGAGCTTAATTTTTACCTTAAGTTAGTTAACTCTTGCAAGTTCAAATTAATATTTTTTGATACAAAAGTTTAAATATTGATTTAAAATTTTTTTAAATATTTCATGTTTAAAATTATTCATTTCAACCAAATTAATCAATTTAAATTATTCTTTCATTGAACATCAGCATCCAGATCCCATCTAGTAAATGTAATGAAATCTACTGATTATTGAAAGATCATTCTATTCACTGGATTATTAAAACATTAAATTGCCATCACTTGAAAAAAATTGTCACATTTGGCAAATTTGAAAAAAGAAAAATGAATCAAGTTCTGGAATTATATTATAATTGTGTCCAAACAATATTTTTACATTAAAACATAAATGTAATTCTAAATTTAAGAAAGTAAAAAACATAGAATTCATATAAATCTAGATAATAATCATATCTGATTAGTAATATTCATCAAACAAGTAAAGAAATTCTTAATCATATGGCAATAAGGAAATCGATACACATCAGTGTTCAGGGATAAAAGTTTTCTAATTTCAGTCTAACTTCAATAGTTTCTCATTTGTAAGTTTTTTATGATAGCTGTAATAAAAGGATTACCCCACAAAATTTTGCATAATTGAAGCAAGAGACATGGCATTCATCCACCTTTTCATACTATCTTTATCTTCTGCAGCAAAATAATAAGTTTTCATATTTTGATGTTCAGCCTATATGGATAAAGAGAAAATTTAATTATGAGAAGGCAGGTAAAAAAAAAATTATTTAAATCTGAATCGAGAAATTTTCTCTAAAAGTTAATGATAAAAGTTTTGATAAATGTTAGTTCAATAAATCAACAACATATATAATTATAAACAAATGGAAAAATATAAACCAATAATTTCACCTTTAATTTTCTCAGATTATATATATATATATATATATATATATATATATTGGCTCTCTTCATAAGAGTCCACATCTTCTGAATGGTGTAAGGAGGAACCTTATAACAAAGTCATGTTAGTCTCCCCCCTCAATTTGTATTTTGCAACATAATTTTGAATTGTATTTCTTAATATATGAAGAAAAATAAATATAAACAGCCAGATTCTCTTTCAGCAAATTGAGAGTTCATTTTAATACAAATCTACTATTTTAATCACATATCAAATGCCATTTATGTCACTGTGTTAATGAGTTATTGCATTCACATTTAGTCCCTATGAGGGCATCTTGTTCATGGATTTCATAGACAATTTAATAAATATTTAGATTTTCGATGACGAAACAATATACTGAAACTCATGTATCCATTTCCATGAGTTATAAAAGCTCCTGTGCATACAGATGGAGAAGCATATTTCTTTTCAACAGATTACTGAATTAAAAATTTGCTAGTGCCAGTATTATATATCAAACTTTATCTCTCTAGCTCAAAACATCTTTGAATTATGATGATCACAGATATGCACAGCTCAAAAAACACGTTTTGGGGACTCGGGAAAGTCTGAAACATGAAAACTCATCAAAATCTGAAGATCGAATTTTTTTAATGATTAAAATATTATCCTTTTGAAAAAGTAAAAAAGGAATAAAAATACACGATACATAGTTAATTTTCAAAGATATTATTTGATTAAACTTTTCAAATCAAACAAACTTTAGCAAAATTTGTTATTTGGTAATCAAACTAAACAGTTGAGAGCACTAAAACAACAGCATAAGGGGAAAATGTAGATTAATGTCTTATTTTGAAGCAATACAAAGCTATTTTGAAACAGATCTTGCAATTTTGAACCATGGTTAAATAATGATGAAGACATATGAGTCAGCAGCTCCATCAAATTTCTACACCTAAAGCAAGACAATCAATTCAACAAATTTAACATACATTAGTCTTGTGCACAAAACAGATATTTTTAGAAATTAGTTTTAAACTGGTTAATCTTAAACTAGCAACCCTCTGGTTCGGAAGGTAAAATATAGCCATGAGGGGGGAAAAAAATGTTAACAAAAGAAAAAAAACTTGTTATAAAACAAATCATTCATTCTCAGAAACAAATTGCATTTTTAAGTGCTAGATACTGACAATTCATAAGTATAAAGATAATAATGGTTTCTTAAAGAATATTAGAGGAATAAAAATGCAAACTTTCATTGAATGATTTATGTGAAATATTATTCTTGCCCAAAGAATAAAAAACTTAGATTTGAAAAATTAAATCAAGTAAAACCTTGACTTATAATGGTGCAAGGCACTGACTATATGTTTTAACTCATTTTTTCACACAATGTAATTAAGTTTAAGTAGGTTTTGTAAATTAACTATTTTTTAATATTTTCTTCTAGAGTCCATTATGCCTTACCAAATTTTGACACACAGATTTCAAATTCCTTTTGTGTGTATGTGAATTAGCTATAAAACATACAATTTTTTTAAATACAATTTTTTGTTAATAAGTATCTTTCTGTGGAGTTCCACTAATATCAGAGAACACGTAATAATTATTACTAGTTCATTAGGTGTGAGAAAAAGTAGTTGCAAGAATTAAAACATTTTAAATATTAAACAAATTGTCATTGTCATATTTTAAATATCAAGCAAATAATATTTGTCAAACCATTTTAAAATTTTCATAAAATTCTTCAATAAATTAAAAAAAAAAAAACTAAAGAAATTTAATATTGTACTACACAACATATAAGTAAGATGGGACCATAAATTCAGAAAACAGGTTGCTAACAAACTCCTTCCCCAAAATTTAAAGTATTCATAACTATTTTTGATGAGAAAATTATTACCTTAAAAGAAAATTTTCTTGATATTTTATCTTCTGTTGTACATGGACTTATTTTATAACTAGGTAACAGAATGGATGAAGTAACTTTTTCTTCACTAGGTCCTAAAAAATGAATCAAACAATATGTATAAATAAATTAAAATAAGAAAAATTATTTATAAAATAAAAAATGCTTTCAAACAATATACATGAATTAATATTAAGATACATTCATCCAGTCATTGGCTTGTGCCGAGTAAAAATACTTTCTGTTTCTTAAAATAATCTTTTGTCATTTTAAGAAAGATGTAAAGATTTCAATATTCTATAAACAATATAATATGTAAATATTTATACATCAAAACTTGGATGTTACCTGTACACTCAAATCGATGTCAGACAGTAAATAATATAATCATAAGATTCTGAGAAGCCTGGAGGAAAACTAAAGGCTTACAAGTTTTATAAATTAAAATGAAACTATCTTTAGATTTGAAATGAATTATAATAGATTAAAATGAATTATAAAATTTTGTAATAAAAGTTAATTTTTTATAATGCTAAAAAATAAACTCTTTATTTATATTATTATGTTACTTTTTAGCATTTTATTTGTAATTAATCATTATAAATGTTACATAATAGTTGGAATTAATTTTTCTCATATTTAACCAAATAGGAGATTTGAACGGAATCAAAATTTTACATGAAACAACTAATAATAATGTTTTGAAAATTTTTATTAGAGTGCATTGTTATTGAGAACCCAGCAAACAAGTGTGTACAATTTTAAAGATCTAGGTCATTAGGAAGTAAGTGAAAAATCAAGCACTAAATTTCACCTTCAAAAACATTAAAAAAATTAAAACATATAAAAAGGTGAGAAAGATTTTGTGCTTACCTTTGTAAAAAAATAAACAAAAATCTGCTAAAACACACCATCTGTGTTTGAATTGTTTTAAAGCACCGCCCTCCAATTTGTACAGCCATCCTTCCATAATAACTTGTGATTGGCTGTCCCTTTTTACATGAGGGGAGCTAAAAATAAATTCAAAGCAATAAAACTTCCGATATAAAAATGATATAAAAGAAACAAATTCATAATTTTCCAATGATTCTTACAATCATAAAATTTCATAGATAACAGTAAGAAATATCTAATTAAATTTATTGTTTTAACGCTCAATTAAAATTTCAAATTGAATTAATGTCTAAAATTGCAGAAAATTTCTTAATATCAGCCTTCCTCACTTTTTCAAAGTACTAAGATATCAAAGTGTTAGGTGTTAATAACTAAGATCTTAGGTATTATAAATAGTTGCTCTCTTTCTGCAGAAACAATAATAAATATAGAGCAGTTTAAATATAAATTGGAAACATTTTAAAGAGTTGGTATTTCTCAATGGATTATTGTGTATTTGGATTTAATGATATTATGTCACAAAAAGTACAAAATTTTCACAAAAAAAAAATCTTTTTTTTAATAGTAAGAAGTTATTATTAGTGCAATTTTCTTGACTTAATAGCTGGAAACCGAGAGATGTCATTTTGTAAGCTTTGAAATCTAATTCTGAAGTTCAATGCTCCTCTAAATATCATAGCTAGAAAATATAAAAAGCAAAATGATGGGATACGAGAGAAAACCTAGGCATCCACCCTGCCTTTTAGTAAAAGAATGATGATTAAAAATATTTGTACATTGACTGCACACAATACTTAATCACCAAAGATTGCATGGCTCTTTCACAACTAATATTAATATATCATTTGTTCTGTACTTGGGCCTTGTCAAATATTTTATGAAAAGTTAAAAATTCGGAAATTTACAAAAATGCTGTTTCCTAAGAAAATTTTTAATATTCCAGTTGTAATTTTAGAATAAATAATTTAATAGAATTTCTGAGATGAATTCAACCAAAGTAATGAGATTTTATGGATTTTCATTATCACTTAAATGATATTTAAGAAATATGGTAAAAATTCATTAAATACTAACCGAATGCTCCCTTGGCTTTTTCTTCTCATGGGCTGAAATATAAAATAGAAGATTATTCATAAAAATTGGCAACATATCTTTTTAATATGCAAAAATATAGAAATGTAATTTCATAATATATTTTTAAAATTTAATCCTTACTACATCAAATTAGAATAATCTAAATTAGGATAAATCTCAGCACTGGAAACCTTTACTAAAAAAATTAACAGGTACCAAAAGAAAAAAAAAAATAATGCATAAACAGATAATGTAAACTCTAGAAAAGGGAAAATAACTCGTATAGAGACTTCAAGTGAAAAAATAATTCAGAGGTCATAATAGATTCTTGGTCAAGGACTTAAATAAAATTTTTAAAAGAAACCAAAGCTAATGAAGACAAGTGCCTTAATTTAATAGAATACAGTTAAATCAACAGAATAATGAAAAATTCTTTTCTCTATTTATCATAAATGTATATATCATGTGAATAATTCATTTTCACACACTTAGTTTATACACTCTAATTAGGAATATCTAAAATATTTTTGAAGTTGAAAAGAAAGATATGAACTAAAAAAGTTTTTGCCCAACTTTTAAAAACAGATTGTGATACTATTAATTTTTGATCAAACAAAAATTGATATAGGCATGGGAAATATGTACACTTTTTTTTTTTTTCATTCCTTCAGATAATTTTAAGAAATAGTATTATCAGTTTGAAGTTAGAAGGTGTATCTGCTTGCTAAGGAAAAAGGAAATTGTACTAACCACTGCATGTACCTTTATAACAGTAGTTCCCACTTTTTTTTTCTTCCCTCCCACCTCTAGTATCTTTTGTTTTATCTTAATTTTTCAGTACTTTTTGTCAACTCTCTACCTCCCCAATTTACACAGATAATTTTCTATTTCTATTCTGTTAGTAAATGACTCAAATGAATATAATAACATTTACAGTATATATTTTGAGTTCCACATTACATTCTAGTGTTTTAATTCATTCTGTTAACTTGTTCTAAATAGATGAGTTACATAAAATTAGGTTCAAATGACATATTTTACCACATCAGCAGATACTTCAATAAGATTGTTCATGAGAGGTATTAAGTATTTTGTTACTTTAACACTAAAAATTTGAGAAACTTATGATTTCCATAATATTTTATCTAATTCTAATTCCTCATGCATTTGATTTTCTACAATTAGCAGTATTACTTTAATTTACTCTCAGTTAATTCACAATATATCCTCAAGGATATATATGTCATAGATTGAAAATCTATGCTTAAAACAGCATAAAAATATAAAGTAATCTATCTATTAGAAGATTCATTTTAATTATTTGTATATGAGAAACAGAAATAAAATTACTGAAAAAATATACAATAACTAAACATTTTAGCAACAAAATATTTTACTCTTTTTTTAAGGGCAGTTTTTATATTCCTGCTGGGCAAAGAATCTTGTTAAAATATTATTTATCATCATTTAATGAATATCAGGATAGTATTTTCATATCATATTTCAAAACTAACCAATAAATTTTAAACTGGAATTCATGGCTGAAAGTGATTTAAGGACTTTTACAAAAATTAATTTATAAAATATTTTTATCGCTAAAATATTTGACTGTTTTAATTTTTGTGTTTACCCATTTTATGTACGTAAAATAAAAACAATAAATAACTATAAAATTTAAAGAAAAAAGCTCATGATTAGATTCTTTTTATTATTATAAAGGTTTACTTTAAATTTTCGAATTTACTTCAAAAAATAGGATTACTTCCCTAATATACATATTATTCCCTATTACAGAGAAAATAAACTCATTTGCAATTAAAAACAAATCACTAAAATATATCAAAAAGTGTAGCCACACATCAAACAGTATATGAATGTTAATATTAACATTTTATTTATACATTTAATGTTCTTACAATGTTCTAAAAGACTGTATTACAAGTAGTCCTATTTATTCATCAGAATATTCAGATCCAAATGAATCATAATTGTAATTCATTTGATGGTTAACATTCAAAACCTTAAATATTATTATGCTCAAATGCAGAAAGAAAAGTGGCTTGAAACAGCATTAACATAACACAAATTCCAGAATAAATTAAAATTTTCAAAAATTGCAATCCTTTCTTTTTAAAATTGGGGTCATATTTAAAATATAAATTACTCTCAGAAATATGCCTGCACTAGTTTAATTGGCACTTTCAAGTATTAGAAAAAGACTGCAAATTTCTTTCAAACACTAGTAATTATATATAATTTTCAAAAAGCTTGTGAAGAGGTATTCAAATTTTAAAAGACACCGATAAAGAAGCAAGTGGTTTCTATACAAATTTAACTCTTTAAAAGTTTTAAGATATGCAAGAATACTTCTATTATTAATGCATAAAATATGATAAATTATTAATTGATCTTAGGTCAGTCTATAAGCCTTTCCCTAGTTTTTTCTGTTTAAATTCAGTTTCGAATTTTATGGGCGTTGTATTTGCAAATTCAGTAAGATAAATATGAGAAAAATTAAGCCAACATTATATTAATTACTGTCAATCATGATTGAAATTCTTTTAAATTATCAAATGGCAAAAATAAAATGCCAATTAAGCAATTATTACAACTTTTTATAGAATATTTATGTTATGTCAACATTGAAAGTTCTTACCGCCATAACATCCGTGTTACAAGCTTTCTGCAACTTTATTTCAAATATTTACAAAGTTTCATATCGGCGTTTAAACATAAAATATATATTGTGTCTTTCTTCATTTTTAAAAACAAACAAAAATGCAACAACAATAAGTGAAAGCGTTGCTATGCAAGACGCTAGCAGAAGTTGAAAATAATAAAGCACACTAAACAAAAACAAATGCCTCGTGTAATTGGCTACTCAGTAATGCCACTACAGCTTTCATTATGAAAGTGGCATCATAACAAGTGTGTCTGCATTCCAATGCATAGTTGATTACGCAATCGTGTTGTGCATGCCAATGATCGAAATAACTTGTACTCTGCAGCATGAAAACGAAAGAGAAACCAATCTGTGTAAACAAAAATGACGCAAATCTTGAATTTTTTACATTTTCTCCATTCGTTTTGAATCTAAAGCATCACGTTAGACAGTCAAAATCATGCTAAATCATTCGAGCTTTGCATCGCACTAGAGCTAACAAACGAAATAATAATTTCAGAAGTTTTACATCGCTTTCATTAGAAAGATCCAAGAACAATTTATTTTTACAGAAAAGTTTCCGTGTGTGAGTGAATGTAAAGCTGAAGTCTTAAGACCACAGTGATTAAACGATACAGAGTACTCTCCCTCCAATTTGATCTATTTTCCCTTATTAAAATTATTTCTATCAATTTAATATGAATAATTGCTTAAAGCGTTTTATAATTAGATTGCATATTTGAATTATTGAACTTAATATTTCATAGATCAGTTGACTGTCATAAATTCGAGGCATTAGCATTAGAAGATGATATTCCACAATATAAAAGGAATTAAAAATTATAATAACTGGCGACTTCAATAGGAACTTGGGCAATATCATAGTTGTCTTGTCAAATTTGAGAACCCTGGAATAAAATAATTGTGATGTCCCAGCAGAATCTGAATTAGAAATTTGAGCATTGAGGCTCAAAGAGAATATTATCAAATTAAAAAATTGAGAAGAAAAAGAAATTAACCTGTTCTCTAATTAACATTTTACAATCTGGCAAATCGGAGCTTTTTGAAAATAAAATTTTGCAAGTCAATTCCCGCTCTCCCGATTTGTGTTCCAAATATGTGTATACTGTATGTGAAATTTAGCGATTACATTACAAAGATCCTTTTTCTTTTTTCTTTCTATATGTTTATTTAAACAAAACAAAAACGCAATAATTTACTTACTATTCAACAACATTAACATTTATAAATACTGTGAATTTCAGCTCATATTTTAAAAATGATTTATTTTTATACAAAATTTTGCACTTTGATTCAATGACAAATTATTAACTTATGATATATTATAAGTATTGTTCTAGTAAACACCTTTTAAAGCTATATACTTAAAATAACCAGTGAGAATTGTCTCCTTAAAACCTTCTCGTATACTCTCTAATAAAAGTGTTATCCCAGAAAACACTGAATGGGACTGGTGTATAATACTTATAAAATCTTAATTTTACGTAGAAATTTGACATTTTTACTGCATATATCATGCGATACCTGTCGAGTTTTTTGGCGATAAATCTCTGGCATGCAGTTAA
The DNA here is from genome assembly GCA_026543865.1 of Argiope aurantia. Classification (NCBI taxonomy): domain Eukaryota; kingdom Metazoa; phylum Arthropoda; class Arachnida; order Araneae; family Araneidae; genus Argiope; species Argiope aurantia. The sequence continues at coordinate 35,466 of JAPMOR010125783.1, forward strand.
AAGAATCCGAAAATCGAATTTCCCTTTTTGACGCGTTTGTCTCTTCCGATTGAAACAAAAATTTGATCAGAACTACACTTGTTCACAGAATACCATATCAAATTTGATATACAGTGGCTCTCAAAAGTGTTCGTACACCAACAAGAATCAATTAAAAACCTCATTATTTACCATTATATATTCTTATTTTTACATGAAAATTTTTTCATAGCACATTTTTACAGTTCTTAATAAAGCAGTGAAGAATAAATTTTAATTACGATGCAAATTATTTTTTTAAAAATGGCAATAAATAAAATTGCACAAAAATAGGACACAAAAGTGATCATACACTTTAAAAAAACTTCACTAAATATGAAATTTTCTAAATTTTTATAAATGTTTAGTATTTAGTAGGATATTCTTTATTCTTTATAACAGCTTTTAAACGTTTGGGCATAGATTTAACTAAACGGCCGGTTACTTCTGCACCGATCTTGTTCCATTCTTCGATCATTACTGCTTTCAGTTTAATTTTCGATTTAATGTCGTGACTTCTTATTCGCACCTCTAATTCTTTCCAAAAATGTTCTATAGGGTTTAAATCCGGTGATTGAGCTGGTGTTTTAAGGGTTTGAGGGCAATGATAGAGACAAAATATAAGAACATTCATGGCCGTGTGCTTAGGATCGTTGTCTTGGTAATACACAAAGTTGTTTAAAATGCCCAATTTTTGTGCTGACACTTTTAAATTATTATTGAGAATATTTATATAAACTCTATGATCCATTATACCATCAATGAATACTAAATTGCCTACTCCAGCCGCTGACATATACCCCCAAACCAAGACACTTCCACAGCCATGTTTTACTGTTCCAACTAAATTCTTGGGATTAAGTTCTTCGTTTTTTTTCTCCATACAATGATTCTCCCATCCGACCCAAAGATGTTTAACTTACTTTCATCTGCAAATAAGACACGATTCCAATAGCTCTCTGGCTGGTTTATCATAGATTTGGCAAATTTAAGCCTAGCAAGTCTGTTCTTCTGACTTACAAAGAATTTTCTTCGTGCAGAGCGGCCATGTATACCAGCATTCCGAAGAATTCTACGAATAGTTTCACAGGAAATAGAAGTTCCATTTGATTCATTACATTGTGAAGTAAACCTTATTGCACTCAGACGTGGATTTTTTAGAAATTTACTCACAATATTTCTTTGACCTCTAGCTGACAGAATTTGAGGGTGACCATTACGAGGCTTGTTTGCAATCCTTTTTCCCTCTCTGTAACGTTTTATTATGCTTTGCACCGTTGAATGAGGTAGATTAGTTATAGTTGCAATGCCTCTAATTGATTTTCCAGCTTTAAAATGAAATATAATTAATTTTCGTACGTTTAAACTCGTTTCTTTGCGAATGCGCGTCATATCTAAGAATCAAGTAAATAGAGTAAATAATTGTGATATTAAATACTGAAATCAAACGATTTTAGTGTATTTTTCAATTAGAAGAAAAATAAGCCGCAAAAGATATTTTTATGATGAATTTAAATAAATAATGTTTGGATGTACGAAGACTTTTGTGTTCTAATTTTGTGACATTATTTATTTATTTATTTTTTAGAACAATACTACTTGATTTTTTATAAAAATATTTGTTCAGTTTTATTAAGAACTATTTAAAGATGCTAATTAAAAAAACCAACTAATAAAATGCTTTATTAAGAAGTATAGAACACAATTTCAGCAAATTTCTTTAGTGTACGAACACTTTTGGGAGCCACTGTATTTAAGTCATTGCGTTTTTCGGTTATGGCGTTTACATGCTTCTGAAATACAGAATGACAGACATTCAAACTTTTGTTGGATTTGGCACAAAGTTTGATAATTGTCTATATTATAGATGTTAAATCTGTGCATTGAGTTTCATTCATCTAGTTCTCTTCGTTTTGTAATTATTGTGTTAGCTTATATTCGAATAGCCGGCTAGACAAACTTACTTTGAAAGGATTTTACTCAAAATTAAATACAAATTTACTATTTTTGCGGTATATTTTTACTTGCATTATTGTAATTATACTCAAAAATTTCAATTGTAGCATTTTGTATATTCTCAGGAAAAAAGAAATAATTCGAAAACTTTAAAAGACAATTCTATGATGTGAATACATTGAATAACCAGCTTTTGTAGTTACAGATTATTTTATTTAAATCTATGCCTTCAATAATTTGCATTTTCATATGATACTTTTTTTCTTTGTATAAAGACCCTGAATCAGATAAGTCATCAAAGTTGACTGATATAATTAAATTATTATCTTATTAATACTTTAGCTGCCTTCGGCGACTATATTCATGCTGCTTATTAATATAACCATGCTGACCAATTTTAATAAAAATAAACTTATCAAAATTAACGATAGTACTATTTTAAATTATGATTATTTATTAATGATAGACCATTCTGAATGTTTAGATGTGTTTGAGACGTAGTGGAAATAAAATTAATAAATAAATTTTTAAAAATCAGTTCATTTGTTGAAATCGGTGGCTCTATCTTTAATTTCACAATATCTGTCGAAAATGAAGGAATATGGAGTCATGAGCTTTCAAATGAAATAAAAGTTGGCAAAAGCGGTATATTAGATGCTTTATTAAATATTTGTGACTGGGAAACTTTGGCAAAATTTTTATCCATAAAGAAGATACTGTAAAGCTATATTTTTGAAATTTTTTCCTAAAAATGGACTTGGTTAAAAAACAGGTAACGTTAATGATATATTTGGGTGTAATTGATTTTAATATAGACTATGAAAATGGCTCTAAACTGGCAAAATGTAGAATGGCTGTGTAATTGGTTCTTTGTTCTTCGGAATTATTTTAAGCATAAAGCAGATGAACAAACAGCTGATCAACACATTATGGCCTAATATACATTTAGGTAACATTGCATAAAAATTACTATGAAAACAATGCATATAAATATTCTGTACCATATTCTTTGGAATTATAAATCTAGTTAGTATAAATATGTCCTTGTTGCTATTTTTTACCTATGACATTTTTGTGATAAATTCATCAATAAATTTGGTATGATCCTTGTTTTCTAATATGCCATATTCTTTGTGTTCGGTAAATATCATAATCTAAATCTGTTAACACACATTTAGCAGACGATTCCTTTTCAGACATTTTGTAACTGCTACTATTTTTATTTCAGTTAAAATATTATTAAAAGGTAAAAGCAAACGATTTTTCTTTGATAAATATATTTTATTAATATTATTTCGTTTATTTTTTGTATAATAGCTGATGATCATTTGTAAACCATTTGGAATCTGGCAAGAGTTTGTAATATATGCTGTTAAGTTGAAAGAATAAACAAGCCGATGGAATTCTAAAATGCTTGGAGTATTCACAGAATTTTAGTTTCTAAGAATTTAAGATGCTCTGCAAGCTGTAGTTTGAAGTTTAAGAAAACGAGTAGTTTTCTAGACAGCATGCAAAACTTTGGATAAAAATTTGCAATTATTCTGTTTTACCCTAACAATGATAATAAATAATTCTTTATATATATTTTTTTATTTTGAAAATTATCTTACATTTCTACAATTTGTAGAAGAAATAACTGGGTATATTTGTACCGAAGTTGCTATGTAATTGATTCAACTATATAATATCAGGTAAGAGTGTGTTTGATGTGAAGATGTAACATCTTTTTAGATACGTAGTAAAGGATTTTCTAAGTGATTATCACTGAACTAATATTTTTTAAACTGATACGAATATTTATGTACCATTTAATGTAGCATAATCTATGGCTAACTAATTATAATTATGGGTTTATTTTTAATATATTTATACTATAATTACATTTTTGCTAAGTTTTTAGGTGGCATGGATTATTAAATTTGTTTTCTTGGGGAAAGAGGGCTTTGAATAACCTACAGGTCCAGGGACGAATTTTCGACTAGTCAGATGAGGTAACTCTGAAGAGTCATTGGGCCAGTGGCGTACCTGCTTTCAAGGGCGTATGGGACAAAATCCAAAGCTGCACTCTTCTCTCTATATTTTTTGAAAAGTCACGTTTATTTTTTTTACCGAGGAATGCAAAGATTGAAAGTGCGATTAAAACAAAATAATATATAAAATATTTTGTAATTGTTATGAATTAAACAGTATAGATACCTGTACCACGATATTTATATATAGGCAACCCTCAAATATTAAATACATCATAAAAATATTTCAAAAAAAGTTTTGGAAAACGCATTTTATAATATCGATTTGAAAGTTTTTGCTAATTTTCTCTATTCTAATTTTAATAATTTAAATAATGCTTAAATGAAAATATCAAACAGTTTTTAATGTGGAATTTTTAATACATTAAAGAAATACGAAGCAAAGATTATTTTTATTTATACCATATTTGAAAACATTTATGTATATAAAGAGAACAAATCTTTTAATCCATTGAAAACGAATATATATACATTATATAAACCCTGTCCTTAGACATTATATAAATCCTGAATATATTGTTACGAAATTTTTCCGGGGTTCGTTTGAATAGTGGAAGTGATATGGTGTAAAGAACGCTCAATCAGTAGGCGGAAGTAGAATAAAAACAACGACGTTTATTTACACGAAGACACACAGGACAGCACAAAAACGACAACTATATACAGCATAGAAGACGATTATCTTCAGCCGAGACATGTAGCATACAACAGCGCTCTACTGCAGACAGTAGAGCACAGCTCAGTTCAGCGAAAGCTTGACTCCGTCGCTTCCGACTACTCCGCTCCGTCGATTCCGACTATGACTCTCGACTACTACTTCGACGACTCCGTCCACTCTGTCTTCGACTTCTTCGACTCTCGACTCCTACTGACTGACTTTGTCTGGCAGCTGCAGCCCCTTTTATAGGTCTCAGAAGGCGGGGCTAGAAGCCTCTCAACCAATCAGGAATGTTCGAGGCATATCTCGGTTCCTACTGGACGGATCGGGAAAATTCTCGAAGTTTCGTGTATAATCTATTTTGGCGCCAAAGTCGCTAAATTGGTCGCCAAGTCGCCAAATGGTCGCCAAGTTTGTCGCCAAGCTCAAGGACCTCCGACGTGACACACGGACTCCGTCCAATAATGATGACTTTAAAACAGTCTTTCAGATAACAGTCTTTCAGATAAACTATGCTGGGAAGCCGAATTGCAGGTTTGTAACAATATAAAATCATTCAAAGTCGTGGAAATTAAGTTAATATATATGACAATGTGCAGATTTATTTTATACACATCTTTAACTTTATCCATTAATAACATTTAATAATACCTGCAGTATCCTGTGACAAATTTTAAATGCAGTGTATGAAATGAAAAAGTATGAAATTATACACAGATTCAAAATTCCTTTCAAGAATGAATTTAAAAAATATTTTTAATTTGTATATGGCACGTTAAATAGCATTTTCATATAATTTTAGTAAAAATTATTTATATACATATAAAAAGTGAAACATTATTTCCGAAAACTTTTTTTTATGACTTAAAGTGTTGGAAACTTTATAAATTTGTCTTCCTTAAAAAAAAGAAATGATGCGAAAGTATTTATGAGTTCGTTGAAATCAGTTTAAACCCAAAAGAACTAAATGACATTTCTTTTTGTCGCATTCGAGTTCTGAGATATGAAAATATAAGTCTTAAGGAGCAAAATGATCTTTCGTGGCTTTCATTTGATATTGCTATCGTGGAAAGTATAAGTAGAGTTGTCTCATATGATTTAAAAGCAAGGAAATAAATATAAGAATGTGCATGTGCATGTGGTAGTAATATCTTATTGATGTTTGGTTCTTATATCTACACATCTTAAACCATAGTATAGATATGCGTTGCTTATACAGTCAAATCTCGCACGAGAAGCAAAATAAAATGTAAAAAAGTGACTCTCTTAACGAACGATGTTTCGAAGAACGAGTACTAGGAGACATTGTGTGGTCATATTCTGAATTGGTCTATATCAGTTTGTAGTGAACGCTTGTTAGCAGAAAACCTTTATATTTATATGGAAGAAATTTTGACTAGAAAACATAGTTAAACGCGATTCCAGGGGTTTGAACAAGTGCTTGGGGAGCCTTAATAGACTAACTTTTGTCTCTAGCAAAGATTGCACGTTGCAAGCTCATTTAATGATTTTCCTGTTTTACATGGATGGAAAAAATATTTTGAGTAAGATTAGGGAACGATTTATGCCTGTTAAGTTTGATTCCATTGTAATTTTTATTATAGCTGTTTTATTTTTAATGAAAAAATCATTTGCTGTTTTTTACATTCTAAGATATTAGCCCATATCCCAAAAGAATAGTCATTTGGAATACTGTTGAATTTTTTTTTGTTAATAGCGTTTTTAATGAATGAAAATAAATATGATCTTTCGAGTTTATTTAGGTCTAATCTGGGCTGAAGTCCCTCCCCTCCCGTTTTCTATTGGTCCTACAAATAAGAAAAACTGGGAAATTTAGTTTTATTATGATTACCTTCCGTTCCTCATTTTATTTTCAGATATATATCTGGGCTAAATAATCGCTGGTTGCCTAGGTGACCAGCTGCTTAAGCAGGAATATTGGTTATATTAGCAGACAGACAGGCGGAATTCCCAAAATTCTTTTTCAGTGGAAACCTTTCCAAAAATGCTCTTTCGGTACAAATTGTAGCCAAGGGATTGGATACGTAATTTGGACCTTTTCCACAGAACGAAAAGATCAAAAAATCGATAAAGATCGATATATAATTGATAAAAATCGATTATATATGTTCAAATTTTCAATCGTTAATAAAATACTTTTTATTTATCCACTCAAGTTCAAATACATTTTTTTTTAAACTTGTTGTGGATGCCATTTGATGTTTAAACAGTTTTTTTCCAAATATTAATTTATTAATTATTAAATTTAATTAATTTTTAATACTTTAAATAGAGTTTTAGCAGTTTGTAAGGAAAATTGAAAATCAACAGGCAGTAGTTCAATCGGTAAAATGCAAGGATTTCGGCAGTTTTCACGTGAAGATGAAGAATGCGTGTTCAATTCTTATCAAAGTAGGAATTGACTTAAAAATTTTTTTTTTATATATTACTTGTTTTAATGATGCCAGTTTTATTCCCTTAATTTTAATAATATTTTTTAATTCAATTTGTTACTTAATCTAAACAATGGCTTTGTAGTAGTTTCACTTCCGCAGTTGCTTCTAATATGTGCACTTTTTAATTTGCAGTAAATTCATGTTGAATTCATGTTTTTCAGTCATATCAGATAACAAGATGAAATTTAAAAAAAAAATGCTTTCCGTATTAATAATTTAACAGCCTAAAAAGTCAATAATTTGAGTCGCCATAGGTAGATAATATAAAAAAATTCTTCTGACTAACTCGTTGCTATTTGGCGAAAACATTTTTACATTCGGCAAATAAATTTCTAAAATTAGGTACAAATATGCTATTTAGATGCAGTATTAACTGAATAGCTCGTTGTATTTTCGAGTTATCATGTCTAAATATAGAAATCATACCCCCCACCCACCCACCACACCACCTCCAAAAAATGAATTTTTCGGACCCAGTGAGGTGTAAAATGTGTAGATTCATTAAAATTTCAAGAGCGAATTTTTAGACGATTTCAATACTTTATTTTTGAGCACGAGAACGTAAAATGATGAGTATTGTTTTATTGTCGAAAATGAACGACAGTCATTCGAAATTTACGACTCTTAAAAGAGAGAAAATTTATAATTACAATGAGTCTCGTCAGTAGTCTGGCTTATTTTAAAATTTTATTATTTCGTTAGTTTCTGGAAAACAAAGCTAAATGACTCACTGTTCCAATTGCTGACGTCGACACTCGAAATGTTACAAATGAGTTTTTAAGTTTCAACCATAAAAACTTCAGTTTTTAAAAAAAATATAAATTAAAAAATATTTAAGGCATACATTATTCTACAGGTGTCAAAGCTGGGCGCTTCTTTAGCTATAAAAAGGGACACTTTTGGCTTAGAATATGCACATCAGCGAAAAATTCACCTAGTCTTTTTAACTTGGAATCATCGCTCTTTACTTAAAGAAATGAATAAGTTCAACTTCTTCCTAGTTCTTTGCATGCTGATAGCTGTAAGTATTATTTTTAATTAATTTTCAAGAAATAATATTGTCATATTCGATTACATTTTAGTACACTTTTCATACACGCTTTACTCTTTCACTTAAGTCGATGTGTTTATTGTTGGCAGTTCCAAAGTTTCAGTTTCGGAATCGAAGAGTTCTAACCAATTTTATCAAAGATTCGCTCCTTGTCATTTGATTGCGGTTCAAAATTACGAGGTCTGTCCCAGCCCCTACTGCTGCTTTAAAACTGGACGTTACTTTATCTAAATTAAACTAAACTAAATTTCAAAGATTCGCTATATATGCATGTGTTAAATTTAACTGTGGAGGATAGTCTACCCGTTGTTGTGGTGCAAAAATTTGGAAATAGAGGAGCAGCTTAGGTGTTATTCTCAACATCTCAATGTAACTCAGAATCCACAGGCTTGTTCCAAAATAATTCCAGATTTGTTTCAAAACGTTAGGTAAATGCAACTAAGCTAAAGCAAAATTTATAAAACTAAATTTTATACACGATTTGAAGTGCAGAATTTTGATAAGGCATGCATTTCCGATGACAATACACCATTTTATTATTTCCAGACCTTAATAATCAGTTAATCTATTATTTTAGTTAAATTTTATTCTGCACAGATGACACCACTTGGTAGTGAATTTGAAGTGAATTGATTAAATTTTGATCCTATATTTGTAACTAGCCGCCCTTGATGACAACCTGATTCACCAGGAATATTCTTGTGCATATTTTCAATCAAATTCCTTATGCATAAATTTGATGTTCCTGATTCCCTCAAAAAATATTTTTAAGCATAGAATTGTGATGCGCGTTAAAATTCTTTATATTAATAACACTTACACTTGTTTTGTTTATTGAAGAGACTGGACCTTCCGAATAAAGTCAATTTCAGTAACATTATAGTTACAATAACAATAAAAATAAAAAGGTAATTATCAGTTTCATATATCTTCTGATTTTCTCGGTGTTATAAATTCTTTTCCTTATTCCTCTTTGCAATTCATGAATTCCCTAAGACAAAAATTAAGCATTCAATTATGATAGAATCAAATTTTAGTTACTTTAATGAATTTATACCTTTTCTGTTCATTGTGTGTATCAACCACCTTAATGGAGCTAAATCCCTTGTAGTGTTATTAAAAATTTAACTATTATATAACTCCTAACTTTCGCGATACTGTAACTTCACTTTTATACTCTTTATAAACTACTTACATATAAGACAGAATATTTCTCCCTATATTTATTAGAATGAGTGAAAATTATGCGAATTTAAGTATTTGATGAATATATATATATATATAAACATTTTAAAAAAAATGTCTTAAACCCAATTTGTACAATAATATTTTCTGAAATTGTACAAAATGCAAAAATTTCGCTTGATTTTTAATTGATTAAGATTTTATTAAAAAACGCTCTTAAATGCGTGTTTTCCTCCTCCAAATTATATATCTACTAAATTTATTGCTTCTAAGTCAAACGGACTATACTCCAGCACATACGCATTAATAGAATATAATGAATCTCTATTAATAATAGAGATTCATGATTGTGTATGTTAGCTCTGTAAAAGGATCTAGAGCTACCTCGAATTAATGTGTACTTCAGTACATTTTTTTCAAAATTTAAATTATATAAAAATGAATTAAAATTTCTGAAGTCTGGTTGTGCTGGTCTATGATTCAGACAATAAAAGTAGAGCACGCGATGCCTTCAGCATCTGTAGAAGGCATCGGACATAATTTTTAAACTTAAAAACATCTTACGACTTCGCTAGCAAAGGGAGCTGGAACGTAGTAGCTTTGATAGCATATTGAACGTAAGGATTCTAGGGATAACAGAAACAGCACAAAATAAATAAATAAAAAATAAAAACACAGTTTGTTCCTACTAACATCGCTTTTAGGGATGGTCAGTTTTTAGAAAACATTTTAAGGAATTAATGCACTTACTTCATTTAATTTGTCGCTCGTCTTTAGAGAAAATTCTTTCCGTAAAGAAACTGTGAACTTTTTCGATAACATTGAAATTGTTTATAACGAATTATTAAGAGGAAATTATCGAATTATTAATTGAGGAATAGAGTTTTAAAAAAGGGCAAAGAATTCTGTTGCATAGTAGCAAAAAAAAAATTCCGTTATAGAATTACCAGATTGCAAAGACGACTTTATAATGATATTGCAGACGATTTCAAAAAAACTCCAGTAGATGTTTTAAATTAAAATAAAATAATACATTTATTTATTAAGAAATGTTAAACAAAATTATCTGAATTTCTACAATATTATTAAAAAAATTTTATTTGTTTTTTTTTAAATAATTTAAATTAGGCAAAGTTAGATATGGATTTTAATTAAATTATTTAAATCAGAAATTAAGTAGTCATTTTTTAGTTTCAGTTCTGATAAAATTCTTAAAAATATGCTTTTAATTAAATAAATTAATTCAGAAAGAATTTCAAAATAATAACTATCATCTGTTCGTAATTCACCTCAAAAATGAAATGTTTTATTAGGAATAAAAAAAATTTCAGTTATAATACAAAATACTAAATATACAAAATACAATACAAAATAATACAATACAAAATACAATACAAAATAAAATACAAAATAAAAATATATATACTAAATTTAATTGATATTTATTTATCAATTATTATATTTTCTCATAAAATAGCTGTTGTTTATTTAAAACTCAACAATCGTAAAAAAATAATAAACAAATTAGCATTAGGTTTGCTAGAAAATTGCTTGTTTGGGTTACCATATTGGCGATAAACTCGGAGGCACGCTAAACTAAGATTCAATCCTTAATTATATATTGTGGTGGTATGTGGATTATTATGATCTGTGCAGGAAGCAACAGGACGAATGTTGTAGGAAACATTTCTTTAATAACCACATTCACACACTAAACAATTACAAACACAAAGACAAGAAATTCACGCTCGCGCTTCACAGTTCAGCATCACATCTCCTTCTATTTACAATCGCAATGCATTATGGGATGGCCTAATCAGGTATCGCCATCTAGTATCCAAAAGAGAAGATAAGAGTAATGTAACTGCTACAATATATATATATATATCGTTAATTTTTGATTAAAAAAAGAAATGCATTATTTTATTACAAGCGATTAGGATCACATCACAGTGTGATTTTTGGGGATTGGAGAAATGGAACAAGTAAGGTGTGCAACTTCCTAGCAAATAAAATGTTACCTTCGTCGTCTCTTTTCCAGATTAGTGTTCAGGTGTTGAATGCTTGTCCTCCATGCGCAGATCATAAGGGTGAAAAACGATATTGTGTGAAAACTGATCTTTTAGGCTTACAAGCGTGCGTGGCAGCATCTCAGAAAGGTAAGCGCACAATTTTTATATGTTGGTGATGTTCAATTGCTAAGAAAGAAGTGTACTGATTCTATTATCCGTCTCTGAAACAAACAAGATAATTTGATAAATTTATAGGTTGGTATATTATCTGTATATTGCGTCATGCACTATATAAGATTTTAAATAAATTTTTAATTTGGAAGTAATTAAAATCATAAAGCTTTTCTCAATAATTTTAGGGCTTATCGAGGCACAAAATCTATTTTTTAACCATTTTGAAATTTTAAAAAATAAATTTTTCTAAAATAGCAATTTGATTTCCGTGCAGTTTTTATTCCAATTTTAATAAATTTTTTGAAGAATTGTAAAATGTATTTCAAAACAATATTTTCAATGTTTTTATTATTAGTTTTATACTCAATGCATTGCGGCGATATTAAATGTATTTTTCTACGTGCATGCTATAACTTCTATAAATGAAGAATAAATTTCAAAAATACAATAGATATAGATGAATTTAACCTAAAATTACTGTGTTTCGGTTTAAAGATTCAAATATCCATTAAATATAACAAACACATGTAAAAATATGACGTTCTAATGTAGCCTCTATAAATCACATATAATCTTTCTTCAGCAATTTTATGTAAACAGCTAAATGGCAGTAAAAAAAAAAATCTAAATAAAATCGTTTAAAAAGAAAAATGGTTTTGAAAAGTAATTTTTAAATCGAATATGAAGAGAAGAGAATATTTGGCTCTCGGGGCGTAATAACGGTTTATATTATGGAAAATACTAAGAAGTGAAAAATCAATTAGATTATCAATTATATCAACTTATTTTTCTTCTTGTATCGTAAGAATGTTGATTGGAAGGGGATCGGTGTAACCTTTACAAGTCATATATGATCTTTATCGGCAACTTTATGTAGACTGCGAAGGACAACAACAAAAATTCCTAGAATAATAATTTTTAAAAAGTAAAATGTGTTTTAGAAAATTTATTTTTAAGCGGGGGAAAAAATGATGCTTTATGATGTTGCAAACACTACACTAATATATATGAACTATTCGCAACTAAACTTCAAAATATATATTTAATTCTAAATGAAAATCTTGATTAAATCTGCAATACAAATCGAGTCTACGATAAAAAATTTGTATTAAAAAAAAGAGGTCAGGTGAATTATTTTCGCTTTATTTATTATACCGGTATGATGTATTTAGTTAAGCATAAATTAATCGGTATTTGCCATTTTTATTTTTTTATATACGAAGTATAAAGAAAATATTGTAATCGTCAAAAAATTGTCAATCAAGATTTTTACGCTTTAGACCATTATTTAGAAACTCTCATTTCCGATTTTTAGAATTATGTCTGCCCATCTATCTATGCGTTTGCCTGTCTGTGACAAAGACAACTCATAAATGTTTCGAACTGGACGATGAAATTTGGTATACGATCTTGACACAAAATTTGTAGAATATCAAGTTTTGAGCGAAATCCATTCAGAGGAAGTCTGCCTGTTCGGCCGTCAGAAAATAATATAACACGATAAATATAAAATGAAGAGAACTAGTTGTGAAAAATTGTGTACATAGATGACACATCTTTGATACACACAACTATGAAGTAGATATTTATCAAATTTGGAACCAAATACGTCAAGGGGGGGTCGACTTTCTGTCAGTCTATACTTTCACTAGTGTGTAAACGTAGTAACTGAAAAATGCATAGAATTAAATATACCATATTTAGTATGTAATTTTGCGTCTGCAGTTTTAATTCTCTGCCAAATTTTGGTTTCAATCGGTAGGAAATAAACAGGATTTTAGGATCCTATTAACCGCATGCTAAGGATTAATTGCCAAGAAACTCATCAAGGTTCACAAGACAGATTCGATAAAAATGACAAATTCACACCCAAAGTTAATACTTCGTTACTATTGTACTTCAATCCCGTGCAAGACGTTCTCTGTATTACCAAAGTTCCATTTTTTTTTTTTTTTTTTTTTTGCAAGAGATTATGTGAGAGAGGTTACTTGAAGGGGTTCTAACGACGACCACAAACTGCCAAGAAAAAAATTTCGCCAATTCAGTTGCCAAACTATGTAGTTTGCGATTCGCACGTTCAAAATTTATCAGAAAAAATAATATTGAACTTGAGTATATTTTTATAATTTGGCGAAACTTTTTCTTGACGCTTTTTGGTTGCCATGAAGACTGACAAGTACCCAAGAAAGTTTTGTGGCGACCACTTACGCTCGTTTATTCTAATGCAATTCAGGGGTTAACTTCACTTTTGTTTCTTCTTTTTTCTGGTAGGTGGAAGATGTTCCTCTACTCAAATTAAAAGTGGTGTATATGAGGGTCGCCCACCATGTCAAGAAGGATTGGAATGCAGTGAAACTATGGGTGTAAGTATTAAAATCTATTCTTGGGGTTTTGCTATCGGTAGAAAAAAAGAATTTATTTCGTAATCAACGGAGGGGGAGCATTGGTAAATATTGAGTATATGTCAACAACAATAATAATCTAACTTATATATTTGCACTCTAAGTACAAAATATTTAACTATATGTCACAAGCATGGATTCATTATATTTAAAGAATAGAGCCGAATGCCCATTGTCCATAAGTTTAAGTTGGTTCAGAGGTTCTACGAAGATGAATCTAATGAATGCAATATCCAGAAACAAGTTCTCGAAAAATAAAAGAACAATTTCGGAATTTCCTCATACCAACCACATTTGGGTATTTGAATGGGAGTGTCCCCCCTCAAATTTGGACTTCATTCAAAAACAAAATAAAAAACAGAAGCATTTTCTTCCTGCTGGGTTAGTGAATTTATATGTTATAAATTAAATAAATTTGAAGAAAGGAACGAAAATAGACGTTAACAGGCTTAGTTACAAGATAAAAATGAAAAATTCAAACACAGAAATCCTCTTCAATGCGAATTAACATATATTTTGAATGCAAAGGAAGGAGAAGTAGTTTAAAAAAATACCATTAATCTCTTAAGAAATTAATACGTTTTATAAAAACCATTTTTAAAAGCACACATTTATTTACGTGCTGAAAACTTCGCTTTAATTTTTTCAGCTGAGAACTTCTAAGTCTAAATGCTCGATGTTGCACTATCATACGAGACGATTACATGATATTATATTGATGATCATGATTTTTCATTGTTTCAACTGAGATTTTCTCTAAGGCTAAGGGTCAAATGCAACAGTGGCATACAAGAGATTTATTCTACTTTAATAACCACGATTATTTAGCTAAGATTTTCAGCTACGATTTTCGGTATGGTCAAGAATTCAATACAACGACAGCATGCAAGAAGAGTTATCTAACTTTGATAACCATGGCTCTTTAGCGTTTCAGCTAAAATTTTTGGTATGGTCAATGATTCAATACAACGATGGCGTAGAAGACGATTTAGCCAACTTAAATAACCACGAACCTGTAACGTTTCAGCTGAGATTTTCTCTATGGTCAGGGACTCAGTGTAACAGCATGCAAAACAATTGAACCAACTTTGATGACCACGGCGTGTCTTTAGCTTTTTGATTTTCTTTAATGTCGAAGGATCAAAGCAACGATGGCCTTCAATGTCATTTATTTTACCTTGATTATTTAGCTTTATAGCAAGAATTGCTATAAGATCAAAGATTAGAGTCTATATTCGAAATACAAATCTTTTCCAGTTAACAAAAGATTGATGCCAATTTAAAATGAATAAGCAAGTTTGACATTGTAAAGAATACATGGAAATATAGAACAATGAAACATATTTAAATTAGTTTAGAAAAATATAAAACATTCTAAAAAATATTAATTTTTTTTCGTTCTGTCGAAATGGTTCCTATTCTTTTTTCACTCTAGTTTTAGAATGCACTTGCTCTTTTGCAATATACGTCTTAAAGTTTCATGGAGAACATTTTAAAATCGTACAATATAGAGAAAATACTGCCCATAATATGCAAATTGGCAATGAGACTTGAGAAAGCTTATTAATTAAAAATGCTGGGAGATTTTGATAATTCGAAACTGATTGGTTAAAAGAAATGCGATTCATCAAAGAATTCGAATTATAGAAAATGAGTTTACAAATGATTAAAGCAAAAGAAAACGACATTTTTAAAGATAGAAGAATTTACATGCAATTTTTAAGGAATTCCAGAAAAGATATTTTTTTAATATTTAGAACTTTTAATAAATATTACATTATAATGTAATAATAAGTAATTACAATAAATATATACTAATTTTTTTTAAAAAAAATAATGTTTGTTATAAATCAGCCATTTTAATAGATAAACAGTATATAGCACTTCCAATAAGATAATTAAAATATTTGAAAAATAAAACTTCCAAAGAAAGAAAAAGAAAAGATATATATTTAATGTGTTCAATGTTTCTAAAACTTAAAATTTTTTTATTGTATTTATAAATCTCTATTTAAAATAATATATCATGTTTAAAAAACATTGTAAATATTTCTCTGATCATCTTTACTTTCTTCTTATTTAGGGAAAATGCACATAAATACAACTTCAAGAGCTACAGGATGAAGATGATCCCAAGTGTCCTTGAGATTTTGCAGTTCCTATATATTCTTGTTTGTGTCCTTACCAGCATAGATATGAAAAGACAATAAAAATTTAATTGTTGCAAATGACTTCTTTCATTATTTTTTTTTCAAATTTTAGGTTATAAATAATTTCCTCTTATGGTAATTATACCCAAACAGATTGATCCAGATACATTTGACATTTAGAGCTGGGTTCTTCTCCGATTGAGAAGGATTTAATAATAATCATATTCTAAAAAATAGTTCAAGATAATTTAGATAATTAAAGTTTTCTATTGGAGATTTAATAATAATCCGACCTTAGCAAATAGTTTCTGTTCTTTTTCTGTTCTGTTCTATTCTGTTTTCTGTTCTTTAAAACGATTTTGAACGAATGGTAATTAGCTCATTTCTTTTGTTTTGAAAATATGAAATATTCAGATGAAAGAGATCTTTTTCACACTTTTGATGGGATAAAAAAAATTTACTAAGCAATATTTTCCGCCTATCATTGAATATTCTTTAAGAGGGTCAATAGGTTTTAATTATTGCTGTAAAAAGAGAGTATCATCAGCGTTATTTAAACATTCTCTGTAAATGACTCATCACAATACGCTTATGATGTATTGTTTCAAAAATATCCATTTAGCATTTTCTAAATAAGCTATCGGGAGTGGTTCTTCCCAAAATGTTAAGGAATACTCTCTAACAAATGTGTAATATTAACTGTATGTCATTTCCAAATAATTGTTCTTAAAGAACCTATCAGAGTGTAAACTAGGATGCAGTCAATACAGAAGTACCCCTCCCCCTCCCCCCAAAAAACCCCAGATGTATATTTAGGGCACTATTTTTAGATTAAAACTAAAATTTCTCACGAGACTACAATTGTAGTCACAAAATCATATAATAAATTTCATACATTGAAGGCACTGTGGAAAGTAAGACTAACAGACGATTAACTCCTTGACGGATCAATGGAACCAAAATTTCGAGTTTATCTAATCTGATACTTATCTACACTTTAGATCAGAATTGTGTTCTAAATCATACCCATCTGGATCTCTACGCTTCGTAGTTAACCTAGATTCTGACAATTGGACAGACAGACTCTCCCTTAAAGATTTTGTTCAATATTTCATAGAAATCGATAAATGTGATCCTAATATATACCGAATTTCATCCATCTACCTGAAAACGCTTTTTAATTATCGTGTTCACAGACAGACAGATATAATTCTAAAAAGGTGTTTTTTTCAGCTGAGGGAGGTCTGAAAAGTGTAAATTAATCAACATCTCACGATCGGATTATAATATTTTCTTTTTATATATTTCATACAAGAGAAAATGAAAAGCATATAGTCAGGGCAGATCAGATATTCTGCGTTATGATATTTCCTTCAAAAAATATCCATTGTTTAAACTACAAATAAAAATTCATTGAAGACCCTGCCTTGAGAGAATGCCAAAATGAGATGATTTCGTAGTAAAAATAAAATCTCTCCAAAAAGTGCATAAATTCCTATCTTGAAGAAAATTATGCGGCCATTTTGCAGTTGTTCCGTTTATTCTAGGAATTTTTTAAACTCAAGCTAGTGAACTCTCCAGATAGAATCTTAGTGGAAGCAATATTCAACTTTGTAAGAATAAAAAATTCCATTTTATTTC
>JAPMOR010125786.1:0-14485 GCA_026543865.1 Argiope aurantia
TAAATTAATTAGGCTTTACAGATAGTTTCACTTAAGATTTAAAAAGTCCAATTCAGTTTTAACTGCGGCCAAAAAGGGCCAAGAGAAGAATTTCGCCAAATTAAAAAATATACTCAAGTGCATTATGATTTATTATGAAAAATTTTGAATGTATGAATCTTATGCTATATAGTTTGATGATTAAAATCGCCAAATTGGCGAAATTTTTTCTTGCCGCATTTTGGTCGCCAATGCAAACGACAAGCATTCTTTAGAAATATGCGTATAAGAAAGAAAAGTATATTAATGGCATAATTTGAAACTGAATTCCAGCAAAATAATAAAAACACCCGCATTAACAATTATTATTACTTTTAATATTTTATACTCATATAGATAAGATTTACAAAATTTTTGGGAAATGACTATTTTTTTTAATTTTAAATACTATTAAATCAAATCAGATTTTCGCAAAAAAAAAGTTTATTGTTAAATTTTAGCAAAATGGCCGTATGTAGCGAAAATGTCATCAATAGCGTAATGGTAGCAAAAGCGCCAGTGAAAAATTGCCAAAGTTTAGGCCCTTCTTTAATTAATATTTATTCGGGAAACATGAATTAAGTATAAACGCACACTGAGATTAATTTAAGCAAGAAAATTAATTTTTATACAAACGAAAGAATAAAAATGCTACAAAGTATTTTACAGATATTTACCATGAATCTCCAGTAGGAATTATTACTTGAACAACAACCAGGAAAAGTACGAATAATATGAATTCCTTCATATCATTAAACTATCATTCTCCGGTAGTCTGATATTCCATAAAACTCTATAAGGCCCAGAATTAAATTTAAATCATTTTAAAGAAACATCTGTTTGAAACTATTATTTTTTTTCAATATGAAAGGCATTATTCAAAGTTGAATATACATATTGGAAAAAATGTGCAATTAATATCTTACTAATGCATTTCCAAATGTAAACATTGAGTCTAACGGTATTTTCACATGAGAAACTGTATTATAACAATTAATTAATTATGATGTGCGAAAAAAAGTTGCAAATAAAAGTTTCGAAAGGTTTTTGTCTGTTTTAATGGAGTCCAAATGCACCAAGAAAAAATTTCGCGAATTTGGTGATTTCAATCGTCAAACTATATAACATAAAATTCGCACGTTCAAAACTTTTTTATAATAAGTAATAAGGCATTGAAGTATATTTTTTTTAATTTGGCAAATTTTTGGGGCGCTTTTTGGAAGCAAATACGTATCGATTTTTGCTATGCAATTAATATTTTCATTTTGGTGGATATACCGAATTTTCGTCAATAAAAAAAAAGATAAATGTCCTCTTCAGAAATATTACTTTCGTTTTTAGGATATTAACTTTTGAAGCAAATAATTCCTAAATTTGTTATTGTTGTTGCGTATTCTCAAAAGATCTAACATAGCTCTAGTAGATTGCGGACAGCCAAAAAATCTATAATAAGAGGATCGGATTTTAAGATTCCCTAAGAAAGTGATCCGGGAAGATGGATATTACATGTGGGATGGATTTTTTTTACCACTTTCAAAAGAAAGACATTTAAGTTGGACACATTTTAGTCTAGACAGAGCAAACTGGGAACCACGGTCACATTTGTTTTCCAATAAAGTGCCAAGTGATGTTACCGTGTTTCATTGGTGCGCAGGTAGAATACGCCATATTAAATTGCCGTTAGATATTTGATTTGAGTATAGTTCTTGATAAGTAAACGATGAACCATCGGCCGTTTCATTCTCACAAACCTTTTTGTCCAAATTATCAGCGACCTCATTACCACTAATGTTTACTTGTGATGAGAACCATTGGAGTTGGACGTCGTGGTTCTGATAGATCTCCTTCAGTTTGAGTAGAATAGATACGCTGGTTTCACCCTTTTCAGAGTAATGGCCACTAAGATGTTGTAGTGCACTGCCACTGTCTTCCTCCTTATGAATTCCTCAATTTTAACTTTTGCAACAAAATATATCTTCGGTAGGACAACCGTTTCATACTCTTAACAATAGCCTTATTTATCAATGATTTCCCACCCCCCACCCAAACATTATCTGATATAAGTCATTGGCTACAAACATTAGTAGACATTTCAAATTTCATATTCAGGATTTCAAAATTTATTTTTTATATGTTTGCAAACAAGATAAGAAAATCTACTAAATGTTACGACACGATATCCGATCATTCTCATTGACATCTAGTTCGAAAGTTGTTTGGCATCAGAAAATTGATACTTTCTTGTTAGCATATCTTTTAAATAGAAATACTTACTTTGATTTAAAATTATCAAATTGATTATTTGCATTTCATTTTAAAGATTATTTTCGAAAAAGAGGGTCATGATGCTTTACAAAAATACCTTTTTATTTTGATCTGTGTATTGGTTAATGTATATTCACATTGAATTCCGACGTTTTTGCACAAATTCGAGTTAATGACATTTCGTTATATACTGTACTGATTGGCGGAACTTGTGTTGTTTTAAATGCATTTGATTAATTCGCACTGGTTTCGTTTTTGTGAAGATAAAATTAGTCTGTTTAATCCATTAATCTGCAATGAGATTTCACACATAACTTGATTGACTAGAAATCTGAAATATTGTAAAGATATATGTTTGCTATATGTAACTAAACACTGCTTTGTTTTGTTGTACGATATTCAGAACAAATTTACTATGATTTCATAAAAACAAATTGAAAATTTTCAGTTTTTAAAATGGAATAATTAAATATCAAATAATATTTACGAAATAGTAGAGCACAAGAATATATAATGAATTATTCAGAGTTGAAAACTTGTGCATATTACAGAGAATATGCATGACTTATGGATTGTTCTTAGATGCTAATATGGCTAAGAAAATTACCTGATTCGGGGCAAGATGCAGACAAGAAATAATCAAATAGATTTCGCCCTATAATTCTGTAAGGAAAATGAAATTTAGATAATATTTTTTGGCATTCTTAACATCTCTAATTTCATTAACTTTAACTCCAACTTTCCAAACTCTCAATCTGATTGGTTGAAATTCATGGAACAGCAGATTTTTCAATAAGAGACGCCATTTTGAGTCAAGTTTCTGAAAGTTTGACTTGCGGAAAAGCAGCGGAAATTATTTTCGAGTGATATTGCTTTTTCTGAATAAAAATATTTGAACTTATTTCTTTACTTGTTTTTTAACTAAGAAATAAACAATGGATTTTTGTGTGTCTTCTTTAGATGTCGTTTCAGGTATCGAGCCCATGGACTGGGAGGCGGTCTACACGGAGGAGCCGATGGACTGGTCGGCCGTGGACTCCGACGAACCAATGGATTGGGAGGAAATCCCTCTTCCTCCTCAGGTAAGTCCTCCAGGTACGACATTTTCTTCACCTCCAGTAGTAAACCCTGTGGCAGTAAATGTCAGGATCCCTGAAACAACTCCGCAAACTAGTGATAGGAGACCTAAGAAAGCTGTACGCAGAAAGTAAGGCCAAAAGATCCATGTATGACAGAATTATTTGTATTAATTGTCGCTCGAATGGAAAGCTGTTTTAAAAATAATCCATTTTAATCAGTTATAAAAAGCCTTGAAATTTCTAATGCTTCAGGTATTTAAAATTATTTGATTCGAGAAACTTTATATAACATTTCGCAATTGCAAAATGTACAAAAAACCTTGATTTGAATGTTATTTAACAATATGGTTAAGATATTCCGGGCTTAAAGCTAATTATTTATCATTATTTATCGAAATCATTTTGCTTACTTTTAACGTTCAATGCAATTTACAATTGTTTACAAAAACATTAAATGTTTCTGCTAATATTATCAATTCTTGTTAATATTCTGAGTTTAAATTTTTTTTTTTGTTATTTTCATTTTTGGATACACATAAAACTTTAAAAATGTTTTCTTACATTTCCGTTAGATCGCCAACAGAATGTCACAAATTTAAATCTGGCGAGAAATGACTGTTAGTTTTAACGCATTGAAATGTGACAAATAGTGTAATCTTATGATATGGATTTGGGAAAAAAACATTAGTTTCGCTGAATACATTTATGTTTCTTGATATATTGATTGGATAACAGCTATCGACAAGCATTAATATTGGTGGGAAACATAGTTTAAATAGAAAATATTAATGATTCATAAAAAAAAATTGAAACTATAAATTAAATCATTTTCAATATTTAGCAAGATTACAGTTGGTAGAGTGCATGCGAATCGCATTACATCATTAAAGGAAAAATTTATTATTGTTTTAGGGTTTGAAAGAAATTGTGTTTCACTCGAGCGAGATTCATATTCAATTACAATCCAGTGCATTGCAAAGGAAATATAACTGTATCGGCAATATTTCACATTCTTTTAACTTTTGAACTATATTTTGAAAGCATCAAATTAAAATTGTTATGTATTGCTTAAAACATGTCTTAAAAAGTGATTTAGGCTTCTTCCTTTCACCCTAAACGGGAAAAAGATAATTCATTCATTTTATCGGCATTAATTTTATACGTCGTTATCAGTTGTATGTGAAAATAAAAGATGTAAGAATTTAAAAATTAAATAAAAGCTCTGCCACATCATTTAATGGCCTCCATTATAATAGCAACCATTTTGTTTGGCAAAAACTCATCTTGGAATAATTTAGCATTTTTGATTACCAAGAGTTTGGATGTTAAGGAAATAAAAATTTAAAAAAAATTATAAGATTTCTGACATTTTAATTCTACATTACAGCATTATATTAAACACAATTTTGAATAGGAAATCTTTGAGCATACGCTTGAATTTAAAAAGGCGAAAAATTATGAACTGTTTCATTCGTTTACATCTCTTTCTTATTTATTCTGAATATTCCGAAATATCATACATAAGACAAGCATAATAGTAGGGCATTTCAAAAGAGTGAAAAGAAATTATCGGCCAAATTATATATAATTCTGTATTTTCATTAATTCTCATTCTGCTGCATAGCTCTTATCGCCAAGCAAAGATGTTAGTTTCAAATAACAGGTATTTGTTGTGAATTAGAGAGTCGCCAAATTCAAGTCACGTTTATAAAACGCAGCAAACTCAGGCTTTAAATGTATTCAGAAACTGCCTGATTTCCGGATCTGGCTGACTTTATTTGGCTAGATTTGTAATATAGTCGAAATGATGAGTTCGTACTGAATTTCTCGTTGAGAAAAATACTGACATTTTGCTCTGTGCGCGAGTAATTGCCAATACTTTAATTGAATCTTTCATTTCATTTTCTTTCCGCTTTTTTATCGAGCATACGATATGTTAACCATTATCCTCATACTTCTAAGCAATGTCCAATTTCGTAGGACCTTCTTGAACAATGAGCTGGATGTTAATAAAATCAATTTGATCTCTAAAGCATCATTTTGTTTTCTTTTGCGAGAAAAAAATTATTTTTTACAAGGAGTAATTTCAAGCCTTTTTTAACCGATGAAATCGCTATTGTGAATAAACACAGGTGCTGCAGGAGGTATGGATTAAATAGGATGACTGCAAAAATGACAAATTACGAAATTAGGAGTTATGCCAACATCTTGGCAGAACAATGCATTATTAAAAATTAATTTGGCACATGTGCAAATAAGTTGGCGATTGTTGTTGGGAAAAGAGAGTATGAAACATTTTAAGAGCTTGAATTCTATGTGTGTTTTTAAATTGAGCGTTGTTAAAATTAAAATTATAAATTGTTTTTAAAACCAGATTTAGTACAATGGTCTCTTTTTGATTGCTAAAATTTTATTTTAAACTTTCGCGACTCATTAATTTTAAGAATTCAGATGTGAATATATATTATATTATATTATATATATATATATATATATATATATTGTTATCCTGCGTAGAGGAAATTTTTTTTTTTTACGAGTAGTAATTTTTTGCTGTTTTTATAAAATACTGAAAAAAAAACCCAACATTATTTTCAATGATTTTTTTTTAGTATTTCGCTGTCAAAACATTCCAAGAAATCCAATTGATTCTTGAATATATACTATTCCGTTTTCGCGTGTTCGAGTTTAACTCTATAATACGCCTACGATGAGCTGGTTTGTATTATTCTAAATATGAAACTAAGACATGAAAATATAAGAAGGAATTGGAGTGATTTCTTAGACTTTTGAAAATGTCTTCTTAAAATTTTGGTACAGTTTTGAGTGAAAAATTTCTCACTTGCTCATTTTTTGTTTCACTCCATATTTTGAGTTCTAATAGTAGAGATGAAGTGCAGAAATTTTACATCTATCTTTGATGCAAATTTAAATTTTGCTTCCGGTACTTTTCTAACGATTCAACGATTTCAGTCTTATATATCTTTTTCTGAGCGACTCGCTTTCTTTGAAATCACAGATAATGATTGATTGCCTTTTTGACGTTTGAGTTGAAAAGAGAGAAAAGCATACGGACAGTCTATTTAAAAATATATTCTTTCCCTTTCTTTCATACTATTTTGACAGAAACTAACTCTGATAAATAGAATGATTAAAATTCC
Source organism: Argiope aurantia (assembly GCA_026543865.1). NCBI lineage: Eukaryota > Metazoa > Arthropoda > Arachnida > Araneae > Araneidae > Argiope > Argiope aurantia. The sequence continues at coordinate 6,524 of JAPMOR010125786.1, forward strand.
ATCAGGCCTTTTCATTGCATTTCAGTGATGCCAGCTCTAACAATTGGTTGAGAATTCCAAAACGCCATTCCTTGATATAATGATTGAAGATAAGTCCGCAGTATTACCAATATATTTTGCTGTGAATAGGTGCTCTTCAGTTTTCATTGTGGAAACCAATGCAATAATCTCTTAATTTTCCAGAAGTTACATTTTTGCATATAATTAACGAACTTAACAGATTTATTAAACTTTCCGAAATATAACAGATGCTATGACTTTATGATTTTTGAAATAAATGAGGGTTGGAATTTAAATGAAGTGTAACAATATATTTATATTTGAAATAATAGGAGCGCTTGATTGGGATGCTTATTGTTCTTAACTCTTCTTGACCGTCTTGATAGAGAGGAAGCGGCTTACGCTCGAAGGATCACTTCAATGAATCGTGAGGGAATGTGACGAAGTGGTGCTTCAAACTTCCGGAATACTCCTTAAGAGTAGTGCTGCGTCCCTCATTAAGTCATTTTCCTCATATCCATGCGTTTTTCCAAAAATATACAAATTTGGTTCACCTCAGAAATCATACAGTATGAAAATTCCTTACAACATTTTCGAATATATATTAAATAGAGGAGCACAAATTTGGGGACAGATCTTGATTGGAAGTAACATTTCTTAGAAGCTGATTTCGTACACTGGTTGCGTTGTACAACGTACGTACATTTAAAGTAAAAATATTAAATTTCCGACGTTTGAAAAATTTAGTTAAACTACGAAATTTTTTTTATATATATTTTCAAATTTTTCCATCATTTTACAGATATTTTGACTAGTAACCAATCGTGAATGTTGCAGCAGCATAATCAAATATTGCTAGAACTTGACTGCGCATTTCTTTCTTTTCAAAAAATAAGTAACCCGAATAGTATCAAAAGTAGAGGTAAATTAGACATTGAGCAAATTTATATGACTTGAATTTATAAAAATAGAGTCATTGAAATAATGTCTGATTGGAATGCTAAAAATTTCCCTTTTTAAAAAATCGAGTATTACTTTCAAAGTTATTTCTAATCATAAACATTAGAGTTATAAATATTATTATAGACCTTAATTATGAGAAGAATACAGATCGAATTTAAGAATCCGCTTAATTTAAATCACAAATAATAAACATTTCTATGGAGACTAATGCATAAATTAATTGTTGAATCAACTGCTTTTAGAAAAGCATTGCCTTACCATTTTAGATGTTTCTTCATGAACGCCAAATTTTATCAGATTAATATTTAAACCTCTTTCAAAGGCATTAACTTTTTCAACGGTTATGCGTATGGATGAAGCACCGTATTTTTTATTGTAATAATGATTTTTTCTCAAAATAAAGAAAGAAAATATTTAATTTTAGAGCCAGGTATTCTATTATGAAACATACAATGTTAGTTTCAAATATTTTATTTGCAGTTTCTTGAATTATTTTGCAGAAGAAAAATTTTAGTAGAAAATGAAATCGGACAATATAAGACTTTTTTAAGTTATTTTAATTTTTAAAACATTTACATAAAACTTTACATAATAGAATACACACAAAAAAAACCCATAAAAACATTTATAATAGAAGTCTTAAAAAATTATATTGAAGATAGCTTTCAATTTAGAACATAGTAGTAACAAATACAATCGCTTTGAAATAAAAATGACTGGTTCAAACGATAGAAAGAAAAATAAGTTATTTTTGAATAAGGAATAATAATTTATGAGAAATTGAAACAAAGCAGAATTCCTGAGTTACTCAGATGCTTAAATTTGCATTATCCAATCGTCAACGTTGCATCAGCAGAATGAAATACTGCTGGAAATTTTCTGCGCACAGCTTTCTTTTCAAAAATAAGTATCCCGAATAGTAATAATATGAAAAGCGGTTAAAAGAACAGGACATAGAGTACATTTATATAATTTGAAACAATATATGCGTACACTATCAATGTTTATAAAAATCGAGTAACTATTAATAATATCTGTAAAACACATCGCCTGTAATCAATACTTTTGTATTACTTCAAAGATATTCTTAATCATAAACATTAAAGTTATAAATATCAGTAAATATCTTATTTATTAGAAGAATACAGATCGAATGTAAGATTCTGGAAATATGTTTCTTGATATGATATTTCACAAATAATAATTTTTATGGAGACAAACATAAATTAATTGTCCAATCAACTGTTTTTAGAAAAGCATAAAAATTGTTTTAAGAAAAATACTCTGAAGAAAAATATTTACAATAGAAACCTGAAAGAATGATATCGGACACAGTTTTTAATTTCAATTTAGAATAGAGGAATGAAAAAAATCTTCTTAAATAATATAAATGAATTCCTGATAACTAGAACGAACGTTAGAAGCAAAAATAATTCATCATTGAATAAGAAAATATTTAGGAAAAATTCTAAATTTCCCTAAGGGCAGAATTTCTGAATCATTCAAATGCTTAAATGTATTTATTAATTAAGAAATTACTAACTTTTGGGGAAATAAACTGCATTCGTTTTTTGGTATTAAACTCGTACATCATCTGTCTGGGCGAAAGAAAGAAACCAGAAGAAGCATTTTAAGAATGTCTCCTACTTTATTAATTAGTTTTTTTTATTAATGTAGATAAAATATGCTTCTAATATAACTTGAAATTGAAAACAAAAATCAAATTCTTGCTCAGTGTGAAAAGGAGAGAGATAAAAAGCGCGAGAAAATGTTTTAAATGTGATCATACGCATACAACTATTGAAAATATACATATCTTTCAGTTGAAGATTTTTTAAAGATAGTTCACTTAATCGCAAATTTATTAATGTAGCATTTTGAATTTGTATGAAATGTGAGAAGTTTTTTGATTGTGAAGGACTGCTTTTAGTAATAGCGACGTTTGCGTAGAAAGTGTCGTTTCAAATCATTATTCGTTCAATGAGAGGATTTGAAGATTTGAACTTGCCACACGATATAGAAATGCAAACATTAGAAAAAAATATTAGAAATAATAAAACAAAGAAAAAAATACAAATGGCTATAATCCTCTAAATTTACGAGGATAGCACTTAATTAGTTCAAATTTCACATCAAATATTTAATATATTAACTGGGTATAGATTTTGATTCAATGTAATGTCAGGGTACCATAACAAAAACTATTTATTTGAAGTCTTAAAAATTTTAACTTATTTATTTAAATATGAGGAGCGCAGCTATGACTGTATCCATTTCGAAAATTTCAGTATTATGAATTTTAAGGTCAGCTTTTAAGGGTATAAATGAAGAAATATTTGTGAGGAATTTAAGGGAAGAATAATTTGAATCATTTAAAATTTTAGTCTATTTATTCATTGACTTACTACACAATTTTCAGCAACACGGAATTAAATATTGGAACTAAATTTAAAACTATTTAATCTAATTCTGACTATTTTCACCAGCATTCTAAATTCAAAACTAAATATACTAATCATATAGCAGAGGAAAATTGAAATTTATTAATTCAAACCATTTAAAAAGACGATTTTATCATCAATACGCAGAAATGAGGGAAAAGAATTCTGTTCTGTTCAGAACTCTTACTTCCTGAAATTAAAAAAAAATTAACTAAGAGACGATTTATTTAAAGAATTCTATGCCTATGTATTCATAAAATATACTGAAAAGAACGGCAGTTTAGAAAATTCCTTAGAAGCACCTATTTACTACAGAATCACCCAGACTCATTCAAATACATTAAATGAAGCATTCAAGTGTTCAACCATCTCGATGTCAATCGCATGTAAAATGAAGTAGAAAATACTATCCTTTCTGATGCAATTTCCTGAAAAAGCAAGGATTTCATTTTTAAAATTAAAAAACTGTTTTTGTAATCTTTACATTGTTCTTTCATTTAAAAACAAAAGCATTTTCATATTTATAGGCATTTCGAAGCTTTAAGTTTCTTAAAGGTTTAAGATACAAAATATTTTTGAAGTTATTTCTGAGTAATCTTGCCAGCTTGACTTTTGTATTCAATTAAATGCGAATATTCAAAACATGATTTTAATGACATTCTTCTTGGAAATAAAAAAGAAAAAAATTAAGTAGAGAAAAGCTAGGAAGCTATGGTTTTGATTTTAATAAAAGTGAAATAGCATGTAAATGTGAATTACGAGTTGAAATAAAAATATAAATATTCCCTGACTTGGTTTCGCGATGCAAGTCGATGCACTTCTTGGCTTATTACGACATTCACGATTTCAAAACAGAATCTACGCTTCTGGATATTGCTGTTAATACAGGATCGTTAACACAAAGTTAAAATTTTGACTTACGGAATTTGAAACTACGATTATACACGCTTTTATGACGAACCAAATAATTTTTGTCATTCTCACGGATTTTTGCAGTAGTTAATCTTCGAATATAACAGTTTATTTTATTGTAAATTCAATGTTTTCAAAGCAAACGTTAGAGGCTATTAGATTGTCCATTAAACACAACACTAGTATTTAAAATATCAGTAAAAGAAGTTTTATCAATAGTTAAAAAATTCTTAAACAAGAAATTACGGAATGGAAATACCGCTACATTGAAATGTTGCCATCGTATCATAGTGTTATTACATTTTCAAGGCAAATACATTTCAAGATTAAATATAATTTTATTAATTAATTTTAATAAAAGTATATTACTACCAATTTGATATCAACTGACAATGAAACACAGATGACTTCAAATACCTTTAGAAGGTTAGAGAGATAGGTTTACGAATTATTAGTTTGGCATTTATCCTTTGAAAAATATCAGAACAGTTAAGTAGCATCTTTTATACTCGTTACGTAGTTTTTTGCTATTAAGAGCGATAGTAATATTTAATTTCCCGATTATGAGTCTTCAAATAAAAGTGGCCGCGCTGGTCCACTCCCATTCACCAGCCACCTTCAGCGCCCCACCAGTGCCCGAGCGCCGAAGCTCTCTGAACTGGGAGGCGGAGTCCTCCGCTGTGGAAAGCGGCTCTCTGCCGGACTGGCTGCGTGGGGTTTGCCTGGTTTCCCCATGCTTTGCACGAATGTGGGCCAGTTTCCATCCAAAGCCCTTTAAGGAAGGCACTTAGCGCACTCCAAAACCCTCTATTCGGCATCACTCCTTTCCAAATTGAATGTTGAAGAGACCAGTTAGTTAAGTATCATTCACAAAACTACAATTCTAACCTTTCGGCTAATTAAAAGATTTAGAGATATAATTACATATTTAAGACTACAGGAGTGCGCTAAGTTGTTGTGGACGCGTTGATTCACTCCCCCTATCGTCAACGCACGACACTTTAATTTACTCATACACCGAATTTGTGACCAGCAGATGGAACCCATTTCTTAGGCGTGTGCGAGGGAGGTCGAGGTTTGTTCGACCTCCCGGGGCTGTCCCGGAATGTAGGGATCGGAGTGTGGGAGGACAGCCCTCGAGGAACTCTGGTAGCCGACCTCCACGTGGTGTTCCTCGGGCAACGCTGTTATCTGAAATTCAACAGCGGCTGACGGGCTACTGATAATCTAGAAAAATATTACAAGCGTAAACGAAATTATATTTTAAAAACGCATTGCTTTTTGTTGTGCAAATTAAAATTCTGCTCAATCATTTGTATCATACTCATAATATTCTTTATTTATATATCTGATAAATATTTTAATATTTTTTTTTCATTTTATTCTTCTATTGAATAGCGTCTTGCTTTCAGGACCTTTGCTTTAAAATTCGGATTTTTAGAAAAAAAATATATTCTTCATTTTTGTACACATATAAAAACGTGATGAAAAATTACTTTCATTATTATTTTCTAAATTTTACATTTCATAATTCATTGTTAGAATTACTGAAATTCTAAATACGTTACTAGATTATCTTTTCCTATGAAATTCAAAATTAGATAAAATTAAGAGAGTAAGTGACGATGGAATGGAAATTTTATAATGATGATATTTTCTCAAGAGATATGCATAATCACAGTGAACTTCTGAATTCTAGCATATAAGGGTCAGAATAAAAAAATTAATTTCAGAATTGCATCCTTACATACATGGAGCATGCAATTACAAATTGTATTCAATGCATCCAAATCTCTTTTATAAATGACACTAAATAGATGAAGAAATAAAATTCGACATATTTTGAGTTAGCAGAAGATTCTATCAGTTACGAAAAATTGAATGCAAAACAATCAACGAATTAAAAGCACCTAATTAAATACCGTCAAAAATGCAGATTTTTATTTAAAAATTTGTTTAAAAATTAAAATATATTAAAAGAACGGAATAATTATTATATGAGTGAAAATATATAAAGGACTTCATTTTTATATAATTTTAATAACCATTGTAATTCAATATTAAAATTACTTCGAATACATAAATAAGTCAAGTATTCAACGGATTTCCATTTGAATCAAAATAACAAAATATTCCCAAAAAAGAAGATGTCATCTTATTAGATAGTAAAGAAAATAAAACAGTAAAGTCTTAATGATTTTCGAATCATTTTTCATTTTCTCCTGAGGTTTACAACAATATTATAAGTTGGAATGTACGGTGATAATAAAGGGGAAAAATAATAAATTTATGCGATTTTAAATTATTTATAACAATGTTGAACCTTATAGAATTCCACGCCCATCTCTTCTTGTGTACAGTATTTGTTGTGGCCGATCCTATCTTTAGCATTGTCCACCCTTACACTGACCGATTCATCAAACACATTCTGTTCAAGGTAATTGACCCCTAACCACAAAGTGGTAAATTGCTGACCTCTCTCCTCATCTTTGCATTCGCCTTTCTTCCTATTAAACAAGGAACAGGCCATTATCAAATGAAAATGACCGCGAAATTCTAAATATTTCTCCAAATTCTCGTTTCAGAACAACAAAAATCCGAACACTTTCAAGCAGTTGGTAAAAACTGACAATTTTTAACATCATGTCTTTCAGAGTTTTATGATTACCTGATACCATCAGTAGTGTACTTAAGTAATTATTTTCAACTCAAAATTGTTTTCATAATTCCGAGATTTCTATGCATTCATTTAAATAACGGTAAACATTAGCGATTCCTCCAGAGATGCATTTATTTTCCTGTGGAAATTTGTAAGAAATCTCCCATGCCCTGATATAATTTGAATTACCAGTGGATGGTATCTTCTTATTTTGATTTCTGAATTAGGAATAAAGGCGTTCAGTCACTCTTCCTTTTTTGGACATATAACATCTATACTACCATTGAAGCTTTATTCCTTCTCTCAATTCCCAATTTAAGAGACCATTTGATTTGAGGACAATGATATCGACACCCTCTTTCTGTCAGAGACGGCGATAGAGTCTTGCCGACGGGGGGCAAGACAAATCCAACAGGGGGGTCAATTTCCCTAATTTGGTTAGAAAATAACTCATAATTAATGTTTACATTTAATTAAAGGAAATTAAGTATTTTTTAGCTTGATTTTTTATTGATATTCTGACCTTTCTTTCATTGTTAAAAATTTACAAAGATATATGCAAAAAAAAAAAAAAAATTGTTCTCAGTTGTTTTTTCTACTGACCATTTAAAAATTGTCAATATTTGAATCGATATTTTTATGAGATTTTCTTGCACTAAGATCTAATTTTTGAAAAAATACAATTATATTTTATTCCAGTTGTAGTATATAGATAGAGACACAGGCTGCGGCAGAATGCGGTGTCATTGTTAATTGAACAAATACATGTTCTCATCATGGAAGCTATTTAAAATAAATGTAGAAATTATATTCAAAAAGTTTCATGAAGGAATTTTTTTAGAAATCCAGCATGATAAATAAAAAGGAATATTCAGTGTTGCCTAAAAACGATTTTTTTTCCTTCTTTGTATAGTCTCCTACATAAAATAATTTTTATAAGATTTGCAACAACGAGAGGGAATTCAGATATATTTCGAAACAGAGGAT
>JAPMOR010125788.1:0-52481 GCA_026543865.1 Argiope aurantia
TTTTTATGCATATGTATTAAAATATAAATACGTTAAATTTCTTAAAAAGCATTTTAAAACAAAATATATTATTTAAAAAATATATATGATTTTTAAAAATTTTAAATATTCCAAGCGCCTTAATTTTTTCTATTATTTTTTTCTTATTACCCAATGTAAATTTATTTGGAACAAAACTGCGTATGGTTTTGTAATTCCAACTGAATGCTACTTTTTTAGAAATATTTTTATGCACACTTACTGAATTTTCATAGGAATTTTCTGTTTTTCTGAATTAAAATTGACTTTTAACTATCTAAAAAATCTCGAATAAAATGAATATTCCATTTTATTTTAATGTTTAACTGAAATCTTTATTCATTCAATCTTTTCAAAAGATGCGTGGAGTATTTCAAACATATTTAAATCTAATACCATTTTGAGAAAAGACATTAAGATGTACTTTTTTTCCCTTTTAATCATTCAAATATTTATTATATTGAACAATACATTTTACAACACTATTTTAGTTGAATAAAAACATATATTTTGGTGATGAAACGATAAAAATAAAATTGCACGTTTTCGTCCATTTTTGCTTATTTCAAAGTCTACTGTCCCCTTCATAAGAAGATCCTGTCGTAATGAATGAGATAGGGTTAGGTGCTTATGTGTACGGAATGAAGTTTTCGAATGGATTAAATTTGTATATAGCTCTTTCAGACAATTTACTTTTTTGTAAATATCAAATTCTTATTCTGTTTCTGTAGTATAGCCTGCAAATTTGAATAATTGCTCACAAAAACACTTTTCTTTTTGTAAATATCAATTTTTTATTCTTTTCTATAGTATAGTTCTCAAATTTGAAAAATAGTGAGAAAAGCACATTTTTTTTAAAAAAAATTGTTTCTTTGGTGGATGTATATAGTTATTTAAATGAAAGGTTATTTGTGTTTACAAAGAACTTTGATGCAGGTGATTTTTGAAAGTGTACTTTTTGCTTTACATTTTTAAATTCTTTCATGGTTTTATCATATTTTGAAATAAATTGAATTTTAATATATCTGTTGCTAGATTAAAATGGTTTAGTAGATGGGGTGCGAGCAAAGCGAGTTGGATCGCGAAGCGTTCCGAAAGGAACTGCAGTAGCAGTTCCTGGGCTTGGCGAGTATAAGTGAGCAGGGAGAGGAACCTCCTAGTATATTTTTAAACTACATATTTAAAATACATATATGATAATAATCTATATAATAAGGATATTTTTTTTAAAAAAAGCACACAGTTTTTCGGATTATCCATTTCAGAATCACAGCTCTAAGATACATATAGCATCGAGTCCTTCTCGAAGGTCATGGTAGAACAGTAAGAATGCTGCACAAATTCGGTTTCCTATCAGGAATCTGAAATATGCAATTGCATTGATTAGAGAAACTCAAATTCTTAGGTAGATTTTAAAGCTATATAAGAATGAACTATATATTTATTTGCATTATATTTTATTCTATGATATTAACGTTATATGATATAATATGTACCTATTTTACAGATACAAGATTTAAATTATCTCATCAAAGTAACGGTTGCTGTATATCAGGCTAAAATTCCAGTATATCCCTTTACAACAAACTCGTCTTTGATCGTTATTTGACATGATACTCTAATTTTTCACAAGCCCCGGGCCAGATGGAATCGCATATAACATGCTTCGCCATTTGAATAAATCTTCACTTTCAAATTTGTTGTTTCTGTTTAACAGAATCTGGAGAGAGCAAAAGTACCCAACACATTGGCGTGAAGCTATTGTGATTCCTATCTTAAAACCTGGAAAAGAATCCTCAAATCCCCTGAACTACAGGCCAATTGATCTGACGAGCTGCCTTGGTAAAACCTTGGAAAGCATGGTCAATGCTCGTCTAATCTATGAACTGGAGAAACAAGGATGCATCCCCCCATTGCAGAGCGGTTTCCGTAGAGGTCGCTCTACATTTGACAATCTCATTTTATTGGAAACACAAATCCGCAACGCTTTTGTAAAGAGGAACCACCTTGTTTCCATATTCTTTGATATAGAAAAAGCATATGACCGTGCCTGGCGCTATGGCACACTTTCAACGTTTTTTAACTTTGGCTTTAGAGGAAACCTACCCATATTTTTACAGAACTTTTTATCACATCGGACCTTTAGAGTTCGTGTTGGAAACTTTTATTCAAAACCTTTTATCCAAACTGAGGGAGTTCCACAAGGAAGTGCCCTCAGTGTCACACTCTTTATCGTCCATCTTAGCCAGGTTTTAACAATTTTACCTTCATCTGTACATGCCAGCCTTTACGTTGACGATCTGCAGATGTCATGCCAAGGAAGTGATATGAATCTGATTGAACAGCAGTTGCAAACCGCCGTAAATAAACTGGTAGCTTGGTGCGATAACAATGGGCACACTATCTCTCCGGAGAAGAGCCGATGTGTCCATTTCTGTCGGAAAAGAAAGCTTCACCTCGATCCAAATATACATATTCGGAATATTCCAATTCCTATGGTGAACGAAATACGGTTTTTGGGAGTGATTCTCGATCGGAAGCTCACCTTCCTTCCACACATCTTTTATTTGCAGAAGAAGTGTGTGAAGTCCTTGAACATTTTGAAGGTGCTTTCCAGAACATCCTGGGGTGCCGATCGAACCTCCTTACTCCGTATTTATCAAGCTGTAATTCTTTCTCGAATCGATTATGGATGTATAGTGTATGGTTCCGCTTGCCCATCAGTTCTGCGGAGACTGGATACTATTCACCACTCGGCATTGCGCATTTGTTCTGGAGCATTTCGTACTTCTCCGGTTGAAAGCCTTTATGTAATTTGCCATCAGCTACCCCTTTGTTTAAGGCGTAAAAAATTGTCTGCCCTATTTTATTTTCGAACTAAATCTATTTTGAACCATCCCTTGAGCCAAATGTCATTGCCAGTTAGTCTTAGTCGACTTTATAATGCGCGTCCCTCTCACATCCTCCCATTTTATGAGAGAACGAAATTACTTCTAAATGACTCGGAACTTAACGCTGTTCATGTTAACGTTGTTGACACATTTAGTTTTTCACCATGGGATATACCGCAGTTTTCGTTTTTGAACCCTTTCACTGGATTCGATAAATCATTTACTGCTCCAGTTGTTTTCCAACAACTCTTTTTATATCATCGCTCCCAGTATTCTTCCTTTGTGCCAATTTTCACGGATGGCTCAAAATCGGATGGTTATTCTGGTTGCGGCATCATACTTCCATCTGATACACTTAGCCATCGTTTGCATAGTTGCTGCTCAGTTTTTACTGCTGAGTTGGTGGCAATTTTCTGCGCACTTCAGAAAATTTCTTCTTACACACAGCGTAAATTTATTATTTACACTGATAGTATGAGTGCACTGGAGACACTTTCGCATTACCACAATCGGATACATCCGATAGCCATTAAAATTTTGTTCACTTTACGACTGCTTCAGAATGATGGGTTTCAAGTCATTTTCTGTTGGGTTCCGAGTCATGTCGGCATTTCGGGAAACGAGAAAGCAGACTTGGCTGCTAAATCTGCATTGACTTCTTTGATCATAGACCTTCCCTTTAACGATATTAAAAGGTCCGTTGCTCATCACTTCTCTTCTACCTGGCAAAAGTCATGGGATCGGCAGACTGAAAACAAATTGCATTTTATAAAAGCGGATATTGTTCCTTGGCCTGTTCATCCTATACGCGAGATGGATGTTAAATTGACACGTCTCCGTATAGGACATACGCGCTTTACCCACAAACATCTCATATTTGGGGAAAATGCGCCTATGTGCAACAGTTGCCAAGTTAGCTTTACTATTCGGCATATCTTGATAGAATGTCCTGTCTTTAATTCATACCGTGCTCGTTTTTTTACCTTGTCTTCAACATTGCAGGACTTGGTGGATGAGAGATACCACCCAAATATTTTTAAATTATTACGAGCTATTGGTTTTTTAACTTGTATATAGACTTTTTAATCATTCTTATTTGCGGTGAACATTTCTTTTTGTGTATTTGTACGTTTCATCATTGTATCAAAATCTTGTGAAAATATTTTTAACATTTTAAAATTATGATTCATATCATTTTTGGAGTTTTTCTTTAAATGTCTATGTTGATTAAATAAATGGGTGTTTTTTAATACATTTTATACTTTCACCATTGATTGGCGCAGTATGGCCAAATATGGCTCTTGCGCCAGTAAAACACACAAAACCACAAACCTCTCTAATTTTTCCAATTTTTCAACGTTATCTACTTAGAAAAAAACGTCTTCAGGGGAATTTATTTTATTTAATGCATAAGTAAATTAAACTTACTTGCAATGAATATTATGCAATTGTTACAAAAAAAAACATTTTTTACTGCGCAAAGATATATAAAAATCAATATTTATTCATATTCAGTGTATATATATTATTTTATCATATTTATTTGTTTAAATATTTACATTTGAATGGTAGATCGCACGGCAGGTTTTATAAAAATCTGTCACTAAAAAACTAGCAAATAAGTAATATTACCATCGTCCATTTGCCTATTAATTAAAATATTTATTATTTTATTTTATTTTTAGACATGGTCATTCCATACCGGAATATTCATGGAATTTATGGCAAAAAGTTTGTGCTAAAAATTAATTACATAAAAAAAATAAGGGGTTTAACAGTTCTTCATATAAGAATTCATGATTAAAACAATTTCGAAAATCAGATAGAAACTTATTTATTTTTTTAAAAGTAATTTTTTTTTCCTGTTTCGAGAAAGCATAATAGAAATCTCGGGTTTGCTCAAAAAGATTTTGTCCCTCCAGGAAGGTTTATTTATTTATTTAATTTTTTTTTGGAAAAAAAATTCCTTTTTTTTTATAATTTATAACTTTTTTTTTTTAATTCTTCTTCGATTTGAGAAAATGAACCCCGTTGGAGGAGGATAAAAGCTTTGAAAAAACCAAAAAACCAAATTAGGTTATGTCGATTATAACGCAGTACAAACACTACAAGGGAGTGAATGTTTAATAAATATTCTTTTATCACACTTTCATAATAAAGAAAGTCTTGTCGTTTTCTTCTCATTTTCATTCATTTCCAAAAAAAATATTTAAAAAAATCAGAAAAATTAATGTTGGTTGCTAATACGTGGTGTGAAGCAACGATGCCGTTTTTAAGCTATTTTTTGTTTGTTTGATCATTCCTTTTATTGTATGCATCAAAGTGAATAAATAACATTTTTCTAAATGCATTTGTGTCCGAATCAGTATTTCATTTAACCTTTCCACTTGAGGTCTCAATGACGCAGTCTGATGGTAATGAACTATATGCTTGGTTAAATAAAATGAGAGAAATAAATTTGGAATTTTTTCTATCACTTGAATGTCGTTGCTTTTTTATGTAACTATATTAAAGCCATCAAATATTTTTATCAAGTGTGATGTCTAGAAAAAAAGATGAAAGAATATACAAAAAAGTAATTTGTATCCAATAAATAAAAGAAAAACATTTTTAGGCCATTTGATCGAATATTATAATGGTTATTCCTACTGGAAATTGATTTTAATAACCATATTTCCTTTATAAATAGTTTTTGTTGAAACTGAAATACATTAAAAAGAAATAAAAAACTTTTTTCTGCTTATACATGTTTACTATTAAGCTCCCAAACTTTAAATATCAGTTTATATGTTTTCAGTATTCTTAGATTCCGAAATTTTGTAAGAATTTATTTTTCAGAGAGATCTCTCCTTGAGTTTCTAATATAATTATGAAATGGAAATATCATTAATTATATAAGCTTTGTGAAATTATCAATTTTCGCATCATTGCAAACATAGTTCAAAACCATCAAGATTGCTCTTTTATTCCGTTATGTTAAAATATTAAAAAGGGTAAATTTTACACAATTCTTCAGATAAAATATAGACATCATTCGTGAAATTGTTCAATGAAGAAAAAAAATATTTCTGTATATTTAAATCTTTCAAACAATTTTGATAAGATATTCTAAATATTCATTATGCACCATTATTATGGGATATCTTAATTTTTAATTTTTATTTTATTTATTATTTTTATATTTATTTTTTAATTATGCGATTATCACTACTTTTCTATCTTTTATTATTTATTGCCGTTATTATGAGACTTATCTGCATTTTTATTTCATTTATTTTTATTATTATTTTTTTACGGGGCTTGTTGCAAATTTTTCTTTTTTTATATTTGTTATTATGGGGTTGTTTATTTTATTTGTTTTTTATTTTTCCAGCTTATAATTTACTTTCCTTCGAAAGCCATGGTCCCCTCAGGGGCTCAAATACTATAGGTGAGTACGGGTGTCCCAATCCCGAGGTACCAGGGATCTTTACTCCCTTTAGGTTTATTCTCTTCTGCGCCTTCTGTCGTCAACTTTTTTTTTTCTTTCCATCGAGAGTAGGTGAGGGAACTCTCCATGAGAAGCTCTCGTCGCTCTGTTTGCTTCCTGCTTCTCATGCACAGCAAATACCCCCACGCGTTTGCCGTGCGTGGCGACCCATTAGACGGGTGGCACATCTCGGTCTCCGGTGTATCAATCAGCCGGTATCCTAGGAATCTAACTGGGCTGCTCAAGGGGATCAAGCGAATGGGTCACTCCTTGGGCTTGGCGTTAAGGGTGGTCACTGTCCCCGGGGATGACTCCGAGCGTATAGGTTCCGGCTAGTATTATGGTAAGTGCCGAGTTTGGGATTTTCCAGAGCCGGTAACTGCCATCCCTTGTTGGGCTCCGTGGTGGGCGATGCCGTCGGACCCGAATTCTTATCTATATCGCATGGGTACTAATGTTCTTCACCACAGTAATGCTTTTTTTTAAATTTTTTGTTGTTAATTCTGAAAAGTCATCTTTAAAATTTGTGTCACCAATTTTGATACATAAATCTATACTTGGCGTTGTCGGAGAAGTACAAAATATAAAAAAGTTAAATAATGGAAGCCTGCTTATTGAAGTAAAAAACAACCAACAGTCTCAAAATATTACAAAGTTAAAAAAGATAAGGGACATCGATGTCACTGTTCTTCCCACCGTTTCCTTAACTATTCCAGAGGTGTCGTATCTGAAAAAAAATTCCAGAGAGATCTTGAAGAGGGCCTCTTAGATAATTTAAAAGATCAAAAAGTAATAGCAGTTCGCAGGATTACAATTAAAAAAATTAATCAAAATCTTCCTACTAAACATTTAGTTCTAACATTCGATACTCCAGTTCTACCAAAATCTGTAAAAATAGCTTATATCAATTGCCCAGTTAAACCCTACATTCCAGAACCACTTCGCTGCTTTAAATGCCAAAAATTTGGTCATTCTATTACAGCTTGCAGGGGAGATAAAGAAATTTGCGCTCGTTGCTCCCTCCCGGACCACAATAGTAAAAACTGTAGATCTACCACACAAAAATGTTATAACTGTCAAGGCGATCACCCATCTTACTTCCGTTCTTGCCCACGCTACAAACAAGAAAAAGAAATTCAAACCATCAAAATAACAAGAGGTATTTCCTTTTCAGAAGCAAAGCACTTAGTTGCCATTTTTTTCGACATCGAAAAGGCATACGACCGCACTTGGAGATATGGAATTTTAAAAGATTTATATGATTTGGGACTAAGAGGAAATATTCCTGTTTTCATTCGAAATTTTTTAAAGCTTAGAAAATTCCATGTTAAGGTGGAATCTGAACTTTCCGATTCTTTTGTACAAGAAGAGGATGTTCCCCAAGGCAGTGTTTTAAGCGTCACTCTTTTTATTTTAAAAATAAATAACATTTTAAAACTACTTACAATTTCTGTGAAGGGCTTTTTATATGTTGATGACATGTATATCTCTTGTACGGGGATGCATATGAATTTTATACAAAGACAATTGCAGATCGCAATCAATAATATTACCCAATGGACGAACACTAATGGTTTAACCATCTCAACATTGAAAACCGGCTGGTGTGCACTTCTGTCGGAAACGTAACCGTCATTTTGATCCTGATCTAAACTTAAATGATCAGTCAGTACCGTTTTTAAATGAAATTCGATTTCTGGGTATTATCTTTGATAAAAAAAAACTCACCTTTCACTCATATAAAACTTTTACGCAAAAAGTGTGAAAAGTCTTTAAATATTTTTAAAGTCTTATCAACTACAGCATGGGTAGCCGACAGAAATTCTATGATTAAAATAAAGAAGGCCGTTGCACTTTCCAAGCTGGATTATGGTTACTCAATATACGGTTCTGCTAGAAAAAGCATTTTGCAAAAACTGGATCCTATTCACCACATAGCTCTCTGTGTCTTTGTTCAGGTGCTTTCAGGACATCCCCTGATAAAAGCTTGTATGTTGAAATCTGTGAACCATCCCTTGAATTAAGAAGACAATTTTCATCTCTTAATTATTATTTTAAAATTCAATCGAACATTAATCATCCATTTCATGATTTTAAACTTCGACCTTTTTTAGCTCGCTTGCAAGATGCCCGAAAATCATTCATCCGTGTCTTTTTTACGAGAGTTCATAATATTCTTTCAGACCTTAATCTATTGTATCTGCATGCAGCCCCTCAGCCGGAAAATTATTTTCCACCTTGGAAAATCCATCCAGTACAATATTTAAATCCTTTTGAAACTTTTATCAAGTCTGATACAGCAAATATCATTTTTCAAGAAATTTTCCTAGAACACAGAGAAAAATATCAAAATTTTATTCCAGTTTTTACAGACGGGTCAAAATCGGCTGCTCATGTCACTTTTGCTGTTGTTTTTCCTCATATAGTTTCTTCGTTTAAACTTCACCCCTCCTGTTCAATTTTTACTGCAGAAATAAGTGCTCTTTTATATGCTTTAGAAGAAATTTCTAATAGCCGGGATAAACACTTTATCATCTATACGGACTCTCTCAGTGTCTTAAATTTCTAAAATTATGTTATCCTCATCCTTTGGTTTCAAAAATTTTAGATATTTTAGATAAACTAACTTCTCGTAGTTACACTATTTTATTATGTTGGGTACCATCCCATGTTGGAATTATGGGCAATGAAGAGGCAGATAAGGCTGCCAAATTGGCGACTTCTTCAATGACTATTAATATTCCTGTGAACGACATAAAGAAACACATTAAAAAGCTTCTATATTCTAATTGGAAAAGACAGTGGGACATGGAGACAAACAACAAACTTCATATTATCAAACCCCTTGTGCAACCTTGGCCCTCATTAGCGAACAGAAAAGCGGATACTGTTTTAACACGATTACGAATTGGACACACTCGATTCACCCATATTCATTTGTTGTTAGGTGAACAACCACCACTGTGTTCGTGATGCCATTGCCAAATGTCTCTTCAACATTTTTTATCAGAATGTCCAAATTTCAATGTTCAGCTTTTAAAGTTTTTTGAAAAAGTCTTGCCCTTCTTTTTCTTCCCTGCGTGATTAGACACCCCATGTCCAAATTTTTGCTTTCTTAAAGTCCATAAAGTTTTATCCATTGATTTAAATCTTGTTTACTTTTTCCTTCTCCTCATCTTCTCTTCGATGAGTGTTTTAAAATGAGATAATTTTACCCATTGTTTGGCGCAGCATAGTCAACATCGTGGCTCTTGCGCCATAAAAACTTCAAACAATTCAATTCGAAGGCATGTTTCCATGAATTAAATCACATATATGAAAATTTTCAAAAACTTCAAATATGTTAAAAGAAAATAAAAATTTAGTCTTTTACAAGAAATACCTTTCTGAACATATGAGACTGCCAAGAGTTTTAATACTTTGAAAGTTTAATATCTTTAATCTCTTTCGCTTTTCTCGAATATCAAAAGTGAGGCATTTCTAACAATAGACATTTGCTTCTTGGTTTCCTTAGCTTATAACAAAAAATTATCATTAGTGAAAAAAAAATGGTTAAATTCGAGAATGACATTTTCGAAAAAAAAATTATTTTTCTTTTTCGTGCCTATTCAATACACTTCCAAACAAGTGTGCAAGATAATTGAAATATCATTTTTTTCTAGATTTTTAAAATCTTTCTATGATAGAGGAGATAAAAAGAAATTATCATTAGACAAATTTCTGATTAGGTAGCTGATTTGGAGTATATGGTCGAAAGAACATAGCAAGAAGTTTGTTTTAAAAAAACCTTGCCTAAGAGACACATTTTTCCAAGTTTCCTAATAAATAAATTTATAAAAGTTCAAATTCTTTGAATGACAAATATCAGTACTACAATATGAGTTTATCGTGAATTAATAAATTCATTATTAAATATTTAAAAATATTTGTACATATTTAAATATATTGAGATATTAATTAATCATTTAACTGCTTATGTTAAATTTTTTTGAAGTGATTATTATTAATTTAAATTTACATTTATTATTATTTTTAATTTTTAATAATCTATTTAAATTAAGTTTCCAATATTTAGCAATCTACAAACATAATTAAAGCCATTCATTTGTTAGTCAGAAGATCATTAGCTGATAATTAAGGTAAATGTTAATTTACATCATTAGCTGATAATTATTAATTTAAATTTACATCATTAGCTGATAATTATTAATTTAAATTTACATCATTAGCTGATAATTATTAATTTAAATTTACATTTATTATTATTTTTAATTTTTAATAATATATTTAAATTAAGTTTCCAATATTTAGCAATCTATAAACATAATCAAAACATTTATTTGTTAGTCATAAAATCATTAGCTGATAATTAAGATAAATGTTTCCTGAATTTTATAGCTTTTATCATTTAATCCATCATATATTTATTCCAAAATAAATGCATATCTTAGAAAAAGTTTCGCATTGAAGAGAATTCATAAACCCATTGGTTTAATTAAAAACGTTCTGAAATATTAAGTTTAATTGACAATTGATTAAGGATTAGGCTTTATTATGCGAATATCCATGAGGTATAATCATTCTAATTCCGTTGCTGATATAATTATCCACTGTGATAATTAGTTTTATCACAAAGAAAAATTTTAATCTGCTGTTATCATGTTGCGTTTTAAACATGAATATTATTTTAAAAACAACTTTCCATTTAATTACAAAAATTCTAAGGTTGGTTGGTTGGTTGGTTGGATTTTTTTGGGCAAGCTGCGCCAAGAATATGGTATGAAATGCTACGAGATTAAAAATAAACAAACATCATAAAATCTAATATAAAGTAAAGAACGCAAATTGGGATGATATAAAATGCTTTCAAAAAGTTAAAATTTCAAATGAAAGTTTGTAAAAAGATTTTCACTATAAAATTGTTGAAAAAATTTAAAAATAAAAGACGATAGAACAATAAAAGAAAGTATTAAATGTAAATATAAAATCCAATGGTTCTTAAAAATTTAAAAAGTTTTGGGTGAAGTTTTTCACCCACCAATTCCTGTAGAATTAATGATATTGACTTAAAAAAGTGTAATCGATTCGAGTTAAAACATGGGCAATCAATTAAAATGTGCTTGATAGTAAAATCAGCTTGACATGTTTGGTACACTGGCACCCTTTCACCAAAAATGAGGTGCTTGTGCGTGAAGCGAGTATGTCCTATACGGAGGCGGGTCAATTTGACATCTTCCTCTCGTATAGGTAGAATGGGCCATAATCCAATGTTGGGTTTCACGTCATGCAATTTGTTATGGATCTGCAAATCCCACTGGTTTTTCCAAATTATAAAAATATGACTATTGAAGGACTTCTTCACATCAGTGTACGGAAGTCCTTGGTTCAAGATAACCGATGCTGATTTTGCAGCAGTGTCCGCCCTTTAATTGCCAGCGATGCCCACGTGACTCGGAATCCAACAAAAATTAATTTGGAAGCCCTCATTCTGCAAGAGACGTAAAGTGCATAGAATACGGAGAGCAATGGGATGTATTCGACTGTGATAATGAGAAAGCGTTTCCAGTGCACTCATGCTATCGGTATAAATTATAAATTTCCTTTGAGAAGAATACGAAATTTTCTTTAAAGCGCAGAGTATTGCTAATAGCTCAGCAGTAAATACCGAGGAAACGTTATGCAGACGGTAGCTAAATGTATCGGATGAAAGTACTGCGCCACAACCAACATGTCCATCGGATTTTGAACCATCTGTATAAATTGGAAGGAAGGAAGAATACCGATAGCGATGATATAGAAAGAGTTGCTGAAAAATAATAGGAGCAGTTAATGACTTGTCAAATCCTGTAAATGGATTCAAAAAAGGAATTTGTGGTATATCTCAAGGAGGGAAGCAATAATCAATAGATTTAATACCAACATTATCAAAGTCGAAGTCTTGTAAAAACTTTTTGACTCTCTCACAGAAAGGCATAATGTGAGAGGGCCGAGCATCATAGAGTCTGCGAAGGCTAACCGGCAGTGTTATTTGACTTATAGGATGTCTTGGAACAGATTTTGATCGGAAATAATACAAAGCAGATATTTTTTGGCGCCTTAAGCAAAGAGGTAGTTGGTTACAAATAACATGCAAACTCTCTACGGGAGACGTGCGAAATGCACCAGAACAGATCCGTAAAGCAGAATGGTGAACGGTGTCCAACCGCCGCAAAACAGAACACCGAGCCGACCCATACACCATACACCCATAGTCGATGCGGGAAAGGATGACTGCTTCATAAATTCGCAGTAGGGAAGCACGATCGGCACCCCAAGTTGTTCTGGAAAGCACCTTTAAGATATTTAATATTTTCTCACACCGCGTCCGCAGGTATAGGATGTGAGGCAAGGAGGTCAATTTCCAATCAAAGATAACTCCCAAAAATCGGGTCTCATTCACAATTGGAATAGTTGTACGTCCAATGTATATAGTGGGATCCAAATGTACGTTTCTCTTTCTGCAGAAATGGATGCACTGACTCTTCTCAGGAGAGATTCTGTGGCCGTTGTTATCGCACCCAAGCCACCACATTGTTTACTGCATTTTGTAGTTGTCGTTCAATTAGGTTCATATTACTCCCTTGGCAGGAGATCTGCAGATCGTCTACATAAAGTGTACCAAGAACAGATGACGGTAAAATCGATAAAACTTGACTCATATGAACTATAAAAAGCGTCACACTGAGGACGCTTCCTTGAGGGACTCCCTCAGATTGGATAAAAGAATAAGAGTAAAAATTAGCAATCCTAACTCGAAACGTTCTATGGGTCAAAAAGTTTTGCAAAAATATGGGCAAATTTCCTCTAAACCCAAATTTAAAAAGGGTGGAAAGTATACCATATCGCCATGCACGGTCATACGCTTTTTCGATATCGAAGAATATTGAGACAAAGTGATTCCTCCTGACAAATGCGTTGCGTATTTCGGTTTCCAGCAAAACGAGGTTGTCAAAAGTAGACCGACCTCTGCGGAAACCACTCTGCAACGGGGAGAAGCATCCTTGTTTTTCCAATTCGAACATTAAACGAGCATTGACCATGCGCTCGAAGGTCTTGCAAAGGCAATTTGTCAACGCAATCGGCCTGTAATTCAGAGGGTTCGATGTCTCTTTACCAGGTTTTAAGATTGGAATCACAATAGCTTCTCGCCATTGTGATGGGTACTTCTGTTTAGTCCAAATTCTGTTGAAAAGCATTAACAGATTGGACAGGGAAGTAGTGTTCAAATGTCGAAGCATGTTATATGCGATTCTATCTGGTCCAGGGCTCGAATCATGGACGTGAGACAAGGCCAATTCCAGTTCATACATTCTGAATTCAGAGTTATAAGGAAAGGCGCTTTGAGTATTAAAACGCAGTCGCAACCGTTCTGCGCGATTCTTAATTGCCAGAAACGCAGGAGTATAAGAATATGTTGCAGAAACACGTGCGAACGCTTGTCCGAGAATATTAGCTACATCTATGGGGGCGGAGTGCATCAGATTTCCCGATTTTAATACAGGAATCGAAGTTTCACGGTAAATCCCATTAACAGCCTTTATCTTTTTCCACAGTAGTTTACTGGACGTTTTGCATGTAATGGATGACACAAAATTAACCCACGATTCTCTTTGGCTACGACGCCGAGTGCGACGAGCTAGCGCTTTGGCTCTTTTAAAAGCGATCAAGTTCTCTGTTGTAGGGTACCTTCGAAATATATTCCAGAGTCTTTTTTGATTCTTGTAACTATCGTGACAGGCTTTGTTCCACCAAGGTCTTCGAAATTTTCTTAGACATGGTGAACTCTTTGGAGTAGTCGAATTTGCGGCACATATTATACTATCAACGACATTTTGAACTGCTTCCGAGATGTCTGATGTTTTCCCCATTGTCTCTGTGATAGCTGCCATTTGAGAGAAAGCAATTCAATCTGCCCGCTGGAATAAGAAACGCGGAGGACAAAGAGTCGCACCACCGCTATCAGCATGGCAGACAACAATAGGAAAATGGTCACTATTGTACAAATCGGTACTTACTTCAAAGGTCAAAAATGGCAGGAGTTCTGGAGAACATATGGCCAGATCAAGGCTGTGGAATGTACGTGTGGGTTCATGAAAATATGTTTTCTCATCATTATTGAGCAAGCAGAGAGAGTTGTTGGAAATAAATTGTTCTATCTGCTGCCCACGAGTGTTTGTATACAAAAATTCTAAGAAACTAAATAGAAGGAAAAACTTTCACGAAGATAGAAATCGTACTTTAAAAAAAATTTAAAATTCAAGACAAATAACTTAAATTTATCATTTCCAGGAAACAAATGATGCTGTTATTAAATATTTAGAAATCTTGTAAACATAAAAAAAAACTGTAAAATGCTTTCATACTTTATAAAAACACAGGATAGATTTCTTTAACAGGATTTCCTTTTCTTTCTTCCTTTCCGCAAATTTTTTACGTATTTTTAAAACGAAGTATTGTGTTACAAATTTAATTTCTGTATATAAAAATATTATAGATTTTTATCAACAACCGTTGAATCTCAAAATTTCTACCGGAAGAGTTTTAAAAGAACAAAAAATAATTCTTTGATTCTTGAATTGAAATAAATGAAAATCAAATAATACGACATTATATACTAATAAAGTGGCAACATGTTTATTATGATTGATTATAAATATTTCGTTTCTAAAATTCTGCATTATTTGTAAAAAAATGTTTTTCATTTAATATTTTTTTTGTTTCATTCCCATTTCATTAAGTTACTTTTACTGAAAACAGATACAAGTTTTTTTATGGATGTTTGCAGTAAAACAATAATATAAAACCCAAATAAAATGTATGTGAAAACATATAATTAAATTATGAAGCAAATACACGTACGCTCTAAAAAAAGGGGCATCTGAAGTAAGAAGGTTTGAACAGTATCAGTTCAGTTAGATCTGATTCACTAAATATTGATCACATTTAACAATATCTCATAGTCAAGCCATGATATACTATATAAAAAGGGCTTCATAAAATATATATAGACTTTTTATTAATTATATTTAAGCGAATTATTAATATTATTACGTGAAATCTTCACTATCAGTGTTCAATGAAAAATCCAGTAGGTAAATTATGAACAGCGATTTAGCAAGAAAATACGAAAGCATAGGTAACTAAACATAGTTGAAAAGTACACAAATTTAACTCTTGCAGAAATCAACTACACATAAACATCACATTATTATTAATCACAACATCACAAATGCACTCTGAAAAATCTTTCTGAAAAGCAACACTTCATACAGAGAAATTACTAATTGACTATCGCTCTTGTGTGTGCATTAGTTTTTATAGTTCTTTTTACAAGGGTTGAATGTTCAAAAATAAAATATAACACTCGAGACTTAATAGAGATACACCAAGAGTTAACTTGTTTGAGACAAGTAAGAGTTAGAGTTCACTTGTTTGAGAATATTCATTATTTTCTCCAAAGACGCCAAATGTTCTTCAGTTCAGTCAATTGAGACAGCATTCATTCAATACCCGTTACAACCTATCTGTAAACTCCCTTCTTTAGTATTTGAATAATTGTGCAGAGAAACAATATTTCAATTTTGAAGAAATCTTGTGATCAAGATAATCAGTGATAGTTACAATAAGTATAATCTTATTAACATTTTAGTGAAAAAAATCAGTAAATTTGAATAATTATCCGGCAGTAAATTTTTTATGCTTTTTTATTTTGCAAAATTTAATATAAAATGCAATATAATATAAGGGAATATAATTCCAAAAATTATTGAAAATATTGCCATTATGACATCTTATAATTGAAGATATCGCTATTATGACATGTAAGAAAATCGGAAAAATTCCATTTCATTTATTATACAAGTCATCCGGCCCTGTTCAAATTTTCAATTATTCGGACAAAACGTCTGAGTAATATCTATAATTTTTAGACTAACTTTAATAAGGGCTTTTTTTATAAACGTTAAGCGCGTTTAGTTGTTGCTTTACTTTCAATTAAGTCATTATGCTGTACACAATAATTATTAGGCTTTAATAAATTATTTCGTAACAAATTTAATAATCGGGTTTTAAAAACATATTTTAATATCTTTTACTTTTATGGCATAAAAAAAGTTTCCCATAGTAAGCGTGAAAAGGAGTAAAACACATAAAAAGTGACATAAGATTACAGGATATTTTTCTTCGACTTGATCCTTGTCATATCAAATGCTGTATATTTGCACTTGACCTTGGGGATTCCTCGATTTGTAATTAATCTGCCCCTAGACAGATATAGACTTTTTTTTCTTTTTATCTGTCTGGATCTCACCTAGGAAGAAATAATGTCGAATCTTCTTCAATTATTACGTCCATGAGAGAGTTGTGGAAGAAGATTAGAAGAATCATTTCCATGAGATCAGACCTTATTATTTACTCTTTACTCTTACTCTTACTCTTTACCTTATTATTTTTTTTCCTTTTCAAATATGCCTTTGATAAAAAAAAATTCATAAATATCCAGAATGAAACTTAAAGGAGAAAATATTTTTTGCTGAAATTTCATAACTTTACTTCATAAAATGCATTTTCACTTTTTTTAAAGACATGACACTCAAAAGACTTTAATACAAATCAACAATAAAAATAAAATATAAGATTTGTTTAAGAAATAAGCAACATTTTCATCTCAAAATGGAATTTAGTAGCTTCACATTATTTGTTAAACATCTTTGATTTATAAAACTGAATAATATTAATTTCCAAATGAAAATATATTTCTATATTTCCATTATTAAATTTGTTATATTTTTATGATTATTATATCTCTATTAATATCAGATTAACTTTCTTCAACTAAAAATAACTTCTATGTTTAAAATCAAATTTCATCATTGAGTACTTTTTATATTTTTTATTGTTTGTCTCTGATATACAAATTTATTAAAAAATTAATATACCTCTAATATTTGTTGCTTTTTTTTCAAACGCTTTGTATTATTTGTAAACTTATTTTCATCTCATTCCTTAATATTATACCAGAAGGCATAAAATTTCATTAATGAAAATAGACATTGAGAAGGCGCATTTAAAATATTATCTTTATTCCATAAAATGTAAAATTCGAACTTTTATGAAAGTTTTATATATTTAAAAATACATAAAGCAGGCTTAATGTTTTTAGTTAAACTAGATTTCTTACACAAATAAATAGGAATTTTCATCATGAGTTCTTCCATACGTACCAAAAATTTTATATTTTAATACAAGGTGAAATGAAACAGCTAAATAATGCTTTAAAAGAAGATTAGGATTGATAAAAAATAAATGTTTCTATCTTTCTCAAAAATTTACACCTTTCTTTGCTAGTCCAAATCTTTATCCATTGTTACATATCATAATTGCTAATAAATAAATAGATCACATATAGATGAATACAAAAAAGAGAATGGTATAAATCTTTCTGGGAGACTAGAGGACAGATTGATTTTACACGAATAAAACGGATGAACTGACTTAATAATTTTTTTTATATTGAGATTACAAAAATAGAATAAAAAAATAAAGAAAAAACTCAGCAGTCATACTATCACAATAGATCAACAGCCTGTTATTCTTCAGAATGTAAATAAGTAAAAGAAAGAAACAAACTAAAAATATTTTTAAAAACATTTTTTAAAGAGCACCTAATAAAATGAAAATATTTCTGACTAATAACTTACATTTATTGATATGACGGTTAAAAGTTTAATAGTGCAAATTCTATAAACTTATTTATTTATAAGATGAATGTAAATCCAGGAATATGATTGAAATATTTTGGTGATCGTCTTTTTTTTCTACATCTTTACCCTTTTATTACTTCGATGAGTTTTTACGCCCTTGTATACGAAATGTATAAAAAGAAAATATTATGATCGTCAAACATTTTAATTTGAAGATCTTGACTAATCTCCAGATTTCAGATTCATCTGAACCCGAAAATTCCACTTACAGATTTATGCCTGTATGTTTATTTGTAAACAAGATAATTGAAAAATCCTTTAAGATACATGGCTGAAAATTTGGTATTTGGTCCCTCATGCGAATTTGGATATTTTTATCAAATTGTGAACGAAATCCTTTTGAAAAGTCTGGCACAATAGCCAAAAAAATGAAGAGAGCTAAATAAATAAAATTTCCCACACATATTTAACATACAAACCGTAGATGCATATCAAATTTGAATCTAACTCTTTTCAGAGTTTGACTTCTTCTTCTTGCGTACAGCCGACCACCTCGCCACCACTGAACGTAGCAGTATCGACAGGATAATCAGAGTTTGACTGTTTGTCGCTCTAAAATTTCACGAATATTTCAGCATATACACTTCAAAAAATAAAAAAAGAGATGGCAGTCTAAGAGGTTCTTTCGTAAATATCTATGTCCAATAGCATGTAATTAATAATTCACATTTATTAGAAAAAAACGCGAGAAAACTTCCTGGAGACCATATGCATTTTGAACTCTCTGATGGCAAATTTTATTTCAAATAGTTTTTTGAAGTTCTGCAAATTGTATATCATATTATTAGATAAAATGGCTATAAATAATTAGAAGAAGAATATACCGGAAAATTAAAGATATCCCAGAGATACAAATTGAATCTTTTGAATGTTCAGTAGGTACTCAAATTAAAATTGGGCTTCAGTAAAACCGTTTGTTAATTCTTATTCCTTATTTTTCAGTTAATTGTTATTCAGTTATTGCTAATTCATATACATTATTTTATTGTTATCATGAAAATGAATTAAATGTTTCTTATATAACATCGATGAGATTGATTCGTATCTATCTATATTGATTTTAGTTGATTTGTCTTATCGTATTTTTGCGATTGATTTGTCTACTCATGCCAATTTTAAATTTATCTAAATATTCCATATTCTCAAAACTGATTTAAACATATATCACTAAATTTAATGTTTAAAATAGGATACATCTAATAAAAAGAAATACTTTTCAATGGGATTTAAAAAGTTGTTAAACTCTCTTTTAACATATTTTTCTTTATAATTCAAGCTCAATTTACTTCACATTAATTCTGATTCCGTTTCATATAATTTTAAGTCATAATTATTTCAATGAAATCCAGAATGGTAGATATATCTTTACATGAATGTTTATGCTTTATTTCCTTAAAAACATTCATAATTTTAAACGTGATAAGACTACTAGCTCTCAAATAATCACTTCTTTGGACACTATCTCATTCTTACAAACACTAAATCTTTCTTTTCTGTTTTTTTCTTTGCTACTAACTTTTATAGCCTGAAGATATCTATTCTGGGCAGTAAATATTGTCAGGGTAGAAAATATAGCTCACGTTGCGAGTAATGACCCATAGCATTATAGCTTTTTCTTTCCAAGACGAAAATACAGTTCTTGTATTCACACCATAAATTCCTCATAAAACTTTTTTTTCTTCTATTACATCATCATAACATTGTTATTATGTAACACGGATATACCTGCAATAGAAAATTTAAGAATATAATACATTCGAATTTTTTTTAGCTTAGTAAGAAAATAATTCAGAATGTAGTTTTATGTCTTCATTTTTTCTAAGGGCTATGTTTTCTCCAAAGAAATATTTCCGTACTCCAATTATTTTTTTAAAAAGATTAATTTAAAATAAAAATATATCAATCATTTCATAAGAGAAAATAGCAGAATATAAGAAATATTTTGGAAATTTCTAGATAATAAACGAAACATAGTCAAGAGTGAGATAAAATAATCTAAATAACAGAACTTTTTAAAAATTATAATAAAAAAAACATGGTAGATTATTTAAACGATCTTTGTTAAAAGTTAGGTGCTATTTTGAAAGCATTATTTGTCTTCAATTAAGCGATGAATTATGAAACATTTTATAGCTGCTGGCTGTGGTAAATGCAGAGAATTAAAAAAAATTCGAAAACTAACTTTACTAGTACGTTTAAAACCCATGTAGGAAGCATTTATCATTAATGAAATTACAATAATCGCTTTTCTGAAAAATGGGTTGAAATCTTGGTTAAAATTAAATCTGATTAAAAATGTTTCAAATACAGCGCTTCATACACATTCAAATAAATTATTTCTCTCTCTTTTTGAATTTCTGTATCCTTCTAGATCACTTGCAGGTTTAACAATTGACGTTTTTCATTATCACGTTATGACGTTTCACATATACAGCAATAAAAAAAATAGTGATAAATTTAGATAAAAATGGTAAACAAAAGATATCACAATAGTAAACAGGTGATTACGGAATCCAAAAATGTAATTTTTAATCGAAGTGAAATGAATGGATGGATGCGACATAGTGGGACACGTAATTTTGTGGGTATGTTATATGTGACTCCACTAAAGATGTGATATAAACACCAAAATTTAAGAATTAGTTCCAATAATATTCATTACTTTTGTAAAAAGCTTTTAGGTATGTTAAAAAAATTGATTATTTTACTCAATGATACATATTATTGTACAGAAAACTAGAAAGAAGAAAAATTCTCAAATTAACGCAATGGTAAATTGTGTCTCAGAATCATCATAATTAATCATTCAGGGTGATTAAGAACTAAAGTGATTAAGTTTTTACTTCTCTATGCAAGGTTTCCAAAGCAAAAAAACTGGAATCACGGTTCCATTCTATTTGAGATAACTCTGATTAGCCATTATTTACCATAATTGATCATCAATTAATTCGATCTTTAAAAACAAATTAGTGCAAATTAAATAGCATTGATTTTAACACGTTTAATATAAGCTAATTGAGAAACTGAAATAGATCATAAAAATAATCCTAATTGGTTTGTAACAATGTTATTATTACATTAGGAATCGAAAAAGATATCAGTTAACCCTTTCTAGTGCCGTGGGAAGTATGCTTCCCACCAAATTTATCCATTTTTGTATGAAATTATGTAGGTTGTCATAAGTTCCGATAAATTTTTTTAGAAAGACAGAAACTTAGATATTTTCGTTCTTTATCTCACACAAATGTTGTGTCTTGATTTGTTACTTAATTATTAATTAAGAAAATTAGTTCATTAATCAAATTAAATTTATCTAATAAGCTAAATGAATCCCTTTTCTTATTCTAATTTCAAGCCTAAAAATATTTTAACATAATATGACTAGAGAAAAATGGCCCTTTAAAAGGGTTAAGGAAGATTGATGTGAAATTGTTGCTCAGAATGTTAATAATATAATTCTATTTTTTTCATTTGTCTCAGGTATAATTTCGGATTTTTTGCCCTTTGACAAAAAGGATTCTTTTGGTTTTAACTTGAAACATATTGGAAAAATAATCTGTAGAAGAATTTGTAGTACAAAAAAAATTTGAAAATCTCTTATCTGCATTGGTAAAAGGATAAATTAATCTGATAATGCTCACAAAACAGAAAATTGAATATTTGTCTGTTTTTTTTTAATGAGTAAAAATGTTTTTTTTAAATTTAATATTAACATCTTAATATTATACCATACTTTCGTATGTAGAGTTTCTACGACTTCAATATAGTTTATTATTGGTGTAGGTGGACTTTAAAAAATGTAAGAATATTCAATAGCTGAACACAATACAAAATTTAGTATTAGGAACTGTTTTTCAATATTTTATCATACTTGTTCATATATTGAAAATTCAATATTTGATCATTATTTAAATTGATACATAAATGCGGCTTAAAATAATCATAAATACATTGACTTAATTATTCAGAAAATAAATTATTCATCTTTTTAGATGTTAAAAAGGGTAACTATTATTATTATTTCTTGTAAAAGATCATAAAATATATAGAAGCGAGAAATCTCGAAAGTTAATCTCTTTAAAATGCATGAATTAATATCCTAAATGATGGCATTTAAAATTTAAAAAATATATATATATATATTTGAGTTCATATCCATGTTTAGAATTTTCCAATCAACACCCCGCAATTTTTAAAAAAATTCTAAATTTTTACTTTAGTAATACTTTAGTTTTTGATATATGTCATAGGAATATCATTCAATTTTAAATTAATGATTGTTTAAATTAATGATAATTTCTGTGATGTAACTGTTCTTATAAATATAGTTTTCTTTTTTCTTAGAAATTCTGAGCTACTGAATACATGCAGTTATCCATATATTAGTGCCACATGTCAGTACTTACTTCAACTCAAGAAGGATGAATTGAAGCATGACACGTTCTTAAGAACAAAGTAAATTCCCATATCCATTGTTTTATATAACAAATCAAAGAGAAATATTCAAATGTGCATTATGTTTAATGATACCATAGAAAATGTTTCCTTAAAACATTCCTCAAAATATAAACCTAGATTCATATCTATTTGCATGATTAATGCCAAGGAGGTTGAATTGAAATTTAATTCCCTCTTGACAAAGATGCAAGTTTTCCATTTACTTTAGTTTACAGTGAATGCCTCAGAATCTAAATCAACATCCCGGAATACCTAGATAAAGATGATATATAAAGGTTCAAGGCTTGCACAAAGTTAAACTATTCTTAAAAAACATGAAATAAACAATAGGTATGTTGAGGAAAAGACTGGAACTTATGAAAATTCATCAGGAATATCATATCTCCCCATTTGGATTAACTAGTAACATTTATGCTGAAGGCATACATATGCTAAACAAGGGCTTTGTATCATGTTAGAAGATATGTGTTATTCGTAAAAAAGGATATTTACTATTTCCTGAGAATAACAAATGATTGGAATCAATCATTAGGCAAATTTTATTGATTAAAATGCATTTATTATTTTATTTTTTACTCCGCGGTCTTCTTTAAGCTTTTAGCTGTCACGTTTCTTTACCAACATGAAAGTCACGAGTATTTCTTATTACGCTATTATAAAATGTAGATTTTTAAGGAGATGAATTGTTAAAATTAGGCTAATAAGTACGATTACTGTAAAGATTTTCATTAAAAAAAATCAATGGAACTTATGCAATCATAAAACACAGAAACTCTATAGCATGATCAAGGAATTAACATAAAGGCATGAACATAAAAGATAAAAAAATATCCATATATCACTTAATATATTTACATTTGTAGAAATAAGATAAAAATAAAAATTAATTACAAATACAATTACAATAAAAATTCAATTAAATAACAAGTGATAAAAACAGCAAGGTGTCAGTTTAATATCGTTGTTGTCCTAACAAAAAAGCTATTAATGCTGTTGCTGTTGTTGTTTAAGGCACTTGTTATAGACAAGTCCACTGACGAAGTCACCGATTTTAAGTCGAGTTTTAGCGTCTCTTATTTCAGTAACGGCATCTAGGAGCAAGAGTAAAGGAGCCCTTTTCACGGGAGGACTTCATTCATTCATTTCATTCACTCATCCACGGATCGTAATTTAGACTTGAATCAGAGAAAGATTACCACTGATCCGGTACGCCCAGTGGTATTGTCTCTACTTGGAGGACTTTATGGCTACGATAAATTTAGACGTGCACCAGCCACCCTGTACACGGAAAATCTTCGCCGACTGGGTTCGAACTCACAACCAAAGAATGCGCCAACATACAAAAGTTTGGCAAATCTCATAGCTAAACTTTTAGAGTTATTTGAAACGTTTTCATCTGATGATGCAACGTTCACTCCTTTAAAACCTAGTTTTGCTTTTCTTTTCAACACTTCAGTTTTAGTTCGTTTTGTAAAAACGTTGACGTTTTTTTGTTTTCTTAGATGTTTTCCTTCAAAAGAACGTTCGCCAGCTATTGGCGATTATTATTGAAGTCATTTAAAATATCTTGAAAGTAAAACTAAAAACAGAATTTTATTATGATTTAAAGAAATTTTTAATGAATAATTCTTTGAGATATTACATAAATTATGAAATTTATTTTGTATTGTACATATGACTTCAATACTAAACGACACTGTTTTCAGAACTCATCTTTGGAGAAACAAGTTTCAGTTAAAAACTTTTTAATAGTAGTTTAATCATTTCCACTTTAATTTAAAGCTGAAATTTTATTGGAACTGATAGAAAATTTGAGAGAAAAACATAGCGCAATGAATAGAAGTGCTTGAGACCTTCATAATAGTATGAGTGACTTATATGATTGCAAAACCCGATACTTACAAATAATCTGCTGTAGATGCTATTAAAAGACCAAGTAACATAATATATTCAATCTGGCAAATCGGTTGGTCTTAAAAGATAGTTAATTTAAAATAACTTCATATTGCGTATAACGGTACTGTTTGTCTCAACGCTATTTTCCCCGAATAATTTGGTACCACGTATTGACCTCCAAACCCCTCTAGAAAACTTTAGTGCTTAATATTTTCTATTGTTTTTGTTGTTTCTTATGGCACTTGCCATGGGCAAGCCCTCTGTTCGAAGACAGCCGATTAAGCCTGAGGGGGATCGCCTCTTGTTTCTAATGAAGCGCCATCTAGGGCCAAGAGAACGACTTTAGCTACACACACGTCACAACCCTTTTTACGGGGCGGACTTCATTCACATATTTCATTCACTCATCCACCCCTCAGGGGCTCACCTTCTTTAGGTGAGTACGGGTGTCCCAATCCCGAGGTTCCCAGGGATCTATACTCCCTTTATGTTTACTCTCCACTGCGCCTTCTGCTTTCTGCTGTTTTTTCCTTCCCTCGAAGGCAGGCGAGGGAGCTCTCCATGAGAAGCTGTCGCCGCTCTGTTTGCTTCTTGCTTCTCATGGGCAGCCAAAATCCCCACGTGTTGACCGTGCGTGGCAACCCATTGGAAGGGTGGTGCACTGCTGGTCCCCAGTGTATCAATTCGGTCGGTAGATAGCCACCAGAGTGGTTAGTCTGCTAGGGATCAAGCGAAGGGGTCACCTTCTGGGGCTCTGCGTTAAGGGTGGTAGACGTTCCTGGAAGTGGCCCTTAGCGTATAGGTTCCAGCTAGCATCAAGGTGGATACTGAGGCTGGGAATTCCCAGAGCCAGCAATTGCCTTCCCTTGTAGGGCACCGTGGTGGGCGGTGCCGTTGGTGCCCGAATTTCTATTCTTCTGTGTATGGGCTCTACCTTCAAACCTTCTTCCTGTTATCCAATTACCACTGATACTCGTTTCATTATTGTACACACGGCTAAAACATTTCATTCGGTTTCTCCTTTTCTCATTCAACGACTAATTGTTTCCGTTATTGGTGAAGTCAAGGATGTTAAAAAACTTCGTTCTGGCGATCTTCTCATTGAAGCTGCCAATAAAACGCAAATTTCAATTATGAAGAAGCTTAAAAAGCTTGGCGATTTTCCCGTTGAAACCTCTCCACATAAATCTTTAAACTACTCTAGAGGTATAATTTCTGAAAAAGACCTTTTAGCAAATACAGAACACGAACTTGTACAGGAACTAAGTTGTTATAAAGTTATTGCAGCGCGTCGCATCCACACCAAGCGAGACGGTGTCATGGTGCCTACGCAGCATGTGGTTCTTACTTTTTCGACTCCTGACCTTCCAAAAGCAATACGGGCTGGTTATTTACATTGTAGTGTGCGTCAATACATTCCAAACCCTCTGCGCTGCTTCAAATGCCAGAGATTCGGCCATTCTCAACAAAGTTGTAGAGGTAATGTTAGATGTGCTAAATGTGCTGAAATTGGACACGATTCGAAAACATGCACTTCAGAAACCCTAAAATGCTGTAACTGCTTAGCTACACATCCTGCCTTTTCCCGAACCTGCCCAAAATGGTTGATTGAAAAACAAATACAGGCCACAAAAGTGAAACAAAATATATCTTATGCAGAAGCTCGTAGATTAGTTGTTGGACAGACACCAAAGCCAGGTCTCTCATATTCTTCTGTTCTCACTCAAAAAACAGAGATTGGTATTCAGTACGACCTTAATGATATCAGCCCAGTGAAAATATTGACTCCCTCTTCAAATATACCAAATAAAACCACATCTGCCAGGGCTTCAAACTCACCGGAGCAACCGCTTTCTAAGGTGCAACAATACATTACAGTTGCCAAAGGCCAAAAAAATGCAAAAGGAAAAAGTCGAAAAAAATCAAAATTTCCCTCTCTACAGCATCCTCCACGTCCTCCTGATTCTTCCAAAATGGAAGTCTCTAATGAGATTTTAAAATTAACAACCTCCTCTTCTGATCTGTCGGATGTTGAAATGGATCATTCTACGATTATTTATGATGCAGGTGCTGGTGTCGGTAGCAATCCTGAACTCCATTCTTAAAATTCAAGTGTCTAGGTATTTCCTGGAATTGCCGCGGTTTTCGCTCTAAAATTACCGATATTAAAACATTAATTAACGCTTATCAGCCTGCTATTATAGCCCTTCAAGAAACTCTTTTGAAATCAACACATCCAGCAAAAATTCGGGGTTACTCAAGTACTAGAAAAGATGTAGATATAGGTGCAGCCCCAACTGGAGGTGTCTGCATATTGACTTCAAATTTGTATCCCAGTACCGTTCTTCCAATACATACTTCATTACAGGCCGTTGCAATACAAATCCATTTTAAAACCCTTATAACAGTTTGTAACATTTACCTCCCACCAAATGAAACTATTAATCAGGAAGAACTAAATTTGTTAATTGATCAGTTACCCACACCTTTCATCTTGTTTGGAGACTTTAATGGTCATAGCATGTTATGGGGTAGTGATAAAACTAATTCTCGTGGAAGACAGATCGAGAAACTTATCTCCGATCACTCTCTCTGTCTACTTAATAGGGATGAAAAAACTTATTTTCATATGGCAACACGCACATTCCATACATTGGACTTCGCTATTTGTTCTCCTTCACTTATGCCCTCGCTGAATTTCGTTGTTGAAAGTGACCTTCATAACAGCGATCACTTCCCGCTTCTAGTCTCCCATGCTGACAATGTTTGTGCGAATTCATTTCCACGGAAATACCTTTTCCGGCGTGCAGATTGGAAAGCATTCAAACAACTTGCTGTGATCACTGAGGAAATGGTCAAGTCTTCAGACATAAATGACGCAGTTCGATACGTCACTGATGCAATAATTGCTGCTGCTGATGCATCAATACCCAAAAGCTCTTCTCATCCGCACAGATTGCGAAAACCGTGGTGGAGCGATGCATGCTATGATGCTCTTAAGAAACAGAAAAAAATGTGGGGTATCTTCCGTCGATACCCAACCACAAAAAACTTTATTGCCTTTAAAAGCGCCAAAGCACATGCTCGTAGAGTCCGCCGTAGAAGTGAACGAGAGTCGTACATACGATTCGCTTCTTCAATAACTTCTTCAACATCGAGTTCTCAATTGTGGCGAAAAGTTAGAGCAGCAAACGGTATTTACAACGATTTCACATTTCCCATCCTGAAGCGTGGTAATACCATTTACTCTTCCCCGGAAGATATCGCTAATATCATTGGAGAAACCTTTGCTGAGATTTCCAATTCCCATTCTTACTCTATGACTTTCCAGGAAATTAAGAAACGCTTTGAACAGCATCCTGTATCATTTGACAGCGACAAATATGCTCCCTACAACTGTGAATTTAAAATGTTCGAATTACAGAAGGCTCTATCCCAGTGTCATAATTCATCTCCAGGACCAGATGGAGTAACATACTGCATGCTTCAAAATCTACGGGAAAATTCCCTCTTAAATGTTCTTCGATTGTTTAACCGAATCTGGAATGAGCATGTTTATCCAAAACAATGGCAAAATGTTATTGTTATTCCAATATTAAAACCCGGAAAAGATAGCGCTGACCCACTAAGTTACCGACCTATAGCACTTACAAGCTGTCTTTCAAAAACACTTGAGAGAATGATCAACTCCAGATTAATTTATGAACTGGAAATGAATAATTTTATAGCAATGTATCAGAGCGGATTCCGTAGAGGACGCTCTACACTAGACAATATTGTTTATTTAGAGACTCAGATCCGTAACGCATTTGTAAAAAAATATCATTTAGTTTCCGTTTTCTTTGACGTTGATAAAGCGTATGATCGCACTTGGCGTTACGGTATCCTACGTACTTTATCAGATTATGGATTTTATGGAAATTTACCGATTTTTATAAGAAACTTTTTATCTCATCGTTCTTTTAACATTCGTGTTGGTGGTATACTTTCAAACTCTTTCATTCAATCTGAGGGCGTCCCTCAGGGAAGCGTTTTGAGTGTAACACTTTTCATCCTTCACATTTCAAAAGTACTTTTAAGTTTGCCACAATCAATTCAAAGCAGTCTGTACGTAGATGACTTGCAAATATCTTGTCAGGGAGCGAACATGAATGAAATCGAGAGAAGACTTCAAACTGCTATCAATAGTATCCTTTCATGGTGCGAACGAAACGGCCACACCATCTCCTCAAGCAAAAGCTGTGTTGTGCATTTTTGCAGAAAAAGGAACTTGCATCCTGAACCAGAACTTCATATTCACAATCAACCTATTCCAGTCGTTCAAGAAGTTCGTTTCCTAGGAGTTATCTTAGACAGTAAACTGACTTTTTTATCGCACATTCTATATTTACGTAAAAAGTGCGAAAGGTTATTGAATATTTTGAAGGTTTTGTCAAACACTACTTGGGGCGCGGATCGTATTTCTCTCATTAGTATATAAAAGGCTGTAATACTTTCTCGCATTGATTATGGCTGTATTGTTTATGGATCTGCACGCAAATCTGTCTTGCGGAAACTTGATCCTGTTCACCATTCAGCTTTAAGGATATGCTCTGGAGCCTTCCGAACATCCCCCATCGAGAGTCTCTATACTGAATGTCATCAAATGCCACTATATTTGAGGCGACAGAAATTGTCACTCATTTATTATTTTAAGGTAATGTCGAACTCGCATCATCCTTTGAAACATCTGCATTCCAGTTATCCAACCATCAGATTTTATAATGCTCGTCCATCATGTATCCGTCCTTTTTTAGACCGCACGAAACTTTTGATTCAAGATATGAACCTGGAGGAATTGCAAGTCCTGTCGACAGGTGTTTTTCATCAAGCCCCTTGGGAAATGCTATCAGTAGAACATATAAATCCCTTCAAAAATTTTATTAAAAGTGAAACTTCTCCAGTCATTTTTCAAAGTTTTTTCCAATCTCATCGAAGTCAGTATTCTGATTATATTGCCGTCTTTACAGATGGTTCTAAAACTGAGGGCCATACAGGTTTTGGTGTTGTATTTGATAATATCACATATAGCCATAGTCTTCCATCTTCATTTTCCGTCTATAGTGCAGAAGCAATGGCAATATTTTATGCCTTGCAACGAATTTCTAGAAGTCAGTTTCGGAAATTCTGTATTTATAGTGATAGCAGGAGTGTTCTAACACAACTGGGACACCTTTCTTTCCACTGCCATCCAATTGTTTTGGATATTTAATACAGCTACCATTCACTCGTAAAGAACGGGTTTGACATTTTTTGCTGGATCCCAGGTCACGTTGGAATTGATGGCAACGAGAAGGCAGATAGCATAGCTCGATTGGCCTCAACTCCTTTAAATTATGAAACACCATATGATGACATCCACCGATGTGTGCAACGAAATATCTATATTCAGTGGCACTAATCCTGGAGCTGCCAAATCGACAACAAACTTTACAGCATCAAACCTATTATTAACACATGGCCGACTATGCCTTCTCGTCAGGCTGATGTAAAACTGACTCGCCTTCGAATTGGTCATACTCGTTACACTCACAAGCATTTATTATTTAGAGAACCGGCACCGATGTGTTCCTCATGCAGAATACCAGACTCAATAGATCATATTTTAACAAAATGTCCAGATTTCAACCCCTTTCGTTTATATTTTTTTGGCACTACTGATGTAGATCTGAAAGATCTGTTGGGGGAAAGGCCCCACCAACAGTTGTTTGCTTTCCTTAGACGTATCGGATTTTTATCAAAAATTTAAACATTTTCTTCATATTTTAGCCTTTTTTTGTATTTGAGATGTTTATATGAACTTCATATTTCATTTGAAATTTTAATATTTTGCTATTTTATTCCTTATTCTTCGCTATTTAACATTTGTTTCATGTTTATCTTGTATCGTAGCGCGTATGTTTTAAAATTTTACATACATGGTTTTAAGTTTTAATCAATGTTTGGCGCAGCTTAGCCAGATTTGGCTCTTGTGCCACTAAAATTCAAATTCAAATTCAAATTCATTCACTCATCCACAGATCGTAATTTAGACCTGAATCAGAGAACGATCACCCCTGAACCAGTACCCCCCAGTGGTATTACTCTCGACATGGAGGACTTTGTGACCACGACAGATTTTACGCGTGTCAGTCACCAAGCACGCGGAGAACCTTCGGCCGGCGGGGTTCGAACTCGCAACCAACTAGGTTATCCCGGCCTAATGTTTTCTATAATCTCGTAAAATGTTAGAATGTATCTACCCCTGTTTGAATGAAACGCTTGCACTCAGAAATATATCACTTTCCTTCCAATGGTGTATATATATATATACGAGTATCTTCCTATATTGGCAAAATATTTTTATAATCCCTCTGTATAAAAAATTATGTTTAAAAAAATGAATTTTATTACAAAAGGAATATTGTTGTACTAACATTTGGAATTTTCATATTCAAACAGTTATGGAAATTTCAGATGTTGTTTTTCTTTGAAATCTATTCTTAAAATAATTATGAATTTTTTTTATATTGCATTTTGCAATATGAATCAAAAATCGTAAATATGGATTCGTAAAAATTATAAACTAAGAATTATACAGGGTGATTCAAAACGAATCATAAAAATTTCGTAAAGAGGTAGGGAATACGTCAGGAAACAGATTTCCCATAGGAAAGTATGTCCGCAAGTGACGTCTGCATGACAAAAGGGACAAGTGAAGAGAACACAAGGAAGCAGTAAAGATACGTGTTAACGAATGTGACTTTTATGCCAACAAGGTAAAGTACAAATTCACTGTAGATACCCAAAGTTGCGACTATTTTTACGAGCACAAGATTCACAGTGCCGTTGTATTGACCACCGAACATTTTCAAAACCACCTGGCATATCACGGACAATGCCTAAGTGGCCTCTATTCGTGCAAAAAGGCCCCTTTCACTGCCGGCTAGGATCTCGTACACATGGTTTTTCATGGTCCAGCACAAAGAGAAATCCACGGGTGTTAAATCAGATTACCTAGGTGGCCAAGCGATTGGTCCACCTCCGATACATTGAGCTCCGAATGTTGATGTTGATGTTGATACCACATATCTCGGCAGTTATGCCTCGGGCATTGTCCATGATATGTCAGGCATTTTTGAAAATGTTCAGTGGTTGATGCAACGGCTCTGTGAATACCGTGTTCGTGTAAATGGTCGCAATTTTGAGCTCTTACTGGTAACAAATGTGCGTTACCTTGTTGGAATAAAGATAACATTCTTTACCGCTTAGCTTGACTGTTTCCTTGTGTTCACTTCACTTGCCCATTCTGTCTATGTAGATGAAGCTTGCGGGCATACTTTCCTATGTGAAATCGATCTCCTGAGATATTCAATACCTCCACACGAAATTTGAAAGATAAGTTTTGAATCAACCAGTTTATGCAATGATAACTTTTATTAAAAGTTTTCCTAGAAAAATTGCATATCTTTTCTTCACTATCATCGTTCCTATTCACTCTTTCTTCTGAATCTGAAATGCTGAAGAATTTTTTTCGAAAAGTTTTATAATAAATTATTTGTAGATGTTTGGCAAAAGTCATCCGGTCAAGTTACTCTAAAAATTTCGCACGGTTCGAAATGTATTGAAAGGAAGATTATACTCTTCAAAGATGATAAGAAATTCATTTGACAGCATTCTTTGACTCTTCGTAAATGCAACACTGACAGAAATTTCTAACAGCTGTTTGGGTCATATTTCTCTTTTAAAAGGCAAAAGGATTTGTTATTGAAGCGGTATTTGTCGTAAATGGATGGTGAATTCAACAAATTTTGAGCTAAATCTAACTATGGAATGGTCGTCTGTTGGTCTGTACTATCAGAAACATGTACACTTGATAAATCAAGTTTACATGTTATTTTGTTTTGAAAATATATCGAATATGGTATGTGGTTTTGGTTGGAGAGAGAGATCGGTTGGGAGAAACGCGCCTAAAGGATACTTTTAATTTTCTGATGATACAATTAACTGTATATCAGGGATTATTCACCAAACAACTGGCCAAGGATGATACTATAGATCCAATAATGATGCTATAGTCACGCTAAAGCTTAACACTGTGCGCCAGTGCCAGAGAAAGCGTTCTTTAAAATAACATCTTTATTAGAGAGTATGCGAGAAAACCTTGGGAGACTTCTGGCTGATTTCACTTATATTTGTTATATTTTTCTTATGTAAAAAGATGCAATATAATAAAGAAAGTTAATAAATAATTTTGTCATTTTTAACAATGTATAAAACATCTATATTAAACGTAGCTTTGGTCGCCCTTCGGCTTCATAATTACAGCACAAATTAACTCACCTTTTTATGCTTTGTCAATATAAAAAAAAAAAAAGAATATTGCATCGAAACACAAAAAAATATTTCCCACCTCAAGGGAAACTTTTTTTTTCCGCTCTTATTTCGATCTGATACGCCAAAGTAAAACACGAAGCTTTATTGAATTATTGGTTTCTTTTTCGACAGAAAATTAGGTTTTGTTGATCATGAGACTGGGAATTTCACAATGAAGATGGGCATGCTTAATAAAACGCTTTTTCCATAACTAAAACAAATCGAATCACTTCTTTTACATGTTTAGCACTATAAAAAAGGCAATGAAAAAACGTTTTTGTCGCTTTGGAATTGCTGTGGGACAAAAGTGTTTTTAAGTTTTTTCATGTTGTATGATCATTTCTTATTAGAACCATTGAAGAAAATTAATGAGGTTAGGTAAACAGATTTTTATTCTAACCAATGTTTCTTATAACTTTTGTTTCTGAGGCCTCACCTAGGGGATTTTAAAGTCATAAATCATTATAATCCAATTAGTCATATAAAGTGAATAACTAATTCTTTTTTAGGCTTAACATCAAATACCAATAAATCTTTATTTTTATTTTTACAAGGAATTGATGTTTTCTTATATAAATTTTCATAAGAATTTTTTTATTAATAATAAAAAGAGTATTTATAAGAATATTAATATTAAAATATAGAATATTTACAATAATATTAATAATAAAAGAATATTAATAATAAAAATAAGAATTATCACTAAGAACTCACCCTTTAAGAATTATCACTAATTTTATTTTGATCCTAACTTAAAGTATATTTAATCTTCGATATGCGAAGAGAAAAAAGATCTGGTGGGCAGAAATGCTTATTTGTTTGAAGGAAATGAAGATAATTTATTTTATTCATACTGAAATATCATCTCGTCACTTGTAAAAAAAATACTGATGAAATCACACTATTCTTGAATATAAAGTTTTTATGTTACATTTTTATTACTATATGTATATTTATTATATATCAGTAACCAACTGAATTGTTCAACGCTACTTATACAATTAATTACATGGCGCTACTAAATGCATTATTTTATGGGCTTCTGAATCTTTTATTTGGTAATACTAGTTTCTTTATTACAGAAATTTATCTGGAGAAACTAGCTGTGTGTTAAAAATATAGTTATCATATAAAAATTAAAGCTGGCCTTGGAAGATTAATGAATATATTCATATAGAAAACTGAAGAAATGAGCAAAAGTAGGCTGTACTTATTTTCAATACTTTTCCTTTTCATACTTTGTATATGAGAAAGTAAAAAGGACACATGATAGCTCTAACATATTTATATTATGTACAAAATTTGGAAATAAATATAATTTTTTGTACGAAATACGAAAGCGGGAAATCTGTCTCCCTACCCATGAAAGTCGATAAGATCAACTTAAAATTTAAGTTTCTATGATAAATAAAATAATATATATTTTTATTACCCTAATTATAAATTAGAGTGAATTTTTAGACCAAATTTGAGCATAAATTTACACATTTTACAGTTCTTACTTTATAAAAGTAGTAATCTCAGTAAAAAAAGAAGAAAAAAGCATAATCGGTAATCAAATTCAATTCCAAATTCTTTTTGTGTAAAGAAAGGCTATATACTTACCATAAATTGTTTAAATATTTCCAAACAATGTTATTGAATATTTCCAAAAAATATTTTCAATAACTTCGTATACAGTTTCCAAAAAACGATAATTTAATATATTAGATTATATGAGCACCATCCTCAATTCCAAACTTCATTTGTTGTTTATGTTAAAGTACGAAATAGAAATTTTTTTTTCAAGACTAATGTTTTTTTTTAATTATTATTTAAGTATTTTTATGATCAAAGTATTTAGAATACATTCAATAGTTGTTTGAATTGAGTCATGTTGAGTTGCAATAAACAAGAAAATTTCGTATACTCGAATTCAATTTTCCTACGTTTAATTATTGTCCCAGCTAAATAGATAACGAAAATATAAGGAAATGAGCACGAAGATACTAATAATACGAAAGCAGACAAAAAATCACTAATTAATTAACGGCATCATCAACCGTGCTTTTCGTCACTAATTCGTAATGAGATCAACTCTCCAGAGTTATATGTGTTTTTCTGCACAAGCACCTCCGTTTATATAATCTATCAATAGGCTATGAAGTCATATGTAATTCTCTAGAAAGATATCAGATATTGGTTATAAACGGAAATATAGAAAAATTCTAGCATCTTTCAGAACTTTCAGTTATGTTGCCACAAAGTTGCCGATGTCATTAAACTAGAGACCATCCTTGTGAATATCTCATATTGATATCAAATAGTACTAAATATTCTTATAAATATAGAAATGATTTTTGCAAGTTTATTTAGCAACTTCTCAGATATATATAAGTAATATATGTTTACCTGAAAATTCCCTCGCAAGATGTTACCACGATTCTAGCGATGCGTCCATGTACTATCGTTTTCAGCAATTAAATTATCTGACCGCTTTCAGGTTATTGTTTTGCTTTACTTGCTAGCATTCGTGTTTCTTCAGTTCGTGCGAGACATTTTCCATCAC
Organism: Argiope aurantia; assembly: GCA_026543865.1. NCBI lineage: Eukaryota > Metazoa > Arthropoda > Arachnida > Araneae > Araneidae > Argiope > Argiope aurantia. The sequence goes on from JAPMOR010125788.1 coordinate 35,476, forward strand.
AATGATTTTCCGTCGTCAACTCTCTTTATAATTACACTTATAATTATAAAAAGCTAGCATCGATACGTATTTGAGCAATGTTTTTTCTCTCTTCAATAAATAAAATTCCTGAAATTCAGATGCATCCATATTAAATGTCAGATCATTCGGATTATTTTTCTGATTTCTAAAAGTTTTTGAAATCGCAACTTTAACACTCTATCCACAAATTATTTTTTTGAGACAGGTCAGAATGATGCATTCTACATGTCATCCCAATTCTGCAATTATCCCAATTCTGTTTTCCAATTCTGCAATTATTTATAAACATACAATTTTATTTATGATATAATAGGATTACCAGTTAAAGACAGAAATTATACTTAAGTAAAGTATCTCTTTTTTATTATTAAAATTTCACAAGACAATTGAAACTCGGGAAGTAAAACTTAAATCTCAATGAGTATTTTTTTCTTAATAAAAACATTTACATGATTTTAAGTGTTATAGGTGCTTAATAAAAACAAATGTGGATTGTAAGTCCACTGAATCTTTGTTCCCACTTTTTATTTACATAAAAACCAATGTGAAATGTAAGTTCACTAAATCTTTATTTCCATTTTCGAAAAAATAAATTGATTTAGGTCTGTATAAAATAAAGTATAAAACTTATGTAAATTTCTAAATCTTGCAAAAAATTACAATCCAGTCAATGAGTACACGATATGAAATTAGTTGCTAAAAATCACGAGATCAAATACAGGAACTTATTAATCTTTCAAACTTATTAGACTATCAAAATTGAGAATTAAAATATAAACAAATTTTTAGTTGATGGTGGATTATCAAATTTCTTGTTTATATTACCACTTCTCGTCTGCATTTCACTGTATATTTTACATGTAGGCTTCATGGAGCTTGTATGCATTTTCTACGCAGAATACAAATATCTTTAAACGCTATATTTTCGAACATAAAAGTTATTTTAAAATTCAACATTTCTACTGTTCCTATCCACATATTCCAAAGCAAATCATTTTTGGTTTAAATTGAAAAAAATATTTCTGAGGACCAAATATATTTAATTAATTTCGGAATAGGAAGAAAAAGATTTCGAAAACCAAATTTCTTGCCTAAAGATATGAAATACTATTTCTAATTTTCCCTTTGGATTCACAATCCCAAATATTAATTCTTAAATGCAAAATAATACTGAAATTTAGTTTCTGAAGTAATATTTATATGTTCTTTTTTAGAAGATAGGGCAGATACATTTCCAGATTTCAAGTAAAAAGGAGCTTATATATTTAAATTTTTTCTATTTTAATTTTGCATACTATTTTTATAGGATCTCATTATTTTTAAATCAAAAGGCAGGACAATTTCAACCTTTAATATTATATACAAGTTTTTATAAATACATTTATTATTCTCTACCAAGCCATGATAAATCTATCTTAAGGCCTTGTTTTAAATGTTTAAAAATGGTGCGAGTGGCTTTCGGCACCAAAAGCCCTTTAATAATGATTGTTCTATTGCATAGTTCGCACGCTGACACTTGTTGATGATCCATTATTGAAGTACGTGTCAATTTCAGAAAATATGACACGTCTATCTCATATAAGGATTCTTTACAGTTCTCGATAGTCCATTCTTTCAATGTCTTTTTCCAACTGCACCGATATTTGAGATTTGAGGCTTTATCCAAAATTCGATAATAACAGTATACTTTTGAAATTATCATACTCGAAAATTCAAATTTCGTCACTACCTGGAAGATGCTTTTTAACATACCTAGTCTTTACGGTCTTGATCAAAATCATTTCTATCTTAATAACCTGCCAAGCAAGAACCAATCTAACAACTTTGTCACTCACCTATTGCCTTTCATATGCGCTACGAAGCATATCATGTTACGCTCATTGGTTTCATAGCTAAGTTATTTGCATATCCAAGCTTATACCAGATTCTGGTTCTTTAGTGCATTTAGTTCAAATGCATGAAAATACAGTTTTTATTGCTAACAACTCAGGATAAAAATTATCAAGGGTAATTGAGAATCCATTCCCCCTTTGTCAGGCGAAAGGGCAAAAGTGAAAATTAAATTTTCCTTGTAACTGTTATATGTGACAGATCCAAAAAAGATCTAACTTTGTAAATTCCCTTCCAAATAACCGATATAGAGTTCCAATAATAACACTTAGGAAAGTTTGTGTTACACCCTTTTTAAAACATGGTTGCAACTAAGTAAACAGACGTTGAAAAAATATTAAAACATGAGAAAGTTCATCTTCATCTAAAATGCCTTAAAGATGGTACATATTTCTGAGCTCGATAAAGTTTCACCAGTGGGTAATGTAATCATTATTCCCAATAAATCGTTATTTCCAGCTGCCATTTCTGATCTTACACTACTTTTTTCCTAAATAAATATTTACTAAGGAATTAAAAATCAATTTATTTGTCTTTTTTTGAGGAGATACGGCATGTATGAACGGTCCATTTATTTAACATATTAGAAAAGTCAAGTAATTCTGCAAACTAAATATTTTTTTTAAATATTCATAAGCAAAAATGTGCACACTTTTTAAAATCTATTAACAAGGAAGGAATAAAAGAAATATTGGAATGCACTTAACGAAATTAAAAATTTATTGCGAAAAGTCATACGATTTTAGAATACAAATATGAAAATATACATTAAAATTGTGTGGATTTCTAACTTATACGATAATTTTTCTTTCCAAAATAAATGTCCAAACATCCTTTTCAGAACTCAACCAGAACACGTAAACGAAAATAGATTTTCTCATGTCTCTCTTGAATGTCATCAAGGTGATATACAGCGCAATTTTGAAGGAGACATGACCAGAGTCCCAAACAGTTTCAGTTATGACAGACGAATTTCTATAGAATTATTGAAATACTATTCCTTCAAACGCAAAAGTTTCGTGGCAATATTATTGGAATTCTTTGAAATATTGCTTTGAATCTGTTGCATATTCTGTAAAATGCAAGTCATTTATTTACATTTTAAAAATGATATTGATCTACTGCAAGTTTTTCAAATTTATTTAGTATTTCAAGTAAATATGTTTGAAACAAAACTTTTCTTGTTCGAGTAAACTATAAAGACGAAAGATATAAAATAATTTTTAATAATATCACGTTAAGTTTTAGCAAAAAATAATAGCTCTTGATTTAATTATGAAACAAAAATACTTTATTTTTTAATTTAACTTAAATGAATAAAAATTAAAACTATACATATCACATATATTATTTTTCTTTTTAATTACATTTCTAAATACCTTGAATCTAATTATTCCACACAGAACGAAAAGAAGTTGTTAAATGCAATGAGAAAATATTAAGATTATTTTGAAATTTAGTGGATAAACAAACGCAATTTATTGAAAACATTGAAAAAATGTGTGGAATTTTCAATATTTTTAATTTTATCTCACTTTGTTTGTCTACATAAGATGAATAGTTTGCAAAATTTTAAGATCATTATACATTTTTTCTGTTATTATTTTTCACTTGAAACTGAGCCCTAAATACGTGAAAGAGAAGTTACCGGATAAATACGCTAGTTCCAGCCTTTCCTGGGACTATAGCAATAGGGGTGCGTGTGATATCCTTTGACTTCCTTCCGATGACAGCATGTATTTCCGGCTCTGATATATAGAAAATCATGTTTTAATTAGTATACTTAAGAAAGTAGACTAATGTTTTAATTAGTATATATGTTTAACATGTTTTAATTAGTATACTTTTTACTACAATAAATATGATGGCAAGAAATGAAGCTTTATGAGTGCTGATGCAAATACTTTAACAAATCAGAATTCCAAATATTTTTTTAATGAATATTAGTAGTTATTGACTCGTGATATTCACTTGATTTAATTTCCTTGCCATATTTTCAAGTCACTAAGACATTAACTTTCACATTCTTATAAAAAAAATTAAAAACCATACTTTCACTTATAAAAATGTGTTTCTAAAACAATTTTTTACTGATATTTTAGTATTTAATGAAAAATGAAAATCAGAAATTTCAGAGTGTGTATACAAGTTGAATTCATGTTAAGTATTTTAATACGAATTCGCATAACATGTATTCATCAGAATTTACCATATGAATTATGAAATATGAAAGATCCCAACAATAACCTCAGCATCATTTTTTTTTCTTTCAACGATTCTACTCCTGGGTACTTTATCACTCTTTCAATGCCATGGAGCTAAAATATATAGAGCATTTGAAGTAATTACAGCATAAACATTTGTATAGCGTGAATTTCCCATTCCAGAGGATGAATGACCAGAGACCAGAGAATCATGTTCTTACTAGCACGAATTTGCGAAAAAACATTTCACAAGAAATAATATCACTTCTGATTACAAAGAAACTTATTGTAAGAAAATAAAAGCATCCATTAACATATGAGCCATAATTTTTACATGGAGAATAGTTCAAAATGACTATTTTGCATATCCCTGCTTGTTAGTACATAACGTGAAATGCTGAATTGACAAAAGTATCAGTACTGTTTAACAAATGTACAAAGATCATTATTATGAGCAACTAACTCTATTAAGGTTGAAATCAGGATTTGATTCCTTAATTCCTTTAAATGTTTTCTTAAAAAGATCCATTTTTTTACGAAAATTTTAGTTAGAAGATTTCTGAGTTATAATTATCTTCTTTAAATTAGCGCTACTGTAAGTGGACCGAGTGCAACGTTTATTGAATAACATTTATTGAATGATATTTTCCGAAAAGTACAGAGAAAAAATAACACTCAATATTCCTCGAAGATCCCTCCTCATCTTCTAAAGAAGAGGAAACACATTATGTTGAATTCACGGAATATTTTAAGGTCACTATGGAGAGCAAGATTTTTGAAGAATAACATTGCATCTTCAGAAGTATTGTGGGTATTCATTTATCTATATGTATTTTAACATTGTAAGCATTGCCAATTACAAAATCACTGTAGACATCTATGACGACTGATATATAATATTATGAAAATGTAAAAAAAATATATCTATTGATTAGAAATTTCCTTCCATAACGATGTATGAGTGTTCTTGAACTAAATGTACAGTTCGTTAAATTTGAATTCGTGAACAAATTCGTTAACCATATTTCAGCAGCTTTGATATTTGAACTACTGCTACCTCTTCTACATTAATGTAAAGTGAACAGAGTTTTAAGATTTTTAAAGTCTATGCAAGTGTTAAGAAAAAAGATTTAGAATGTATTAGTTAAAAATTGAACTGGATATTAATGAAAGACCTTTTTTTTCGAAATAAAGTGGATGTAGTAAATTATATGTTCTTTTAAAATCAGTAAAGGAGACTTATAGAGAAAGCTCTAATTTAATATTCACAAGAATCTTGTTTTTTAAAATTTTATTTTTTGATTGGTTTTGATTGCATATATTTGATGAAATTTTGATAGTGAGCTGTCATGAAGTATTCTGAAATCTTTTCAACTTTGTATATCCTAAATGTTTAGCTTATTCTTTTCTTCTCATATTGATGTTCATGGCTCTTGCGCCATAAAACCTCAAACAATCAATCAATCAATCAATCAATCAATCTCATATTGATGTTTCTTTCCGTTTTATTGCAAGAATTGCAAGATTATTTATTTATTTATTTATGCGAAACCAGGTCTAAACATAAGACCAGAAATCGGAAAAAATAGTGAAACAATCAGATTAGAAAATAGTGAGACAATCAGATTAGTATGAATAAATCATTGTAATATTTTCACATACTTATTTTAAAATGAGACGAATTTCTTTACTCCAGATATAATCACAATCTTAATTTAATTTTTCGAATAATTTATGGAATTAATTTTTCTGTTCTTTTACAAAATTAAATTGCAACAGTATGGTAAGAACAACAGATTTAAAAATGCCATAGGAAAAATTTACTAGAATTTAATCCATAGTGAAATAAAATATGCATCAACTTCAAGAAATTTGTAAATTTCGGTTAGCTTTTTAGAATGTCTGCAGTGCATTTACTCGAGTTTTATGATTTATATACTCATGGGTAGCAGTACCCATGAACGTGATAAGAGTGCCAGACGTATGAAAGTGCCAAATAATCATTTCGTCAGACACTTTACTGACACTTACACACATAGGCATGTTTTTATTATACGCTTCGTCCCTGCTAACTTTCATAGCCTGGAGCTAGTTATTACAAGCTATAAATACCATCAGTGAAAAAGACTCGGTGAATTTCGGGAGCAATGGTCCATAGACCAATAAATTTAGTTTCAGAAAAGAATTTAGTTTGAATATTCAGAGAAAAGCAAAAAAAAAAAAATTAAATTCAAATTCTTCTTAGGTGCAGCATTTTATTTCTAATACAAATATTGACTTTTAAAATAAAACATATTGCATAATCATGTAATTATTAATACCTCTAACACCTTACAAATATTTATAAAAACTGGGATTAAGAACAGAAATACTTCATAGCACCAAAAAATATATTCATCTTTATGCGAAAAAAAGGAATTACAGACACTCTTTATTGTTATTTTTTTTTATTACTTAGATATCTTAATTTAACTTAAAAAACCAACATCATCAATTATGAAAAGATAAAAAAAATAAAAAATTAGAAAGAAAATTCAAAATTGTTATGCGGAATACAAGATATTTTTTCAAATAAGTAACTGTACAATAAAATAAATAACTGTGTAACGACAAAGATACCCTGTATTAAAAGACACATTTTTCAAAGATCTTGAAAGTCAAGATTTTGCTCATGTAGTAATAAGAATTATAGTGTGAGATATTAATGGGAAACAATTTGCAATTATTTCAAAAATGCCACTAAATACCTTACAAACATCGGAGAAAATAGAAATTGCAATTATTAAAATTTCTCTTAACGGACATGAATTATATATGCCTAGGATATATGTAAGATGCCATATATATCTAAAGCAAAGAAGAATGATCATTTGGAACTTTCCAGAACATATCATGACAAGTATTTAAATTTATGGAATAACTTTTTTGTAATAAAAAATATTTCATTATTTTGACACAAAAAAGCAGACAAGAATTTGTAGATTTAATTTAACAAAAATCAAGAAGTCTGTAATAGTCAGAAAGGGTGTGATGAAGGCATGGATCAAAGGTTTTGTATATATCGAATCTTCAATCAATAAAATAAGCTACTGACTACAATACGTAAAATAAAATATCCGGATAATATCGAACTTAAACATTTCTCCATAAATTCTGGGTAAATATTTTTCAAAAATTCAACCATGTTAAAAGTACATTTAAATTTATTTAAGCTTCCGACTGTTTAGCTTTATTTATCTTACAAATATGTCAATTACAATTATGAAATTCATTTTGAGGATGTTGAAGGTTAACTGATTTGTTCAACGTCCGGATCTCAATTTCGCAAAGCATTTTTCAGATTAAATGAAGCACCGAATTTGAAATAGACCACAATGCCTCATATCTTCCACTATGATTTCCATTTTTCTTGTATAAAAACACCGGATTCCTGCAGAAGGAATTACTTTTTATTAAGAACATACTTTGAGGGAATCATGGATATGATATTTTATCTAAGAAATTCAACAGAAATTAAATATAACCAACATCTCTGGCAAACTAGTTGTTCTCCAAAAGTGACTAATACCTAATAAAATTGAAGGCGAACATCCACAAGCAACAATAAATATTTCACAAAAAGAATTACATATTGCGATATTTTATCAAGATTTTTTTATTACAAAACTGAAACAACGAAGCTGCCTTCAAGGTAATGTTTTAATGCAAGACTGTACACTCGCTTTTTTAAAAAGTTATTTTGTACCAGATCGTGTAATAAGTTGTTATTTTCAAGCTATGTGATCTCCTTGATGGCCTGATATCACTTTATTCGATTTCAAGCTTTAGTGATTTTTAAGACTCTATGTCTTAAGACAGATATCAAACAATCTTTGATCTGAAATAAAGTATTCAGATCCGCTAAATCACACTGCACACTTTACGTTGTGCTGTAGAAATCAAATGGAATAATGGAATAAATGGCATACAGTTTGGAATTCACAGAAAATTTTTATGACGATTTTACCTTTGTGTAAAATATAACATATCGACAAATTTTTTTGTTTTTGCAAGCTCATCTCTTCATGCTTTTAAGAGTCTGTACTTGCAATTTGGTTTCATTCCATTCATTCGTTTCAGCTGCAAAAGCTTTCAAACATGGCTTAAATTATTTTACGGCTATCCTGTGACACAGCGCTGATAAGTCCTATTGCTTTCTGAAGTCAGAACTAAGAACCATAATCATAAAAAGAAGACACTGTTCTAAGGTAAAGAAAGCCTAAAGGAAGATAAATTCATTACACGTTTTATATATGCAATTTGTGTATACCGATTTGATATCGCAATGAAAATAATATTTGCAGTCTTTCTTATGCAGGGAAATCACTGACAGAAAACTTTAAACAATAGCAGCATAAGGCAGTCTTCTATATTTAAAAGTTTTCCCGAAATTCAATATATTTCTATCAAAGAATAAATAAGCAGCAGTTTTGCGAAGAACATGAGAGATATTGAAGATACTTCGTCTGAAATATTATATTTTCTCATAACTTGCATAATCGCATAATTGATGATTAATGTATTAATAGCAAAGAATAGCTGCCTACATTGGAAGATCAGCATTAACTCCTGTATTGAGATGAAAGTATTGTTGTGAACAAACAAGAATATTTGTATCATCAGCAAATGTGTTATTATTGAAATATTTTCTTGAAGTTTCTCCAGTCATATAAGAGATAAACACAGCATTATTTAAACGGTTTTTGATACAGCTGTTAACATGAAAACTTAATAAAAAATTATTTTGTCATTATATCAACTCATACAATAACTTTTCTCTTCATTCAATATTTATAAAATAGAGTAAAGTTCATAATTAAAGTATAATCTGTTAAATAAAAAACATCTTTTACTAACTAGATTCGTTTATTGTATTGTAATCTTAAACCAAATGTAATTTTAAAAAAACAAAACAATCACATACGTTAAATGTTAAAATGGAAGGGATAGGGTTGATAGGGTGTTGCATTCGCATCCTTGGGGTCGTCAGCCCGCTAGCCAAACACTCTCAATGTACATGGTTGCATATAAATGCCTTGTATATTTTAACCATACGACTGGCGCAGTATAGTCAAATATGGCTCTTGCGCCACTAAATCCCACTATCCATCCATCCTCAATGTACATGGTGGCTGGTGCACGTATAACACTTTCATAACCACAAATTCCTGCAAGTCAAGACCATACCAGTAGGGGTACGGAATCAGAGGTGATCGATCTCTGCATCAGGTCTAAATTACGATCCGTGGTTGAGTTAATGAAATGTAGGAATGAAATCCACCCCGTGAAAAGAGCTGTGACGCATGAGTAACGAAGATGCATTCTTGGCCCTAGATGGCGCTACTGAAACAAGATATGCTACAACTTAGTTTACACTATGTTTTTTTATTTTCAATAAATCTCAGCATGACAGTAGTTTGCAGGAGGAATGCGCCGGAAAGCAGCCAGAAGCTTAGCCACACAGATATTTTTACGCGAGGAAAAATATTTCACCCTCTTCATACCAACACACCTCTCCTGCGAGTAATATTTTTCAAGCATGTATAATAATACACGTAAAAATTATTAAGTACACACAACAATACAAAAATTATATGTGTTTACAAAAATTAAGAAATTAACGAAATATTTTAACTTTTTTCCACTTACAGCTTTTTTAAGAAAATCTGCAATCAGCCATTATGTTTGAACATATTCTAATTTAATTACATTGTCGTCCAACAAATGTTTCACAAAATGAAAACTTAAGTTTATATGTCTTGATTTATTTGAAGACCTGGTGTACTTAATCCACTGAATTTCTGCTTGACAATCTGAGTTTAAGGTTACCGCGTCATTTATAAATTGTTTACAGTTTAACTCAGTTAATAAATTTACAGTACAAATAATGTCTTTACATATTTCAGAAACAGCAAATAACTCAGCTTTACATGTTGACAGATTGTCACTTTTTTATTTATGATATTTCCATGAAATTAATGAATTGAATTATCTATTAAAATTACACTACCAGGGAATAATTCGCCATTATAGAACTTGCATTAAGAAAACCAAATTTACTGTCATAAAATCTTTTGAACCCATTAAATATCATTCATTAAATATCAATAAAACCCACAATTGGTTTGGTCATACTCGTTTCACTCACCGTCATCTAATTTTTGGTGATCGAGCGCCAATTTGCCCCACGTGCCATTTGAATTTTAGTGTAAAGCACATCTTTGTTGAATGTCCTTCTTTTAATCATCAGCGTCGTTGCCATTTTAAGTCAACTTCTCTTAACTTAAAAGACATGATTGGTGAGAAACACCTTCCAAATGTTTTTAAATTTTTAAAATCAATTGGGATTTTTATGAGTATTTAACTTTTTTTTTTTTCATTTTTCTTGATAATCATTTTTGCGTATCGTATGTGTTTTGTGCTTTCAAACCGTTATCGCTTTTAATTCAAATGGTTTCTATAATTTTACTTTAATTCAACAAAACTCTGGCGCAGTTTAGCCAAGAATGCTCTTGTGCCAATAAAATACAAAACCCAACCAACCGTTAAATATCTTAGTACTCTTTTATCCCAATTAGAGTGCCTTTTTTCTGGTTTATGATTAAATTTTGACAAATATGTTGTTACAAATGATAAATCAGGCCGCTTTCTATTTGCTAAATATAACCAATTAATTCTTGATACAGCGTGATGTTAATCAGTTCATTTGTGGAAAAGAAACTCTTCATCTTCTCCTTTTACAATTGCAGTTTTAACACTTTTACATTTTTCTAGATTATGTTTAACCAATAATGATTCGATATATTCAGACTTACCATTTTCATGTTTAACAATTTCTATACTTAAAAACTTACCTGCTTTGTTCTCATGCACTTCATATATGCTTTTGATGCTATTTACAATCTCTTGATACATTTCATCCTTATTAGAAAAAATTGCTAAATCATCTATATACATACATAATATAAAAATATTTTTACCGACAGTTTTAATGAACACACAATTGTCAGAAGCCAGTTGCATCAATCCAAGTTTTTCTAATTTACCTTTTATAGTCATATGCCAGTTTCTATCAGATTGTGGTAAGCCATAAATGCTCTTTCGCAAATTACAAACTTTTTCCTCTCCAATTAATTTTTCATAACCAGGTGGAGGTAACATATAAACTGTTTCTTCAATATCACTATATAAATATGCAGTTTTAAAATCAAAGAACTTATAAAATAAATTTAATTTAGATGCAAGTGCAATTAACATTCTAAAATATTCTATGTTCACAACGGGTATATAAGACTCGGAATAATATTTATTTTTTATTTGATTAAAACCTGCTGCTACAAGTCTCGCTTTGTATTTCGTTTCACCAGAGTTATCTTATTTTAAAGAATATACCCATTTGCTTTTTATAAATTTTGTTTTTGCAGGTTTGTTTACTATTTCCCAAGCTTAGTGTTTATTAGACGAATCCAACTTATTTTCCATTGCTATTTCCCAGTTTTTCCAGTCGGCACTATTTTTTGCCTCTAAGTATGTATTCGGAATGTTATGAACTACATTAGCTGACATGTGTTTAGATTTGAGCCTTTTCGAACGTCTGACTGGGATCTGTTTTATGATATTATTACTAATTGACTCAATATCTGGTGTTTCGCATTCATTCCCCATAGCGGCGTCTCTCTGAAGCGAAGTTCTGCTATGGTATAAAATTGACGAGTCACTATTCTCATCTTCTGCTGATTCGGTAGGAATTTCTAAACTAGATATTTTACTTTTTGTTTTTGATCTATGTCACATGTCGCTGGAAAAGTTTCTACTTTCGTTTTCCCCAAATAAGTACTACCTTTTAAAGATTCATTGTATTTAACTAATCTCCCTTCTATTATTTTTCGACTTCTTATGTCATAAATCCGATAAACCTTTCTTTCTCTAGCGTATCCTAGCATTATACCACGTCTTCCTGGAACTTCAAATTTTTGTCTCATTACTTTAGGAACGTGAAAATAAGCGACACAGCCGAATTTTTTAAAATAATTTAATTTCGGTTTTCTATCTGCCCAAATTTCAAGGGGTATTTTTTTTTCTTTTCCTCTACGTGGGGTTACATTAGATACTTGGGTACTACAATTAATGGCTTCGTCCCGAAATTTTAATGGAAGCTCACTTTCATATTATAAAGATCTAGCCCTTTCTAAAAGAATGAGGTTGGCTCTTTCAGCTTTACCGTTACTTTCACTATTGTATGGAATAGCTTTTTCATGAAATATCCCTGAATTAGCAAGATAAGTAGCAAGTTGTACATTTAAATCTATGTCATTGTCAGTTCTTAATCTTTTAATTCTTTTATTAGTTAGATTTTCATATTTAGCTTTAAATTGGAAATTTGTATTAAACACTTCCTTTTTATTTTTTAAGAAATAAATAAAATACATGGAAGAAAAATCATCCACTAATATCATGAAATATTTTGCGCCACCAAATGATTCCGGTTGAATACGACCACACAGATCAGCATGAGTCAACTCAAGAATTTCAGAACTTTGATTTACGTCAACATTAGGATGGGTTTTTCTCGTTATCTTACTTATGTCACAAATTTCATAAGTAATATATCTAACATCAATATAATCTTTCATTTTAAACATATACTTTGGATTTAAATGACATAATCTGTAATGCCAAATCTCATAATTAAGTGGATTGCTTAGAAAAGAAACACTCTAACACACTAAATGATTATCTTTATCAAAAATCAACACACAGTTATTATTCGATTTAATTTTACAGCCTTTATCCATCAAACAAGTAACTGACAATGAATTATATCTTAGTTCAGGAACATAGCTAATATTAGTAATTGTTAAGTTTGTAAAATTATTATTCACAGCTTTTGTTTTAACTGTTCCGAGTCCCTCGCACAAAATTTTAGAATCTTTATATGCTAAATAAACATCCTTTGTTCTGGGATTATTCTTTGGCAAAATGACAAGAAGCTCCACTGTCCAACAACTATATTTTATCACTTATGCTTTCGCATCGATGAGAAGTAGTAAACAAATTATCACCTACACTTCGCTATTTTGTTGATTGTTTGACATGATGTTGTGTATTCTGTCTGATTATTTTCATTACATGCAGCACTTCGATTACTATTTTTATTTTTGTAAAAGCAATCCATGGCGATATGATTTGAACGTCTGCAGTGGTAACAGAAACTTACACATGAACTTTTGTTTTTTCTAGAAGACAACACTTCCGCATTGATTCCTTCAGCGCGAGTATTCGTCGGCGAATAACAGGCATTTTCTTCTTCAAGTAAATTTTTTATTACTTCCATCATTGATTTGTCATGCTGGGTTTTGAGAATTTCTTGAACTTTAGGGGATTTTACTTTCAGTCCGCACACTGTATAATAAACAAGCTTCCTAGGTGTGACATCCAGTCCTAAAGAATGACACTTCGCAGCCATTCCTCTTTCTCTGGCAACATAATCGTTTGCCGAATCATAATTTTTCATTTGAAGATTTTTCATTTCATTGCCACCATCTGTTTTGCGGTCTTCTACTTGACTTTATTTTATCCCAAAGAATTTTTGCATTTTCCTCTGCTGCGAACTGTAGGGCCTGTTCGTCTGACATAGATAACTTAATATAAGAAACGGCATCAGGATTTTTCTGGCGCAATTCTGCAGTATCTTTTTTATTTAGATTGTCTGGTTTCACCACAGATATCACAGAGTCTTTAATTTTCTCAGTCTTTCAAACAAACTTTTCAAACTCAGCACTGCCTGTATAAAAGCGTAACCACACAGATATTCTTACGCGAGGAAAAATAGTTCACTCGCTTCACCCAAAAAAATCGCTGACTTCGTCAGCGGTCTTGTCTGTGACAAGTGCCATAAGCAACAACAACATCAGCAAATGTTAAAATTCAAAATATTAAATATTTTAAATACTTGTGAAGAAATTAATCTTTAGACTAAATTTTAGAATTTCATCGGTTCATAAAAATGCCTGAATATTTAATTTAACTATACAATGCTACAAAGTTTAATTATTTAGTACTAGCCGCCTTTGGCGAGCAGCCGGTTCGCTAGTATTACCACTGACTGCAATTTTCAATTAAATATTTTAAGTATTTATTATTAAGTATTAAGTAAGTATTATTATTAAGTATTTTAAGTTATTTATTTATTAATTACCAGCCGGTTCGCCAATATTACCGCTCGCTTCAATTTTCAATTAAATATTTTAAGTAACTGGTCTCTTAATAGATTCTCAAACAAAACAATTTTAATCTTCAAATTTTGATAGTCATACCAAACTTATACTGTTGTTTAGATCGGTTCGTTCAATTTACTCTATATATTTTGCTAATTTGTTGTCATTTCCGGTAAAACGTCAACTTTAATTTAAAGTGAAAATGATGAAATTGCAATTAATATAAAGATATTTTTTAATAAAACCAAGCGTTTTATTTTATTTATCATCTTTATTGCTATTTATTTATTACTATTATTATTGAATATGAGTATTGCAAACAGAATATCTCGGTATTTAAGTCTTATGTGAACTACAAAATATTTTTGATAATTTATGTAATATCTCAAAGAATTCAACAAAAATTTCTCAGATTCAGCATAAATTTCAGTTTTTAGTTTTGCTTTCAAAAGGATTGAAATGAAATCAATAATAATATTTTGTTCCAGCCTATAAATATATTTCAAAAATTATAAAATCTAAATTTAATGCAGTAAGGTATCATATTCTGAGAAATATTCTGGACACACCAAATTTTAAATAAATGAATGAATGTTTCTATTTTCCACGATCAACTAAGACTTATTTATGAAGTCCCGAATGTTAAAAATCTAGAAAAACTCAACATTTTCATAATCTTAGACCAATTATTCTTAGAAACCTGCGCGCTGATAGGCGTATTTTTTTTTTTGAAACGATCGATGGAAAATCTAAATTTATCCTTTTTTTATTGAATAGTGATATTCAAATTTTCATAAATCAGTCAGTTTAAGTGATTGATTTAGTTGAATGGAAATTAACTCTTTTTATTTAAAATATTATTGTTTCAAGAGCATTTTGTTATTCGTGATTTCGACAGCAGAAGCTTTATGTAGAATCAAAAATTCGTTATTTATTAGAGCATTTATTGAATTAAGTTACATAAAATATAATCATTTTTCTATTTAAACCATTTTAGTAAATCTGTTGTGTTCGTGCGTCAACAAAAATAGAATGCAGACAAACTTATTATGAAACTAAATCTTATTACATTATAGATAATATTATCAAATTTACGTCAACTTATTTTCATTCAAAATTCTAGCATCGTTTTTAAACAACAAATTAAAAGTTCCAAAAATATCACTGTTGCTAATCTGAATTTCACAACTATTTACAAAATAAAATTTATAATTATTAAAATAATCGTTTGCTGCTTTTAAATAAAATATTTACGATTTATGTCGCAACAGATCTTTGTCTTACTAAAGGTTTACAAATTAGTTGTGTGGCCATGATTTGAATGGATATCCTGTTCATATTAAACAAAACTTGCCTTAAAATAAAACTTATTTATTGGATTAATAATATAGAGAGTGTAAAAGATCATAAAAGAATTTTTCTTTAATTTATTTTTTAGTAAAAATAATATTTCATATTTGTTTCATTTCCTACAGACACGTGACGAAAATTATATTTTTGCAGATTTCATTTCCAAAAAGATTTAATTTATTTTCAGTTAGAGCTTTAATCAATGTGATGGCAACACTTTGAAAAAAGCTATTTTTTTCTCCTGAATGCGAAACGTGCTTAATCCTCATTTTTATTTTTGACGAAAAAAATTATTGAAAAACATAGTTAAAATATTTATTTAAAAATTCATTAAAAATAGAAATTTAATGTTAAGATTAAAACATTAGTATCATTTAAAAGATAAATTTTTGATCTTTAACTTCATGTAAAAATCTTTTTTGCGCGGTAATATTTTCGGAAGTTATAGTAGAAACACGTCAAAATTTTTCTTAATTTTTAAATAAATAAAATTCTAATTAAAAATTCGAAAAAATAACCCCCAGGTGCACATTCCCGGCCTCCAAGGTATACACGTGCCAAATTTGGTAGCTGTAGGTTGAATGGTCTGGCCTGTAGAGCGCCAACACACACACACACACACACACACATTGAGCTTTATTATAAGTATAGATAAATGTGTTATTCTTATCCCTGTTCAGCAATTAATTTCCAAACCGTTAAAGATAAACACAGTTCACATCAAGAAAAAGCTTTAAATGGAGAGGAGAATAATGCTTCATGCTAATTGAATTATTAATATATTTCTCAGAACGTTACGAAATGTAACTTATCTCTTCCTTCGGTAGTCATACTCGGCTTGTTTTAATAGCAGAAGGAGTTTTTCTTTTAAAAGTTAATGCATCTAGGATATTTTGTTGAACATGCATGCAAGGGAAATAAATAAAAATTAAATATATACGAAATAAGAAGAAAGAATAGATAACTGTATAAAAGTTTATACTTTTCTAACTAATTTATTAATTGACACAAAGCAAAAATAGTTTTCGTGGCATTTCAAATTCTTTTCCAGTCAGAAATGTATGTCATATATATAGTTTTAGAAATCATCCTCTAAGCTACAAAAGCAGCGAAAAAACTTTGCGTGTTTGTGTGCATAGATCTCTATCTCTATATTTATAATGTAGGAAATGATATTGACTGTAAACGTGTTTCAGGGATGGTGATTAATCGAAGTATTTAGTTGGTGTCGATTGAAAGAGATGGTGATGCCAATCATGTCATGTCGGATCTGGCTGGGTGTTTG
>JAPMOR010125788.1:62481-84335 GCA_026543865.1 Argiope aurantia
GACATGATTCGAAAATAATACGAAGCGGACAATTTAATACGCCTTAAATTTAGAGGCATTTTGTGGCAGATAACATGCAGGCTCTCAACGGGAGAGGTCCGAAATGCACCAGAACAAATTCTTAAGGCGTATTAAATTGTCCGCTTCGTATTATTTTCGAATCATGTCTGTAACAAAGCACCCTTTACGTCAAATTAAACTTCCACCGTTTCTTCGCAGATTGTATGATGCCCGTCCATTTCATATCCTTCCATTCAATGAGAGAATTAAAATAAACCTTCATGACTCGGGCTTTGAAAATATTGCTATTAAATCATCTGATTTGTTTCATTTTCCACCTTGGGATATACCGCAATTTTCTTTTTTAAACCCTTTTTCAGGATTCGATAAATCTTCAACAGCACCGACTGTCTTCCAACAGATGTTTCTATATCATCGCTGTCTGTATTCTTCCTTCACACCAATTTTCACGGATGGCTCGAAATCAGATGGTCATGTTGGTTGTGGAATCGTTCTACCATCTGATACACTGAGCCACCGTTTACACAAATGTTGCTCAGTTTTTACTGCTGAGTTGTTGGCAATTTTCTATGCTCTCCAGAAAATTTCACCTTCTACTCAGCGTAAATTTATTATTTATACTGATAGCATGAGTGCTTTGGAGACTAACTCACCACCACAATCGGATGCACCCGATTGCTGTTAGAATTTTATTTAACTTGCGCCTATTACAAAATGAGGGCTTTCAAATTATTTTCTGTTGGGTGCCGAGTCATGTCGGCATTGCTGGAAACGAAAGGGCGGATTTAGCGGCAAAATCAGCGGCGAAGTTTTTGTCTCATGGACTTTCTTATTGCGATGTTAAGAAGTCCTTGGCTAAACACATGTTTTCTTCTTGGCAATTGACATGGGATCTGCGAACAGAAAATAAATTGCATTCCATCAAACCAATTATTGGATTGTGGCCTGTTCTCCCTATACATGAGGTTGACGTCAAAATGACTCGCTTGCGTATAGGACTTACCGCCTCATGATGTCATTCGTCAACAAGATCTTGATAACCTTGTGGACCAACTCCCTTCTCCATTTATTATACTTGGCGACTTTAACGGCCATAGTACGTTGTGGGGTTCGGATAGTACAAATTCTCGTGGGCAACAGATAGAACAATTTATTTCTAATAATGGTCTCTGTTTGCTCAATAATGATGAGAAGACGTACTTCCATGAACCCACACGTAGCTTCCATAGCCTTGATCTAGCCATGTGCTCTCCTGAACTCTTGCCGGCATTGAACTTTGCAGTTAGCAAAGATCTACATAATAGTGACCATTTCCCTATTATTGCCTCCCATGCTGATAGCGGCGGTGCGACTCCCTGTCCTCCGCGTTTTCTATTCCAGCGGGCAGACTGGGATACTTTCACGGAATTGGCAGATATCACCGAGACCATGATCAGTACTTGCGACATTACGGAAGCAATGCAGCTTGTTATTGACACCATATTAAACGCCGCAAATGCCACCATTCCAAAGACCTCCCCACGTCTCAGAAAATTTCGCAGACCGTGGTGGAATGAGGCTTGCCGCGACAGCCACAAGCAGCAAAAAAAATTATGGAACATCTTTCGGAGGTACCCTACAACTGAAAATCTCGTTGCTTTTAAACGTGCCAAAGCTCTTGCTCGTCGCATACGCCGTCAAAGCCAGAGGGAATCCTGGATATCTTTTGTTTCTTCTCTAAAATACTATACGCCCAGTAAAACTTTGTGGAGGAAGGTAAAAGCTGCTAATGGGATTTACAACGAATCTTCCATTCCTGTTTTAAAAACTGGGAATGTGATGTATTCCAGCCCATTAGAGGTTGTCAATGCTCTCGGCCAAGCTTTCGCACAAGTGTCAACAATAGATTCTTATAGTCCTGATTTCCTGGTAATTAAGAATCGCGCGGAACGGTTGCCTTTACGTTTTAATGCAAGAAGAAACCTCGCATATAATTATGATTTCAAATTGTCGGAACTGGAAATGGCTTTGTGTCAAGCTAATGATACTAGCCCAGGGCCAGATGGAATCACCTATAACATGCTTCGCCATTTGAATACCACTTCCCTTTCTAATCTGTTAAAGTTATTCAACAGAATTTGGACTGAGCAGAAGTTCCCTTTACAATGGCGCGAAGCTATTGTGATTCCAATTCTAAAACCTGGTAAGGATTCCTCCAATCCTCTGCATTACAGGCCAATTGCTCTGACGAGCTGCCTTTGCAAGACTTTTGAGCGCATGGTCAATGTTCGACTCGTATATGAATTGGAAAAACAAGGATGCATCTCTCCGTTGCAGAGTGGTTTCCGTCGAGGTAGATCTACTTTCGATAACCTCGTATTGCTGGAAACCAAGATACGCAACGCATTTGTCAGAAGGAACCACCTTGTCTCCATATTCTTCGATATGGAGAAGGCATACGACCGTGCATGGCGCTTTGGCATACTTTCAACACTTTTTAACTTTGGTTTTAGGGGCAACCTGCCAATTTTTTTACAGAATTTTTTATCGCATCGTACTTTTAGAGTTCGTTTAGGAAACTTTTATTCTGATCATTTTATTCAAACTGAGGGAGTCCCACAGGGAAGTGTCCTCAGTGTCACACTTTTTATCCTTCATCTCAGCCAAATCCTTAATCATTTGCCTTCTTCTGTATCTTGTAGTCTGTATGTGGATGATCTGCAGATTTCTTATGAAGGTAGTAACATGAGTCTAATTGAGAGGCAATTGCAACACGCCGTGAATAAAGTAGTGGCATGGTGCAAGGGCAATGGATATGCTATCTCTCCTGGGAAGAGTCGCTGTTTACATTTTTGCAGGAAGAGAGGGATTCATCCAGATCCGAATATTTGCATTGAGAATGTTTCTGTTCCTGTTGTGAACGAGATACGATTTTTGGGAGTGATTTTCGATCATAAACTGACTTTCCTTCCTCATATTTTATACCTGAGGAAAAAGTGTGAGAAGTCCATGAATATTTTGAAGGTACTATCCAGAACATCTTGGGGAGCTGATCGAACTTCCCTACTCCGTATTTACCAGGCAGTAATTCTCTCCCGATTAGACTACGGTTGTATGATATACGGTTCAGCCCGTGCGTCTGTTTTGCGGCATTTGGATACCATCCACCATTCTGCTTTACGGGTCTGTTCGGGGGCATTTCGAACCTCCCCGGTAGAGAGCCTGTATGCTATTTGTTACCAACTACCTCTTTATCTAAGACGAAAGAAGTTATCCGCTGTTTATTATTTTCGAACCAAGTCTCTGTCAAATCATCCCATTTCCCAAACATTACCAATTGGTCTTCGAAGACTCTATGATGCCCGCTCCTCTCACATTCTCCCATTCACTGAAAGGATCAAAGTAATTCTCCATGATTTAGATATTAATGATGTTCCCATAAAACCACATGATTTCTATTCCTTTCCACCCTGGGATACCCCTAAATTTTCCTTTCTGAATCCCTTCTCAGGATTCGACAAAAATTCCACTGCTCCAGTTGTTTTTCAACAGCTATTTCACTATCATCGCTGTCGGTATTCGTCATTCACACCAATATTCACTGACGGTTCCAAATCAATTGATCATGTTGGTTGTGGCATTGTACTCCCATCTGGTGTTATGAGCTATCGTATACATAAGTACTGTTCTGTATTCACTGCTGAGCTAGTAGCTATTTTTTATGCTCTCCAGGAAATTTCCTCTTTTGCTCAACGGAATTTTATTATTTATACCGATAGCATGAGTGCATTAGAAACCCTTTCTCACTACCACAATAAGACCCACCCGATTGCTAATAGCATTCTGTTTACTTTGAGTCAATTGAAGATCGATGGTTTTAATGTCATTTTCAGCTGGGTGCCAAGTCATGTTGGTATCTCTGGGAATGAGATGGCGGATTCTTTAGCTAAATCTGCATCCTCTTTCCTAAACCAAGAACTCCCATACTGTGATGTCAAGAGACTATTGGCGTGTCGTCTTTTGTTTACTTGGCAAGAAACGTGGGATTTATTGACCCACAATAAATTGCATTCTGTCATGCCGTCCATTGCTATGTGGCCGACTCTTCCTATCCGTGAGGCAGATGTCAAGCTAACACGCCTCCGTATAGGACATACGCGCTATACTCACAAACATCTGATCTTTGGCGAGAGGGCACCAATGTGTCAGACGTGTCATGTGGATTTAAGTACTAAGCATATTTTAATTGAATGCCCTGCTTACCATTCTCATCGTGTCAGCTTTTTCAATACATCATCTGTAACTCTAACCGACTTGGTGGGTGAGAAATACCACCCAAATATTTTTGCATTTTTAAAAGCTATTCATCTTTTTACTTCCATCTAGCTACTTTTCAACTTTTTCATGTTTGTTATTGCTTCATTATGGAGTTGTTTCATTTACCTCACACTTATTTTCTTTCTGTGATACAGAAATTTTAAAGTTTTATTAGTTGATTGTTATATCACTTATATTTTATACATTTTATCTCGGTTGGTATTAATTTATAATTGATTGATTGGGATCATATTAATGTGCTCTTAAATTAAACCATATGACTGGCGCAGTATGGCCTCAAATGGCTCTTGTGCCATTAAAATCTATATACCTACCTACCTACCTTGCGTATAGGACATACTCGCTTCACACACAGACATCTTCTGCTTGGTGAAGATGGGCCGAGATGCCCCACATGCCGTGTGGATTTTACTATTAAACATATTTTAATTGAATGTACTGATTTTAACCACCAACGTATTCGCTTTTTTAATTCAACTTCGTTGAACCTGCATGACCTGGTGGGTGACAAACACCACCCAAATATTTTTAAATTTTTAAAGGATATTAGATTTTATACGTGTATTTAGTATGTACAATTCACTCTGATCAATACTACCCAAACCCTGATTCTTTTCTTTATTGCCGTTTTTGTTTTATGTTTTAACTCAGGCTTTTAACATTCTGAAACATAGTCTTTTTTATAAGATTGTTTTCCGGTCTATCAAGTTATTTTTAACTCAATTTACTCTTTCAACTTAATTTTTACCTTACTTTTAGATTTTACCATTGGATTGGCGCAGCATGGCCAAGTGTGGCTATTGCGCCAAAAAATATCACAAATCACAAATCTCATCCCTTGTACATTTATAAATAATGTAATAAACTACAGTCTAGACTGGCTGGTGGCTATAAAACTGAAGGCTAATCAAGATTAAATGATTTATTCTTGTATTTTATAATCAGTTATAACCTTAATTACTTTATAATATAAATTTAGATTACATAAAATGCTTCCATTGTTCTTAATTGCCCTTTTGTGATGTATATTGAATATTAAAATGAATTAAATGCATAAAATTCTATTATGTTATAATGTTTCAATATTTATAAATATTTAAGCAATGAATTCTTACGAAAATCCTCAATTATTTTTGTAACAATATCATTTAATATGATGTTATATTGCTAGAAGTGGTTTATGGTAATTTTCTATTAACTACATATGTTTTACAGAAAGTACGTTTCATTCGGAAATGAAATAGCAGCTATGCTGCAAATCGCAAGAGAATGCATTCATATCGATTATTCAACCATATATGCATGCTTTCTCTTACGATTGCAACATAAAACAAATTGAGACATTAATATTAGAGAAAAAAAGCGGATATATATTGTTTTCTCTATTATTTTCCCTAAATATAATGTTGTTGCTATAGAGTTTAAGGAATTAATAGTTTCAATGCATCCTTGTACTAGAACTCTAACAAAAAGAATTTTCACAGATTTAGTTTGGAGGCTCTCTCTGAAGCTTATTACAAACGAGACCTTCTTTTCATCTCTATTTTATTTCCAATGTAATATTTTCTTCCCTCATAACAGTACAAGATGATGTTGGTAGTAACAAGATTTTAGTATTTGTTTATCATCACAGACAGCAAATTTCTTAGACATGTGAATACAGAATACAGTATCTCCACATGACAAGTGCGCCGATGAGATTGACAATTATTTTTTTTTGATTTTGGTAACAAACAAGTAACTCGGCTGTGAATAAAGTTTTTATTCATTAAATTTTCTGTTCGTTTAATTAATTAAGGAATCCTACAATCTTCGTACGCTTTAGATTTCGCAATTATAAATAAATGACTAATCCTTCAATAAATAATAATAAAAAAGAATTTTCCAAGTTATTGCTGAAAAACAATAGCTGTGAGTACTTTTATAACTAGAAATGATTTTTAACTAATCAAGAGAACTATCTTAAATGATATGAAAAATTATAGGTATTTAATAAAGTTTCATTGAAACATAAAATGGACATTTCATAATCTCTGTTTTATGTTCGTCAGGATAATTGGTTATATATTATTTCATAGAAAAAAATGAATCTTTGGTTTGGTGGTAAATATTTTGGTATGAATATGAAATTTTATTGAATAATATATATATTCAAAAAATTTAAATAACTTAGGAGAGGAAACATTAAAAGCGATTTAGTGTTAAGAATTTATGGGCGCTCTAAAGAAGTTCTATACTTATTTAACCCTTTAAAGGGCCATTTTTACTAGTCATATTATGTTAAAATATTTTTAGGCTTGAAATTATGATAAGAAAAGGGATTCATTTAGCTTATTAGATAAATTCAATTTGATTATTTAAGTAATTTGGTTAACTGATAATTAAATAACAAATCAAGACACATTATTTTGTGTGAAATAAAGAACTAAAGCATCCAAGTTTCTGTTTTTCTAAACAAAAAATTATCAGAACTTATGCCAACCTACATAATTTCATACCAAGATTGATAAATTTGGTGGGAAGCATACTTCCCACGGCCCTAGAAAGGGTTATTACATAGAAGTCTATAAGTACAACAACATACATAATATCGCTATTTATAAAATAAATCATGGATTTTATAAAGAGTGTTTTTAGCGTTAACTGAAATTCTTGAACTCCAGGAAAGAATTTTAATAAATTACAAAGGTTCTGATAACGGTTAACAAAACATATTCGAACAATTTTTCATAAACTTTTCTAAACATATTTACAAGAAAGAAAAATCTTTGCTTGCTGCCAAAAATATAAATTAATTATCACAAACTAATCCCTTTTTATATTAACTCTTTATATTTTTATATAAGTAAATTGTCGTAAATTCTAAAAGGAATTTCGCTGAAGCTTATCTTGAAAATTTTAAGTGGAATTATTGTAAAAATGTTTTATATCAGTGAACTGTAAAATCAATATACCATTCTTTGATATAACTTTTAACTCTTATTTTGCTTTAGAGACTTAGACTTCAGTTCATTTGACTAATAGATATAAATGTAGTCTTGCATAGTTTTATATTAAAAGAGATGGATTTTTGTATCGAGATTTTGGCGTGACTAATGATAAATCAAGCTCCCATTAAACATTTTAAGAGCTTTGATTAATTCACTCATAATAATTACCTCTGAGATTCTGATTGCTTATTAATTAGCATCATAGGACTGTCTCATTATTATATAAGGTTTTCAGCAAATTTAATGTAATCAGAATGATTTTGAGTGGTATCGTAGCTTATGAAAATAAAAATCAGTTAAGGTTATCTACTATAATATGCTGAAAGAATCTTGCTTTTATATATGGTCGTAAGGAACTATCCTTTTAAATAAAGCGAATTTGTGCCAATTTTTAAACACGAATGTTTTTGTCTTGTTTAAAATATCTAGTATCTTTATTTATTGGTTAAATCTTTAACTGACACGTTATCTGCGGAGCTTAAAAATGTCATTAAAATAGATACTAATTGACCGAACAAAGAAAGTGTCAGTACCGGCGTGAAAACTGCGTTGAATAAGTTGGGAAATGAAAAGATAACTTTGGTATACATAGTGCTTTAGGCTCAGAAATGCTTTTTCAGTTGTCAGTCTACCATTGGTTGACGTTGATTTCCAAAACAATCTTTGAAAATAACATAACAATACATTATGCATTATTTTAATTGCATTTTCCGAAAAGGAAGATTATGCTAATTGTTTCATGATAGAAAATCAGCTGGTAGATGTTTAAAAGTAGTATAAATAACCACAATTGCCAATATTCCTTTCCAAATTTTTGCATAACATAGGATATTCTTTCCTCCTACTCTATTATTAACTTATTTTCGAAACTATTGAGAAAATAGATAAGCATAAAAAGTAAAGTATTTTTTTTTTAGTTTGAAATAAAAAAAAACCTTTATTATTTTTATTCATATGCATCAAGAGATTTTATAACTGCTTTAAAAGGAATAATAACTTTCTTCCAAGGAATGTGTATTATTCGAAAATACGTATTTAATGTTCAAGTTGCTTGTTCTTTTATTAAAAAAATAAAGATACTTTTGACGAAGTAATGTTTAAATTCTATCTTTCATTATTTTATTAAAATTTTAAGCCAAATTATTAAAAGTGGCTGATAGTTTTCTCCTTAATTTTTCTTTTTCATAAAAGTTCTTTCTAGCATTTTCTTAATTTTTACGAAGGATCCATTTATTTTTAAATGTAGTAAACATTATTTTGATATTAAAAACTAAAGTCAAGAAGAAATAAGAAAAAAATTACTTTTCCAATACCCAACTTTGGAAATTAAAGTAAGGATATCCTCTCAGCAATTAATTACTTTTTTCCGTTGACAAACGCTCGACATAATAAAGTGGGATTTAAAGTGCAGGAAATTATTGTAGTTTCTTGATAACTCAGTTTAATAAAGGAAGTCAGATATTCCTCTTAAATAGCGTCTATCAAGAAAGAAATTACTTTCAAATGTTGCAAAAATTTCCTTTTCATAAAACTTTATTTCTATCAATGAATAATTTTACGCGTTTTTAAAAAGTATTCCGTGCTATTAAAACAAAAATTTAAATTGATTTGGAATATCCTCTGATAGATTTGAACTTATTGATTTGTTTTTCTGTGTTATTACCCATTTATTATGTTCATGCATTCAACAGTTTACATAGAATTATATATATTTTTCTTTTAATAAAATTTATATAACAGAATTTTTTTCTTTTAATCAATAACTAAATGATCGTGAATATTTTTTTATTTTTATTTAAGGCCATATGAAGTACGAAATAAATTAAAAATAGTAATTTTGGGGAGCTGCGAGTACAATTTCTACAAGGACAAATATTATTGAACCTACTCACTTAAACTGTCACATAATTCTATGCTTTTCTTTTTTCAAAAGAATAATAGATTTTTTTTTATTACATGTAACATTCTTTGAACATGTACATTCTTGGAAAATAAAATCTAATTGAATATAAAACAATCTTTTTAATATGTGATACAAAAAATTTTCTCCGAGAAGGCAGATTTCTTCATATCTAATCACTTCAATAGGCATAAATTATATAACTACTTCCATAAAATAGACAATAAAAGTTCTTTTCATTTCGTATTTTGATGTTCCCTAGAATTTAGAGTACCTGAATGGCAGGTGCATATTTTATCTTAAATTCTCATAAAAGAATATTATTGTCTTTCCCAATAGAACAGAATTTGGGTCATATTTTCGTATTTTTATTGTCGCATTTATATAAATAAAAATTATCAATTAATCTAATATGTTAACCGATATAATGTCTAGAAAATTTTTTACAGATAAGATGGAAAAATCTGATGATAAATAAGCTGTAATTATATAATTTGGCTTTTATTTTATATTTAGCTTGACTTGATACAGCCTATTAAAACAAAATGCAAATATTTGAAAGTGAATTCAATCCAACAAAAAATTTATTCTGTCACTTCCTTTAAACATTTTAATTATAATAACTAAATACTCAGGAAAATATTCAAAAATACAAACATCTGAGTTTTAGAAGTATTATTTATTATCATGCGAGAACATGATGTTGTTTTGAATTGAGGTTTTACAGTCTCAAAATGCGTAGGCAACAAACTGCCGATTTATAGCTTTTAAGGCTACAAGTTTTCGATTTTAAGGTTATTAGAAATAATGCAGAATGTTGTCACATTTGGTGATTTATCGCCAACCAAAGTTACAACTTGTTTTACAAAATATTCATTCTCTGAATTCTTATGAATTGTCTTAATTAATCAGGAAACTATCAGATTACGCATGCGTCAATATTTAGAAAACGATGGGTTTTTGTTTTTTTTTATGTCAAAATTGGTCGAGCTCTGAAACTTTGTTTTCCAGCTAGAAAAATTGAAAATGAAAGTTTAAAAAAATTATATATATATATATATATATATATATATATATATATATATATATATGTAGGACTCAGGAATCACTACTATTTAGAATCACGCACATTTAATTACATTTAGGACGAACAATTACATTAACATAAAAGAAATGAACATTAAATGGATTTCGTCGAATACGTCGCAGGATTAATTCACATGTGCCATCTCGTCTTTCGTCCAGAGACCCGTCTCGTCTCACGCGTCTTGACTTTCGTTCAGACTCATCTCGTCTCGTCTGCACTCCGTCTAACAAGCCTCAACGCCTGTTGGCCAGCAGATGGCGCTCGTTAGCAGGCGTTCGTCACTACATTCGGCGATCCTGACGTCTCTTTCGTCCTCGAAAGTTAAATCAAAGTAGAAAAATCTGAAAGAATAAAAAAAAAGAAAACAGTATCTGGATAAACCAATAAACATTTTTTTTTCTTTTAGTCTGAAGACCATGCTTTCATGAAATCAGCTGCTGTGGAAGTTGCATTTGGTCCGTCATGACATCCAACTTTTTCCACGTCATAGCGATCCTTAGGTTTAACCTTAACAATCCGATACGGTCCATGAAACTTTGGTCTTAGTTTGAGTCCAGTTCCAAACTGTGTCCGTTGTATGGCCACTAATTCACCAAGTTTGTAGATGCGCGCCACTTTTCTTCGTTTGTTGAAACTTTTGCGATTCTCTTCTTGAATCTTCAAAATGTTTTCCCTTGCTTCTTCTCTCATATTATTTCGATCTTCCATCATTGCTTTTGTGTATTCTTCTTCCAATATTTCCTTTAAATGTAAATCAGTTGTATCTTTTAATTTTACTCCAGTTAAAAGCTCAAACGGGGTAAACTTTGTACTTCTCGAAACGGTACTATTGATTATTTTCTGCACTGATGCAACATGTTTATACCATTTGGTAGGGTCTGTTATCGAGAGTTTTGATAGAATGGGTATTAAAATTTTATGCATTATTTCAATTTGTCCATTTCTGCGAGGAATTCCAGTGCTAATTTTGAAATGTTCAATATTTTCAACCTGACAGTACGTTTCAAATTCTTTTGAGGTAAAAGCTGAACCTCTGTCTGTTATTATTCTCGTCGGATTTCCAAAAGTAGATTGTTGAAGCTTAAGTTTAGTTATTGCCTCCTGAGTAGATGTTGATTTAACCGGATACAACCAGACAAATTTTGTAAAAGCGTCGACTATTGAAAAAATATGCTGGTAGTTCTTATTTGTAGAAGGCATAGGACCAATGAAATCGATGTGATATGTACTTAAAGGCAAATTTTCTTTTGGGATGGGGTTAAGGAAACCTTCACCTTTCCCACGTTTCTTATTACACAGAATACACTCCACGCAATTGGCAACCACACTTTCTATTTTTGACCTCAACTTTGGTATGTAATATTCTTGCTTTAAAATTTCTTCCGTCTTAGCCACAGCGTAATGTCCTTTATTGTGAATTTCTCGAATAATTTCTCTTTGTAATGCTTCTGGGACTATGAGCAATTCTCTACCATTATCGTATTTGTATAAAACTCCATTTCTCACAATGTGTTCACCGTCTTCTTGCTTATCTATCAAAGCTTTTAATTTCTTAAGGAATTAGTCCTGATTTTGAGCATTGGCTATTTTAGTGGTCACTTCACTGTATGAACGAGTAACAACAAGTACTGCGTTTCGACTAAGAGAATCTACGTGTGCCATTTGTTTTCCCGATCTGTGAACAATTTGGTAATCAAATTCCTCTAACTGTAAAGCCCATCTTGCAACTTTTGGTGTAAGATCTCTTTTACTCATAGTTTGTTGAAAAGCGGAACAATCAGTCACAATTTTAAACTTAGAACCCAGTAAGTAATGTCTAAATTTTTTCAACGCTTCGATTACAGCCAAAACTTCTAATTCATAGCTGCTATATTTTTCTTGTTGTGGAGATGTTTTTCGACTAAAATAATGAATAGGATAAAACTTATTGTCGGTTCCCTGTTGCAGCAGCACTGCTCTGAATCCCTGACTGCTAGCATCTGTATGGAGTTCTAGAACTGATCCCTGTTGATAGAGATGCAAAATTGGCTCCTGAGTTAAAATATCTTTAAGTTTTTGAAAAGCTTCCTTTTGTTCAGATTCAAACTTAAATGCAATGTCTTTTCTTAGTAGATCACTAAGCGGTTTTGCGATTTTTGAATAGTGAGGTATAAATTTCCGGAAATAGCTAGTAAGACCTAAAAAGCTTTGTACTTGTTTAACAGTTTGTGGTTGTGGAAATTTTTGTACAGCTACCGTTTTAGATACGGAGGGCTGTATAGTTCCGTTTTGGATTCTATAGCCTAAAAATTCTATTTGTGGTTTTAAAAACTGACACTTCTTAAAATTAAACTCCAAACCGTACTCTGATGCAACCTGTAGAACACGTTGTAATTTTTCTAGCCCTTCTTCCTCGGTTTTGGATGGTATAATAATGTCGTCCATATAAATCAGTACAGTTCCGTCTAGCATCAAATTCCTGAATATCAAATTAATGTAACGCTGAAATACACTCGGACTATTGGAAAGTCCAAATGGTACTTTAAGAAATTCCCACTGGCCATGATGTGTTACAAAAGACGTAAATTTTGTGCTATCTTTCTCTACGTCTACATGAAAAAATCCGTTTTTCAAGTCCAAAGTAGTAAATATTTTTGATTGCTCAAGTTTGTCAAGCAAATCTTCTATGAGGGGTAAAGGGTACCGATCTTTAATCATCTTTTTATTTAGCTTACGAAAATCAATGCATAACCTATAACTGTCATCCTTCTTCTTGCATAAAACCACGGGGGAACAGAAATTTGAAGTACTGGGTTTAATTATCCCTTCCTGTATCCATTTATCAATCTGAGTTTCAACGAATTTTTGTTCTTTTAAAGGCAGCCTTCGAGGGTTGTGAGTAATCGGAATATCATCGCTCAGTATTATTTTCATTTGTAACTCCGTACTTTTTGTTTTGTTTGGCGAATACTTATTTAAGAGACGATTTATTTCTTGTCTCAAGGGTTTTTTTACATGTCTCATGTCGATTTCATCATAGTTTATCGAATCCGCTAAATGAATGAAGTATGGGAGAGGATGTGTATTTATTTTATTGCAAGCCTCAACAAAAATAGGTGCCTGTCTGTCTCTTTTCAACTCCGCGGAACGTAATGATACGACCTTGACCTCGCTTCTCACCAGCCGGGTGTAATTTATTTCAGCTTTTTTCCCATGAATGGTAATTTGTTTTTCTTGGAATGAAAAGCTTAGATTATTTAATACGTCCATGCCGATGATTATTTCGTTCGGCATTTTTTCTAACACATACACATTAGTTGATATTACATATTCATCAATTAATATATCACAATCAAAAAAACCTAGAGGAGTAATGCTATCTCCACTTATACCAGCTAATTTCACATTATCAGTCGTTAAATTAGGTTTACCAATTTTCAAATAAAAATCATAATTAATCATAGTAATATCACTTCCAGTATCAATTAATGCATCACAATTTATACCATTTATTTCAACATTTTTACTAAGCTTATTTACAGTTTTTGGAGAGTTACGAATATACACTTTATTTGAGAGAGACACTTTAAAATCTCTTTGCGGGCAGATACTGGCTTTGTGGCCAAAGCTACCACATTGGAAACATTTCAATCCTTTGTTTTTAAACTTGCAATTAATTGATTTATGGCCAGCCTCATTGCAATTAAAACATTTATTATTACTCTTGTTATAGTAATTATCATCAGCATAATTCTTTTGAGCACGAACGAACGGCAATGGTGAATTTTTAGCTTCTTTCGCGATATCAAATTTACTTCTGTTTTCAGAAACACGCCAATTTCTGTTTGTTTCCTTTTTAAGGTGACTTCGTGCAGCTTCATATTCGTCCAGTTTATTAACCAAATCTTCTACTTTCTTTATTTTGGGCAAATCGTCGAGAAAATGATCGCGTATGTCATTTGGTATTTTACTCTTTAACTGGTCAACGACCATTAGCTGCTTTAAATCTTCAAAATCGGTTATTTCTAAACAATTTATCCATTCCTCAAAAAAGTTATTCAGTTCAAAACCGAAATCCCGCCATGAAGAAGAAGAATCTCGTTTGTGAGTAAAGAACTTCTGCCTGAGTTGTTCGGAAGTTAATTTAAATCTTTTAAGCAACAGTTTTTTTATGTAATCATAGTCATTAGCTGATGGATCAGGTTCACGAGCAATTAAATTGACTATATCTAATGGTAATAACCCGAGTAAATAAGAAATCCAGTTTTCTTTTGCAATATTAGCCCTACTTATTTGTTTCTCAAATAACGAAAGGTAAACACTTATGTCTCCGCTATTATCATAATTCTTCAGCAATTTTAATATATCAGTCTTAGGCATATCTGATACAGTTAAAGTATTTTCTCTACTTTTTAACTCAAGTTCTAACTTTTTCAAAGTATATTCGCGCTCATTTTTTTCGGCTTCGGCCTTTTCAGCATCTAACCTTTCGCGCTCCTGAGCGATAGTTAAAAGTAAGTTTTTTACGAAATCTTCGTCATAGTCTTTCGACTCTGTAATCATTGTAACTAACTGT
The DNA here is from genome assembly GCA_026543865.1 of Argiope aurantia. Lineage (NCBI taxonomy): Eukaryota > Metazoa > Arthropoda > Arachnida > Araneae > Araneidae > Argiope > Argiope aurantia. The sequence continues at coordinate 77,352 of JAPMOR010125788.1, forward strand.
CGCACTTTGGCATCCTGTGGTGCCGTTAGTTCTAATTCGTCTACTAAAGTTAGTAAGTCGCTCTTTCGTGCTCGTGCAAGAAATGCCATGCTTGAGAATAAATCAAAATTGTACTCACAATTTCTTCAACATCGATCCACACTACGTCAGTCCACAAGGAGTTGGTATCCAAGAGATTTATTGTAGAACGTCGAATTTCACTCCTGTTTGGCTCTTCTTTCGTCTATGTACCGGTCTTTGTTAAAATCCGGGTCGAACCCCCATATTTGTAGGACTCAGGAATCACTACTATTTAGAATCACGCACATTTAATTACATTTAGGACGAACAATTACATTAACATAAAAGAAATGAACATTAAATGGATTTCGTCGAATACGTCGCAGGATTAATTCACATGTGCCATCTCGTCTTTCGTCCAGAGACCCGTCTCCTCTCACGCGTCTTGACTTTCGTTCAGACTCATCTCGTCTCGTCTGCACTCCGTCTAACAAGCCTCAACGCCTGTTGGCCAGCAGATGGCGCTCGTTAGCAGGCGTTCGTCACTACATATATATATATATATACCAATTGCGGCATAAATTCGTGCAAACTTCAAAAAATCATAATAAAAAAAGAAATGCTCGAAAAAAATTGCGGTTTGCGGGAATATGTTCAGAGAGCCTTTGGATTTTGTTATTTCCATTAAAAAATGTATTTAAAATGACCGATAGATGGCGCTCACACGTTATACCGAGACTATTTATGCAAATCAGCATAGCTATAGAACACTAGGATAGAAATGGATCTGTCATTCGACGCCAGTAGAAAGCTATCGCTACCGGATAGAGCATTAGTGGTTAAACTGTTCTACAAGAACGGTGAATCCGCGACTAAAGCATTGCGACAGTTACGGACGGTGAAAGGAATTAAGACGAAGAAACACCCAATTTCATTGAATGGGATATTGAATTCAGTTCGCCATTTTAAGGAAACGGGAAGATATTAGATCGTCCACGAAATGGTAGACCATCCGTCAGCGCTGACCGCGTCTCTGTTATCCAAAGGATCATGAGAAATGTGGCAGCCAAGACTTCAACGGGGAGTTGCAGTGCACGTGAAGCAGGTAAAGTAACAGGAATTCCGGAAAGGTCGATCCGACGCATGCTTCACGAAATCTTGAAACTGCATCTGTACAAGATAGAGGCATTTCACCAGTTGTTGCCAGCAGATTGCGAGAAAAGACAAGCCTTTGCAACATGGGTGCCCGCTCAAATGGAAAGTGACCCCGAATGGTTACTGAACATCACATGGACAGATGAATCCCTCTTTTCATTGTATGGTGACGTCAATACGCAAAACAGTCGTATCTGGGTGACATCAAACCCTCGTGAGTACACGACCAAACTACTACATTCTCCGCATGTGACTGTTTCGTGCGGTTTGACTGCGTCCTTCATTCTGGACCCTTTCTTTTTTGAAGAGCGTTGTCCTGTATCCGATTGAATGACCTGTTCCGTCACTGCAGAACGCTATCTTAGGTATTTGCGTGACCACGTTAAGTCTGCTTTGCAGCAAAGACGTGCATTATTTTCCGTCACCGTCATTCAGGATGGTTCCCCGCCCCACGTTGCAAGTTCCTAGACACATTCACTGATTACAGAGTGAAAACCCAAGGATATAAGAATGAGTGGCCCTCACAATCGCCAGATCTTGCTCTAGCGGACTTTTGGTTGTGGGGATACCTAAAGTCTCATGTCTACCGGACCCCTTCTTCCACTTTGATGGAACTGAAAGATGTCATTCAATTGGTCGTTGTTTTGATTAGGAGGTTTTGAAGCTCGAAATCGCGTAGGCAAGAAATAAAGCATAAATGGCAATTTTCACCATCATCTTTAAATTGCATATATTTTTTTATCTGCTTTTATCAGTATTGCATTATTATTATGTATGCTTCTTTGACAAGAGATGTGTTTTTAAAAGTTTGACGTAGAACTATGACATGATAGCCGTTATTTTCATGGAATGTAATTTTTTTGGAGGAAATTAAATAATTTAATTCTTATAATATGCTCAAAAGAATTTCACTCGCGTTTAATAACAGTTTTGATAAAAGTTTTTTCTCTTTCTCCCAATGGAGAAATATCACTTTATTCAATCTTAAATGGGAAACATTGAAGGATTTAACTTCTATTATAAGATTAATACATTATGAAACTGATTTATGATCTCAGAAATTAGAAAATAGCAGTTTGTGTTTACAAAAATATTGTTTTTATAAAAAAATCTATATAAATTAATATGTTTAAAAATTTATTGGTAAATAGTTTATCATTTGGAAATCGCATTGCGATGGAAACGATCCTTATTCAGCTTCCAAATGTGGCATTCCTTTTCGTAAGAACATGATACTGTTTTGGTTAAGGGGTTTTGAAACTCGAAATCGCGTAGGCATTGAATAAAGCCTAAATGGCAATTTTCATCTTGGATTTTTTTCTGGGCAGGTAAAAAAGCTTTGGAGCTCTCGTAAACCGGTTTAAATTGGTTAATGACTTAAATTAATTAAGACAAATAATGACTTAAAAATAATAATGCTCTCACATGATATCTTGAAATTTGCGATAGTAGATTTCATTTTTTATTCTGTTTTGTTGTCATTATAGATAAGGACAAGGTGCGTTATTGCATAATAAATCCTTATATCTTATTACCATGGGAAAAAAAGAGCAATATAAGTTTTATCACTCAAATTTATTTATATATTGTACATTGATATAATAGCACCATTAAAGAACTGAACAAATACTTTTGAAAGAAGATACGGTATTAAAAATGCTTAAAAACATACGACACAAACTATAATAACATAAAGAAACACTTATAACAACATACACTTAACTTGAAAAATGGACTAAATATAAGAAAATTATACAGACGCTAGTGACAGCAAAAAAATCAGAAAGGTTTTTTTACGATATTAATAATCAAACATATTTTATTCAATTTAAGACATTACTTCTTGACTCAGAAAAATGCTCTGAACCCTTCATATTTCTGACATTTTTATGGCCATTTAGGCTCACATAACGTCTGAGGAAACAAGCATTTCTTTCATATCTTTTATAATACGGAAATTGAAATAAAAAGGAAGTTTAAAAATAGTAAATACTTGTTTAATTTCCTCCCAAAATTATTAATCAATTGATTGATTACAATATTTCAAATTACTAAAATGGGAAATTAATAATTTATCTTGGGTTCGAAGAAATTAAATGAATTTATTAAGTAATGAATATCGTGAAAAAGGACAGAACACAGGTATCATTTTTGAATACAAATGATATTTTTTTTAATTTTTCAAGGACGGTATTAATTTTATAGTTTCGATTAGATTATAAGTTAAGATCTTTCCATTGTTTTAATAAAAATATTATTTAATTATAAGTGTTCAATATTAAAATACGAGTACTAAATGAAATATCTTTTCTTTCAGAATGCGCAACGTGGCAGCACGTGTCTGTATTAAATTAAGCGCATGAAACCACAAAAGATTAAAATTTACAACAACTTCTGGTGCAGATGTTAATAAAAAAGATTAAGAAGATTTTCGGTTGTTAATTAAATTCCTGGTTCCCTTAATCCCCTGAAGCGAAGTAATTCTTCGAGACGAGTTAAAAGACTAATTTTCGGTTTAATTTTTACTGAAAGATCTTTTCAGTCAAATTCATTTCGCTTCTTGAAATTGTACTTCCTTTTTGCTATTAATAACTATTTCTAACAGTTATAAAGAGAAAAGATTTATGGTAATTTCTCTTTATTTTATTTGTATTTTTTTGATGAAAATAGTTACAGTATTGTAAGATATATATTGGTATTAAGATAGAAAAAAGAAGTGTAATAAGAATGCAAGTTAATTATCATGTTCACTATTATTTTCATTGCTTTAGAACCGATATTTCCAAAATATTTGAAGATAAATCTTTAAATATATACGACATGATAAAATCCATCTTCTCTTATGAAATAATTACTGTAAACTTCATTTTATATCAATGTTACTTAAAACTACTTTCAAACAAATATTTGAGTTTGAACAAATTGCATTTTCTTTTTATTTAAGACATTTGAATAATCTATTCAAAATTAAAGGTTTGTTATGGATAATTTTAATTACAGAAAATAAATAATATTGTATGGAACTATTCTGAAGTGGATCCCAAAACATTTTTAAAATGTTACATAAATTATTTAAGTGTGAATTTTCCACCTTCACACAAACTATGATATATAGTCGCTAAAATATGTATTTCTCAACTTTATTGAGGAAATTAATCATATAATTATGTCATGAATAAAATTTATAATATCAAATAACTTAATAAATTTATTCCACAATATATAACTGTAGATTAATGAGCAAATAGAAGATAAAGATAGTAAATATGAAGAGAGTAAAAATTTTATATAACATAAAAATTTAATTACAAAATCATTTAAAAATTGATTTTCAATTTATTTCTTTTACACCTTAAACACATTTGAAAATGCTCCCACACTTACATTATCACATTGCACATTCACCGATCATTAAATTATTGTTTCTATTTTAGATGGATACCAATGCTTGGGCATTTTCTAAACTAAGTATTTTCTTGGATAAGAAATACAGATTGCAATTAACAGAACATGAATAACATTTTGTTGTTGTTGTTTTAAGTAAAAAGTATTTTCCTATAAAATAAATATTTAATTCATAAAAGTTTTTTGTAGTTATTAAAAAAAGGAAGAGAGAAAAGAAAATAATATGAGCAGGAGGTTGTTTTCAGGATTCATCAAATAAGCAGTGCTCATTATTTCCTCAAAAGAAAAATGCATCAATATTTTTTGTCCGTTGACCGAATATATTAAACTTATTTAAATACTAGTTGACCCGGCAAACGTTGTTCTGTCATAAAAATTATTTCTAGAGAATATTTTGGTTGTTAATTAAAAAATAACGAATTTATTGTAAGTGTGTGGGGATGCGATCTATGACAGAAAGAGGAATGGAACGCTGTAGACGATGATCGACGATAAAAAAAAATCATTTTCTTAATATAATGTATTTCAAGGTAAAGAACATATACATTGTTTGATATCTTAAAATTTAAACGTAAAGTGAACGAAAGTAATATATTTTTTATCCTAAAGTATAAAAATGAAATAAAGAAAATCAATATTCATTTCGAAGAGCAATTGAGTGTACGATATTTTTTGTGAATCCGTCGTTAGTCAAACAAATAAGCTCGATGGTTTGCCCATGCAAGAACATGCCACGTATAATTGTCCATGTGAAAAACATGGTGTGCCCTAATCTAAATCGCAAACAGACATCGTTTGGCCTTGCGACTTACTGATTGCCATTGCGAATGTCGATCTAATAGGAAATTGAAAGAGTTTGATTTCAATTGTCAAGTCTGTGAGAATCATTGGAATTCGTGGCAGCAAAATATTTTCGACTCGGAATTTGCCATTTAAAATGGTGGCTTCAATAACGTTTTTCATCAATTTTTTAATGACCAATCGCGTGCCATTGCACAGCCGTGGTGGGTTCCAAATTCCGAAGTAAAATAACTGGAGATCCAACTTTCAGTCGTAGAAGGTGTGGTGACATGCCTGGCAAATCCAGTGAGTTCAAAAACTCTGTTGGATAATTTACAGCTTCGTTAGCATCGAAAACTGTATCGATCGATTTGCATGATACCAAGTCACCTGGCAACGACTGCTGTATCTTGAAGTTTAAATCGTCGATGTCCACATTTTTTGCTGCCAAAATGGCTCTTTCTGCTAGCCATGCAAGATTTATGTATTGTGGGCGTACATCGGGAAATATGGGGTCAACGAGAGCATTTTGAGAATCAGAAATTACTGTTGAAATTGGTGGGATCAGAAATAGTGCAGAAATTAGTGGGAAGTTTTATGCATCCTATATTTTCATGGACAGCAACTTTTCCATCGCCGGGAGGACGTAGCGCTATCTGTCATACAACATAAATCATTTTGTTCTGTTTGAAATACCAACCACGGGTAAATTATTTGGAAATAGTTCATACAAAAATACTAAAGAAGAGATTAAAAAATGGGTAGGAGGGTGAGGGTGGGGGTAGGAGGGTGAAAATTTAGGGTTATAAGTATTGTTTGATGCCAAATAAGAAATATATAATTTTTTTTTTAAAATAGAACCTTTTTTTGGATAGAGACTCTCTAAGTACCTAGCGTTATGAAATATACTTTACGACCTGCTCTCATACCTATGAAATACACATAAAAATCGGTCGAGCGACTTCGGAGAAGTACAAACACAAATACCGTGATACGAGATTTTTATATATTAGATTAAGTGTAAGAAGTTCATATTCATGTTTTTGTTATAGATGGCTAGTTAATTTAATAAAGTTGCAGAAACCTTTATTATAATTTTGTGAAAAGTGACTACATAATATTCCTTGCTCTTTAGCCCTTATATCCCTGACTCTAATATGTTCTTTGTTAAAGTATATTTTCTTGGATATGTAAAAGAAATTATTTTCTTTACAGACATTTAAAGCTAAACTTCATTTTCTATTTCGAAGACTCAACATATTATTTTTTATTTGTTTCCTCTCTATTGATAATTTTAAACATTTAGTAACATATTCCAATTTGGAAGATAGGTTTATACTTCGCTTAGGGAAGGGATTGGTCAGTTTTTTAAAGAAAAGCACCTGTATAAATTTATTCCTGCAATATTAACAACAGGACAATTTAAACATATATATACATATATATATATATATATATATATATATATACAAAAGTATAAAAATCAAGTTAAATGGAAAAACAAATAAACCAAATAAAAAATATTAAAAAAAGAAGAATCCGAAGAAAAGAAGCATCAAACAACCTCATTAATAATTTAATTAAAAATGAATTTCCTAAAAATTACTGTAATGTCAATTTTTTAATTAAACAAGGTATGGTTTG
>JAPMOR010125788.1:89998-119625 GCA_026543865.1 Argiope aurantia
TATTCTACTTAAATTCTCACCTGAACGCCGACAATAATTGACAGCCATTATTGGCATACCTAATAACATCATGTCGTTTTTATCACCCATGCATTTTTAAGAGAATTTTGATTGTTTTAATATATTGAAATTATTGCTATATAATTGCTATATATTGAAATAATTAGGTATCAACTTTGTTCAGAAAATGTGTCCTTTAAATATCATCTGTTTATAGATTGCTTATTACTTGTTTTTGTTACACCATTTTCATGAATTCAGGATTGAAATGTATTACCGTAAAAACGATTTTTGAATGCAATAGCTTATGCATTATGCAAATAAGGCCCAATATCATTGGAATAATTAGGAATTAAAAAAAGCAAACGAAGAAAATTATTTTCAATTTACATATTAAATCCATAATTTATTTTCTATTATCGATAAATAAATAATAGCGATTTGAAAAAAAAAATTATTACCATTTACAATGTTTTCTTGTAATAACAAAAATTTTTTAGTCACTCAATAATTTTCAGATTTAAAAAAACACCTACCCACACACATACACAACATTTCCTTCTATGTACTATACAGCATTTTACGTACTATAGAGAAAAAATCATTCTCTAAATTTTTTTTTCAAACCTGCTATTTTAAGATTAAAAGAAAATGCGATTCAAGCTAATAGAAAAAGCATTTTTTTTTTTTTTTTGTATTTCAAATAGTTTCAGCTTTAAAGTTTTTAAATATATAAAATATTTTGTCCGAAAAATAAAAATGAAGAATTTCCAACTTCCAAGCATCCTTTTTTTGTATTACCCATTCAAACAAACTTATTTTTTCACCTGTTGAAATTAAAATTAAAAGAATCCGAAACACATGTCAAACAAAATATAGAAATTATAATTGTAGCCTCGAGGTTGTGTATTTGTTCTGCATCAATGTTTACACCTCAGAGGAAGGAAAATATTTTTTTTTCGAAATTAATGCATCGTAATTAATTAATGAAGATGAGGAACCTATTGTGATTAGTTATTTTAGTTAATGAGGAGCATAAAAGTAGCAGTAAAAGAAATCATATTTTTGTATTTATTACAGATGCTGGTATACTCTTTTATTTTCTGATTTAAAAAAAAATATTATTAAAGAGTTCTTTTGTTTTGAGTATGATTTCCATGTTCTATCAAAACTTCTAATTTTCTTCAATTTTATTAATTAATGTGCTTTAACGGAAAAATTTTAGAATGCTCTGAATATTTTTCCTAGTTTATAACAACCTAACTTTACTATGACAATAAAGCGAGTATTTTGAAAATTATTCTAGCTTTACATTACATTTTAAATTAGAGTAAAATATCTTATTTATATTTTACGGAATACTTTCAGAAATCTTTTATACAAACTTTGTTATTTCACTGTATTCTTTTAGATGCATTTTTATAAAATTACCATATACAAATTTGTCTAGATCTGCTTTTATTATTTCAAACAAGAGAAATAAAATATTAATGATATTGCGAATCAGATATTTTAATTTCAAAAATTAATATTTTATATAAAAAAAATTTACTGAAATTGTGAAATTTACAGAATATGTAATATATTTAGGCAAAATCATCTGAATCTTAATTTATTTCACTTCATTCAAGGGTTGTTAAATGCAATTCTTATTTGAACTAACAATTGAAAAGTAGTAAGCTTAAAACCGTATTTTTTAAACTACAATGATTTTATGGTTTCATTGTAAGAAATTATGTTGATCAAATGATTCTTTCTCTCTTTTTCATTATATAATGCAAAAATATTTTGCAGGCATAAATGCTACCTTTACGGATTTTTCGTGTGCAATTTCTGTTATACAAGGTCTGATTTCTTACTTTCTAAATCAGAAATGAAAGTAAAACATTTCTGGCTTAATTAATACATTTAACTCCCTTTAAAATATTGCTCATTAATTCAGTTCAAATTTTTGCTATCAAATAATAAGAAAATAGTTCAACAATTACTTATATCTGCCACTTGAAATATTGATTTAAAAGTCGAAAACTAGTCCAACAAGTTGTTCAGACTAAATTCAATTATTACAACACATAATAAAATCAACCTTCAGGATAAATTACTGATTTGCCTCCATTCATCAGGTGTTTCTTAGCGAAGGGAATTATTATGGAAATTTGAAATCTTGCGATAATTTATGCACAATGCAATGTGCCGGTTGAATGTGTTATTGATTACAGTTTAAACCACAGAAAATGAGTTCCTAAGTGACTACTGCCAATATTGATTTAAATATCAAAATTGTCGCTAAGCATTTGATTTTTCGAGAATTTAAAGCAAATATCAAATTTCAACATCACGTGTTTTATTGGGCGAAAAATCTTTAGAAAGTAAGCAGTTTCTGCGCACGTTTTGGTAACTTATGAAAAATGCAACTAAATTCATTTTTAGAAACATTTTAAATTATCTTATTATTGTTCTTATTATTGTTTAAACATCTTATTATTGTTCACATGTTATCAGAAGGAATTTCAATTGAAGTAAAAGTAAATTCTTACATTTCTTTTGGAGGAATTCATAAATAAAAAACAATATTCACTTAGTTTGCCATGATGTTTAATGGAAATAAAAGCATTTAATTATTAAAATTTATAAAAATACTGAAATTTGACGTTACTTAGAGATAAATTCCTGAAATATTATAATAAAAAATGATTTTTTTACCATCTTAAAATTAAAAAAAACAATAATAAAATAATAATACTAATTAAAAAGTTATGAAAGGTTTTCCTGTTTTTTAGCAAATTAAAAAAAAATGTTTTTTCCTAATTTCAAACCACTATCGTTGCCCTGAAATTCAAACTATTTTTATTGTGTCATCAAATATTTAATCGCGTCACTTTCTTTCATTATTGAAAAGTAAAGAAGTGGTATTATGCTTAATTTTTGTTTAATTTACGAGACGAATAAAAAAATTGCATTCATAAAAATGCAAAATTTATAAGATAGATGAACCTAAATTTGAATTTTTAATAGCATTATGAATGTCATAGAAAGATCCATTTACAAAATAAAGAGAATATAATATAAATCGATTAAAATAACCAGACTTGCAGTACCTAACAATTCGACGGAATCGTGGATATATAATTACCATCAAAGCGACTTAATTGAAACTGAACACTACCGATTTTACCTGTGAACTAGCTGTTCGCCAAAATCGACAGATATGATACAGCGAGCTATCTGCACATGCCATTTCTATTTTATGGATTGGATTCTGGAATTTACTGAACATAGTATTGACAATATTTGATACGCTGCCTGGGGTTCAATATGACAACAATTTTCTGACATCAGTGGTACAAGAGAGGAGAATTAAGAAAGTCGCAAAGAGGAAGAAATTATATGGCTTGAGAAGTTCTATTCAAGACATTCTGGTAAATGTTATTTTATAATCACAATAAAAATTACTACATCAATTTAAATAATATAGTAAATAGTTTCAATTTCATTTAATGCAATGTGATTTTAAAATATTGCTCAGTTTTAAAAACTGATTTGTGACGATTAGTATTTGATAATTAGATACAGTGGTATCGTAATTAAATTGTGGTAAAACGGGGATAATTCTTGGTATCCTGCCCTGACGCCAAGTGTTAAGAAGAGATATTGATCCTTGATTTCCTATTCTATTGTACTAAAATATGTACGCCATCATAAAAATTTGCAGGACAGATTCAATAATATGGATTACTTTAAAAAGAATACATCCAATCCATCAATCTTCATTGGAGATGTACGAGTATGCTACCTGTATGTATTGTTACGGATCACCGGGTTTGTTTGTAGTGGGTGTATGGCGTGAAAATACAATCAGCAGGCTTCAGTAGAAAACAACAACGACGTTTATTAAACACAAAGACACAGACAACGAATACAAAACGACAATTATATACAGACGAAACGTACACACAGGACAGCACACAGCATCAAACAGTAATCTACAAATAGGAATCGACCACAGCACTCAAAGCAACCAGACAGAATTCAGCAGGGGAGGACTGTCTCTCCAAAAGGCTCAACTTTTCACTGTCTCCTCGCTTTAGCTGTATCGAACTGACGACTCACTACCACACGACTAGCTACTCCACATACCACAAGACACTACTTCTATAATAACCGCCAGGGCTCGGCACACAGCTCAGTACAGCAATAACTTGGGGTCCACACAACACTAACACTCTGCTGTTGTTTCGCTATCCTCTCGAAAATTCGTTATCTACGACTCCGACTACGTTTCAATTCACACACCTTGCAGCTTGAGATTACCGACCTTGGATAGTTCCCCGGAGGCGGGCCAAGAACTTCTGGACCAATCAGGAGTATCTAGGCGTATCTCAGTTTCTATTGGATGAATCGAAAAATTCTCGAAGTTTCCAGCATGATCTATTTTGTTGCCGAAGTCGCCAAATTCATTGCCAAGTCTCCAAATGGTCGCCAATGTTGTCACCAAGTTCTGGGATCAGCACCCGGGCAGCATCCAATAGAAATGATTGTAAATCAGTCTTTCCGGTGATGGAATCAACCATGCTGGGAAGCAATTTTACAGGCTTGTAACAATATGTGTGATATGTTAACCCGGTGCAATATTTTGTAAGATATGTTTCGCATAAAACATGCATTAATCAAAAATTTTATTGAAATAAAAGTGTTTTTCAGTTCATTTAAGAACTTATTACCATAATTCAATGATATTTTTTAATGATATTGAGCTTAACATTTTTTTTTCCTACATCTTGATTTTATAGATTCCTTTAATAATCCATAATATCCTTAATATTACACTCAGACATATTTTTTTAATCTTAAATAACAAATAGAAAATACTTCATTCTTTTATTATTTTAACTAACTGTAACATATGATAAAGATCAGTTATATCATTTAACAAAATTCAGGATTTTTAATGCCTAAGATGCAATTTAAAATATAAATTATTCTATAAACTCCAGTATGTATTAAATTATATTTATCATATTTTGTTATAAAGATATTTGCAATGTATTGTAAAGAATGAAAAATCATATTTCCTGAAGGCAGAAGAATATAACTGAGAATATTATATGTGTACTCAAACTCCTACTCATACCTACCTATTCAGATGACTTTATTAAAGGTTTTTGTTAGCTTGAATCTGTGGGTGTTTTAGAGAAATTTATAAGTTTCTAGAAAATAGGAATAGATACTTTTTAATTATCTACACAATACTGCAGTTTCTTTAGAAATATTGTTAATATATTTGTCAAATATATATGTAATCTGGGAAATGTAGATTTTTCAGAGAATCTTTTAGTACGCAGTTAGTATGATAAAATGCGTTCAAGCAATTCATTCCGCAGTTTACACATTCTTCACTTTCATTAGAAGAACAAAATTATTCTTGTATTATGAAGACATTAACAAAATATTTTTATTCATCTAACTTTCCAGAATGGTGTATTAATTACATAAAATAAAAGTTTCCCAATAAATCTTGAATTTTATTATTTGAATACTGCATTTTTTCCTTTATTAGATATTAAACACGCATTTCGCAAGAAATATTTTTAGAATGTAGGCATCAACTGTCCGAACTCTAAGCATTTACGGCTATTTGCGACCTTTTGTTTTGTTTTGTTATGGTTAAATTAATTGAGTAGCAGTAATTTTGAACCCCATTTTAATATGATGAATCAAAGAACGTCCAGTAGAATGTAGATTCTGATATCTGAAGGAATTACGGAGTTTTATTCATAAAATGGATGTAAGCATCCATAGTGAAAGCTTGATAAACAACATAATTTACACACGTATTACATTAACATAATTAATTGCCTTTAGAAGAATTTTGATGGAAAAGTCTTCTCTATTAGTTAAATAGATATCTAATTTGTTTTATATTTCTATATGTAGGATGACAATAATTATTTTTCTTTATGTGATAGCATTCACAACTAAAATTAATAAACGGTATGAAACCAAATTTAATATGCATATTGTAGGAGATGAATTTCGAAAAAAAAATGCCCTTCCAGAAACATATATACATAAAAGTAAAATCAACGTATTGAGAATTTGACACTTAACTTTGATTAAGAAAAGAATATTTTCTATGACTTCTACGTTGTATATCATTCACTTCTGTATATGCCTTTTTTAATACTTAGACATTCATAAAATTATCTATTTCTCACATTTACTTGCATTTAAGGATTTCAGTATTTTCGTTTAGGAGTTTCTTCCATGGCTGATTTTCTTTGCTAATCTTTTATTATATATATTTATTTATTTATGAGGAGGATTATTTTTCTGCAGTTCATTTTCCTTGTATTTTCGAGAGTTTATATACGAAATTTAATTTTAATCCTTTAATTGTTATAGTTATAGATGCCTCAAAACAGGGGAAGATATTATTTTGGCCAACTTGAACTTTGCTCTCAATACGTTAGGAAATTTGACATGTTTTACGTTGTCCAAAAAGTGGTCAATCCATTTTGAATGTAGATAAGGGAAATATTGTTGGAGAACTGTAATGCCTGATTTTCGTAATAAAGAATGAGTAAATTTGGAAAATTACATAAAATTTGAATTAAGTATAAGTTTTTCAACCAAATGAAGCTGCAAATTGAAAAAACTATAATTACAATATTTTTAACATAGCCGCTTTTTATAGCAAATACATAGCGTAATTTCAAGAGAAAGCAATGTTTTGGTTGTCATGAAGGGACATGAATTACAAATGCGATTTTTTCAAGAGTCTGTAGATTCTGCCAATATGCCTGATCTATCTAATGTCTCCCAGAAAAAAATAACTAGACTCCAAATTGGTCCCGCTCGATTAACACGCAGGCATCTTTTATTAGGCGATCGAGCTCATTTTTGTTCCAAATGCCAAACGATTTTAACGGTTCTTCACCTTTTAATTGAATGCCCTGATTTTAATCATCATCGTTAATGAATTTTTAATGTTTCAACATTAGACATGCAAATGCTTGTAGGGGAACGTCCCCACGAAAATCTTTTTAAATTTTTAAAAACAATTGGTTTATATCATTTAAATTAAATATTTCATCTTGTTGCCAGTTTTTAATCTCGTTTCTAAGAGACAATGCCATTAATTTTTTAATCATCTTCTAATTTTTCAGATTTTTACATAAAGAAAAGCTTTTTCTATTCTAACCATATGTCTGGCGCAGTATAGTCAGCAATGGATCTTGCGCCTATAAATCCCATAATCCATCCAATCCAATCCCAGAAACAAATTTCGAAACCTTTGAATCAGGTAAATAAGAGAGGAGAGAGAATTTCATGCTTTTTCTTACATATTTGAGACGATTAGGGCAGGGATATAATCAAATGTTCTTTTAGGAAAACAAATACTAAGAGACACGATGTGGTCTGGCACCTTTTAGCACAAGCCTCAATTCGTATTTCAATGCCTATTAAGAAAACAGGATGTTCAGAAGGTAAATTCAAAAGCAAAAAAGTAGCAAAATATCATGTCATATTTTGCTATTAATATGACGTGATATTTTTATTTTTGTATGGTACTGGAAAAATTGGTCCGTCATTCAATTGCGGGATATAGTAGGCAAAAATTTGCAATATGATGACTGCAATAATGACTGTAAAATTATCAAATGTATTGACTTTCCGTTCCAAAAATTCATGAATGAAATTTAACTATGCATTCATTGTATCAAAAATGTGCTACGTTTGAAATTCAAGTAAGTCCAACATCGATACTACTGCCTTTAATGTCTAGAAAAGAATTATCCGACAATATACTTGTTCAATCAGAGGCTGCAAACAATCAAAGACTGATGAAATTGTATCTTGTATGGAAACGCTCGCTTTCTTGATATTACGAATCTGAGAATTTAGCATCTGAGATATAGCTGTAATATTTCGGACAGACGTATGAAACTGAATTCGAGTTCCCTGTTGCATACCTGGAAACCCTCATCAGTAACTGCCGAATTCAGTGGTCGTATGTTCCCTGCTAAAATGTTGTTTACACCTGCAGTTAGCTCAAATTTTGAAAGTTTTGATTGCGGACTTAGACGATCTTAAGATTCCAATAAATTATATTTGAAAACCATATTTAATTTATACAGCATTGCATTCCAGGCGGTGAAATTTCCAAAGAAATAGCCATTTTTCTAAATTTTATTATCCTTTGCACAACAAATTTTCAGTATCAGAACAGTAAATATTAATATTTTTTTATTAACTCTTTCAGGCAAAGATGTTTATTTCCTGAATACTTACATCAAAATATGTAATAAATGGCGGTTTAGTTTATTTATTTATTTATTTTCATTTCACTGTTTAATGAAGAAAATATATTTTGAAGTTTTTAAAAATATACTTTCTATATTGAAGTGTTTAAAAATGAAACTGAAATGCATAGAAAACCTTGATGCAAGTGTTTTGGAAAATGAAAATCCCGTTTGCAAAAATTAACAAAAAGTACAATGCGATCTAATGCCATAGGGACCTGAATTCACTGATTTACTCTAAATACTGCTTTTTACACCACAAGCTCACACAAAATCTACCAGCTGAAAAGAGACATCCTTTCTATTTCTACAGAAAACCACCTGTAGAGGAAATTGGTAACTAATTTTAATACTAAGAAATTTTTAAAGTTTTGGTTTTTAAATTTTTCTAACGAATATACAACAAATAGTGTTCTTCCATTTTTTAAAGTTTCATATATAATTATTAGCCGTTGGTAATATTTTGGATATTCCGCACTTTTATAGTTATTAAAAATCAACACGATAATCTCAGTTTTTCGAATATTTATTAAATACTTTCCATTCCAAATTTTTTTCATTTATAATCTTAAAAATTTATTAAACATCTACTCTTTTTATAATTTATATTCTTCTACCTTCTTTCTCTTCTAGCTTTCAGTTATTATGTTCATGAGAAGTCAAACATGCACTTAACCTATCTATCTATTGGCAGATTTTATCCACAAGTATATATATACTTTCTTCGTCATACGCTAAAATTTACTCATCAAGGTATTACATTTTTGAATTATGATTTCAGAAACATCCGAATAAGAAGATAGCAGAAATAAATTATTGTCAAATAATAAACCTCAATGTGTGTGTGTGTGTGTGTGTGTGTGTGTGTGTGTTGGCGCTCTACAGGCCACACCATTCAGCCTACAGCTCCCAAATTCGGCACGTGTATACCTTGGAAGCCGGGAATGTGCACCTCGGAGTTACTTTTTTGAATTTTTAATTCATTTAAAAATTAAGCGAAAGTTTGGCGTGTTTCTGCTATAACTTCCAAAAATATTACCGTACAAAAAAGATTTTTACATGAAGTTAAAGATCAAAATTTTATCTTTTAAGTGATATCAATGTTTTAACCTTAAAATTAAGTTTCTATTTTTAATTAATTTTTAAATAAATATTTTAACTATATTTTTCAACAATTTTTTTTCATACAAAATAAAAATAAAATTTAAGCTGCACGAGCACGTTTCGCATTCATGGGAAAAAATTAGCTTTTATCAAAGTGTTGCCATCACATTGATTAAAGCTCAAATTAAAAATAAATTAAATCTTTTTTGGAAATCAAATCTGCAAAAATATAATTTTCAGCACGTGTCTGCAGGAAATGAAAAAAATATGAAATATTATTTTTTCTAAAAAATAATTTCAAGGAAAATTATTCTATGATCTTTTACACTATGCATATTATTAATCCAATAAATTGGTTTTATTTTAAAGCAAGTTTTGTTTAATCAACATTATATCCATTCAAATCAGGTCCTCACAGCTAATTTTTAAACCTTTAGTAATAGCAAATCTGCTAAATGGTCTAAATGGTAAATGATTATATTTTATGTAACTTGATTCAATAAATGCTCTAATAAATAACTAATTTTTGATTTTACATAAAACCTCTGCTGTGGAAATAGCGTTTAACGAAACAACAACTAATATTTTAAATAAAAAGAGTTAAAATCCAATCAACTAAATCAATCACTTAAACTGACTGATTTATGAAAATAATATCACTATTCAAAAAAAAAGGATGATTTTAGATTTTACATCGATCGTTTCTAAGAAAATACACCAATTAGCGCGCAGGTTTCTCAAGATTGATTGACCTAACATTAAGAAAATGTTGAGTTTTTCTAAATTTTTAACATTCAAAACTTCATAAATCAGTCTTAGTTGATATAAGTTCACATAAGACTTAAATACTGAGCGATTCTGTTTGCAATACTCATATTCAATAATAATTATAATAAATAAATAACAATAAAGATGATAAATAAAATAAAACGCTTGGTTGTATTAAAAAATATCTTTATATTAATTGCAATTTCATTATTTCCACTTTAAATTAAAGTTGAAGTTTTACCGGAAATGCCAACAAATTAGAAAAAATATATATTGTAAATTGAACGAAACGATCTAAATAACAGTATAAGTTTGGTATGACTATCAAAATTTGAAGATTAAAAATCTTTTTTTTTTGAGGAGCTATTAAGAGACAAATTACTTAAAATATTTAATTGAAAATTGTAGCGAACGATAATACTGGCAAACCGGCTGGTGCGGCGAGTATATAATATGGAACAAATTTGAAATTATAGAAATGAAATAAAGAGAATTTCATCGATTTTTCCATTTGAAAATGTCTATTAAAATTTTAATCATATCAGGCCTGGATGACTGACAAATGTAATTCAAAAAATATTTTTCGAATTCGAAGCATATAAAACGGGTAAAATCATCAAGCGCAGTGGCTTCAAATACTAGGTAATTATAGTGCTTTCTCCAAGTTTGCTTTGCTTTCTATAATATAAAAGATAATGATTATAGTCTATATAAAAAGATAGCGAGTATGATTTTATATAATCCATAAGATAAAAGAATATTTAAAAAATCAATGAAATGTATAACATTTTGCAATTGATAAGGAATTATTACATTTTCTCTATTAAAGCTTTTATAAAAACTCAAACCTAGAATTAATGAGGTTTATTAAAATAACTTCTTAATCAGTGTTGAAATATCAGGTACTGCCGATGAAACTTGTCAACAGAGACAGAAAAATAATTTTGAAAAAAAAAAGTAGTCAGCTATTTTGAAGCAAAATTTTAATGGAATTTTCAGAACTTGAAAAACACACAAATGTGCACACACACACAAAAAAAAATTCCTCTTCATTAGTGAAATATCCAAAAATCTAAATTTATTAAGTATTCTTCTGACCTTTATTTCAATATTTTTTCCCAATATTTTCAGACATCTCTCTCTAAAGCAACAACACATTGTTTCTTTTTTTTTCAGATTAATTTTTTAGTCTCTGAGAAAATATTATTCTTGTGATTATAATGTTACCAGTTTTTTAAAAATAATATAGAATTAAAAAAATATTGAAAGTGGATGTTTTTTTTTGTTGCTCATAATTGAAAATTTATTGTAGATGTAATTGATAACAATAAAAATCGAAGCAGATTTTGATATTTCGGAAGAAAAAAAAAAGGAAATAATGGGCTCACGAAGAATAAATGCATGATTATCGATAAAGTTTAATTTTTTCCTCACTCTCGCAAAAAAAAAAGAAATTAATTTCTCATTATGAAAATGAGACATCTCATTTTAATGTCTCTTCACGAGGTAAGTTTCAATTCAAATTAAAATATTACCGTAATTTTATTAAGTAATAGTTATTTTTTACCAGATATCATAAGAATATAATTAGTTGTTACTCATCTTTGAAGATTTTGATTGTTAATTTTTGTAGATTTTTTTACTAGTTATGTTATTTTAAAAGAAATCTTTCGCATTTCTTTTGGAGGCTATTTATGCTGAATGGGGATTTTTCTGTACTATTTTGTAATAACCTAAATTATTCAGATATTTTCACCGTCATGGAAGAACATCAATACGAATAAAAATAGTTTAACCGTAAAAGCATATTTAAAAATAGGAGTATTTACAGTCGAATATTGGAACAGCTTATTTTAAACTACAACTATTCAAAGGTTAATGTAGTTTCAAATTATCTTAGTAGCTCGGAATGCATACTATTTTCAAAATTTCATTTTATTTGAATTTTATTCTGAAGTTTTTCAATTATTTGTAGCTGAAATATAATTTGTTTTATTAAGTTTGTTAATTTGTTAGTTTTTTTTTAAATATTTGCTTATTGTTATTTGGTAGCTATTTTATTATTTATTTGTTTGTAATATACTTGTCAATAAAATCTTCACCAAATTAACTGAAGAATTATAGAAAAAACAAAAATTCAATTGCTTTGTTATAAATATTTTTTTTTAATTTCGCATTTGGTTATTTAAAAAAAATCTGAAAGGATAATTCGATTACCTGAATTTCAGTGATTTTTTTAAAGACCATCAGCTTTTTCCACCGTAGATATTTGAATGACATGTATCGCGAGAGAGGATGAATTAACTAAAAGAAAACTGAGGAATGTTTCTATAATACTCTGATTTACGCTTCTATTTAAGAGTCTAAGTAAGAACCGAGATTAACAGATATGCCTTTTCAGTCGAAATCTGCATAAATTACCAACTAAATACTAATTTTAAATTAATAAATGCCTTTAGTGAAATGTAATAAAAATAATAGATTTGCCACAGATCGATAATCATATGCATCATCATAACTTCCTCATTTTCTGTAATCCGCTGCTATTACAAAGACATGATTTCAACGACTTATACGATTTTATATCTTTATGAAAAATATGTACTCTGATGGAATGCAATTTTGTCCTTTTCCCCTTTTGATGGAACAATATATCTTATTTTTATTATATAATATTGAATTGCAGCTCTCGTATCATTTATATATTTCATTGAACGATATTATTGACACATGAATAGTTGATATGAAGTTATATTAACTTTATCCAGGATGAAGCGTATTTTTGCTATTTATTTTATATTTAAGTACCAAATTTATTTATTACATTTAATGGTTTAAAAAATACTACAGTAGACAAATATAGTTTCTTCAATTTTTGTATAATTTTGGTTGATTCATTAAATGTTTTCATATATTTCCACTTTGGATCTTTTTTTTTTTGATGATGATTTTTTTAAAAGTGTCACACAATTTGTGCGACACAGTGTTGATAAAATTGCAAGTATGATAGATTAAGAGACAATTCAACTCCCTTAGTATGAATGATAAGTGCAAGACATAAACCGAATATTCCAAATGAAATGGTTATAGATTTTTGACTGCCACATTTGTCAATAAAGCCGAGAAAAATAGAATTTTAACTGAAATGGATGTTACTATGGAAAAATAACCAATATATTTGCATCAATTTAAAACTGTCAAATTTTATTTTAATATAATGCTTTTAAAATGATTGTATAAATATTTGTAACTGACTTGTTACAAAATGCTCAAATTTGGAATTAGAAGAATAATCCTTTTAGATAAAGTATTGGATTCAAGACATTTAATTACTTCGTATTTTATTTATGCTTTACTTAAAAGACCATTAATTATACATAGTAAAGTAAATAATCATATGCTGAATACAATTACGAATGATTTGTTTGATAATGAAATCACAAAGTATTAAGCATAAAAATTTCTAAGAAATCTTAGATTGTTTTTAAATTTGATTAGAGTAATTGCGAACTCTTATTATAATAAATGTTGAGTAAATTTCTACAGAGATTTGTGTATTTTAGATTCCTATATAAGACAAAATGTATATAAATAGTTTGTATTAATTTTCTTTTGTTTGACATCTGATATTCCCGATTTTCTCAATTTAAGAAATCATATGCAATAAAATGCCAATAGTAAGTCACATTTAATTCAAGTTGAAATTTTTTTCAACATTTCTACAAATGCAAACATAACCCTTTAAAGGGCGTTGGTTATTTTTACGAAATCTCAAACTTTACAGTCAAAAAATTTGCGTACGCTTCTTGTTTCGAGATGCAATACGATAAACTTGTTCCCCAAGTACTGAAATCAAATTAGATTCAATTATCTGTTTCAGTTTATATAATACTGTTACAGTTTATGTAATACACAATGATACAAAGCGCAATGCGCAATTACCTTTCGCATAGTGTACTGGAAAGAACGAAAAATTACTGCTATCTCAACCTATCACAATCATGCTTGTAATTGTAAAAAATACTTATTAACAAGTGCATTAATGAGCATTTTTATCAAAGAAAGCCGATTTCAGAATTACAAACCTGAAGGAGTAATGCGTCGCTCGTCTGTTATATAACCCGGTTTCGTATAAGGTATTTTGCATACTAATACAAAGTGAATTGTAATAAACATTTTCACAAGATCACTATCACAATGCTTGCTTTCTTACTATCGACATATTTCTGCAAATTTTCAATGAGTAGTTAGTTTTCCATTATTGTTTTTGTTTGTAATTATGGCACTTGCCACGGACAAGCCCCGCCGTTAGAGACAGCCGAGTTTAAGCCTGAGGGGGTGCGTCTCTTGTTTTTATAGTAGCGCCAACTAGGGTCAAGAGTACGACTTAGCTACTCATGCATCACTCATTCGCTTGCACAACCTCTTTTTACAGGAGGGCACATTCACACTTCTCACAGATAGAACAACGAAAGAACAACCCTGCCCAAACCGGAATTCGAACCCGGGACGCCCAGATCACGAGGAAGACGCACTACCCCTATGCCAGGACGCCGGCAGTTTTCCATTATTCTTATGCAATACAAAATGTAAAATTTTTGCATTAACGTTTTGCAGTCAAATAAAAAAAAGAAATATTTCTTACAATGTACCTGATGAATTAAATATAAAATTATTTGATTGATAAAATTCAAATTTTTAATAATTTTAAACTAACAGTATGCAAATAGTTCGCATTTATATTCTTCTGTTTAATATTTTCCGAAATTCTCGATTTTCTTACGAAATCATCTGCAATAAAAAACTATTAGTCGCATTTTGTTACATTTGTGTTGAAGAACCATTTATATTTAACTATCAAAGCCGTTGACATCTCGACAAAGCCGTTGACAAAACAAGGAATGTTTTAACATTTTGAACAATGGGTTCACAACAGTGGATTATTTTTACGAAGTCTTAAATTTTAGAGCAAAAAATATTCTTACAATTCTTGTTTCGAGATGTAATACAATATGTCTGCTACACAAGTATTGAATCAAATTAGAGATTCATTTATAAGTTTCAGTATTTATAGTTATATATTGTATAAAATATTCGAAAGAAAAAAATCACTGCTTATCTCCTCTTATAACAAACATATTCCTTGTTTATTTTGTATTTTTAAATAACACATAGTAACAAAGACATTAACTAATATTTGTCAAAAAAGCCGTTATCGGAATTTTTTTTCCGCGGGAATAATGCGTCGCTCGTCTGTTTCGTATTATGTATTCAGCATACCATTTTACAATTAGCGCAATAGCAGACCTTTTAACAAGATCGTTGTCACAAATGCTTTCTTGTTTACTGTCAAATATATTCCTATCGACATATTTAATTTCACCATGACTTTCACAAAGCATTTAGTTTTCTAATTTGACCATTCATACAAATCGAAAAGAATCATACTGTTTACTATGTATCTGATAAATTATTTAATTTTGATTAATTAAAAATGTTTAATAATTTTAAACTAAAAATCAATAATTAACACCGATTGTTAATTAGAAAATTTCTTCAAGTACTAATAATCTTTGATCAGTTTCTATTATGGTGACGGTTCCGACGAAAAGTCATTTCGCACTTCCCATAGTAATGAGATATTTTTTTTAAATATATTTCATATATGTCTTTCTTTGAGGTTAAATGTGCAGAAGTATGAACTAAAACCAATTAAGCAAAAATAAAAATCGGCAGTTTTTCTTTTAAATTTGCATTAAAATCATAATCAAGTTCAATAGCGGCGTTCTCCCGCTGTAAAACGGTTGCGCAAAAAAGAATTGTTAAAATGTTAAATATAAATAAAGGTACTTAATAGACGTGCAAATGTTTTCTGAATTTTGGCAATATGTAAAAATTTTGCTAATTTTCAACAATAAATTTCATTGCCTGGAAATTAGCCATTTTCATAGTTTATTTAAACGTGAGATTCTTCCAAAGTTGAAAACGAAAGAAGGATTATCTTTAATAAAGTTAAAAGACAAGTGTAGTTTGCAAGGTAAAAACGAATTTACTATACAGTGAAATTTAGACAAGTGAACTACACTTACGGTTTTAACAGTGCTAAGATGCCAGATATCTTAATTTAGACTTTAAAATCTGTTCCGTACATTATATATGAAGTCAGACAATTTGACACGGGGCATATCGGGGGCATGAAGCTCCATCTAAATAAAATTAAATCTAATCAATGTGGATGTTTCTACAATAGATATAAAACAAATTAAAGGGCAAAATACAGCTTATGCATTCAATTTTTGAAAGTGAAAAAAGCTCCTTAATCTTGACAATAGAGAGCTTCAACACAAATGAGCTATTGGGGTACGATATGGTTCCCATTTCATTTACAAAACAAATATTGCTACACATTACGTTTAAAAATAACTTTAGACTCATTGAGTTTGAAGAAAGTTATTCAACACCATAGCTACCATTTCAAAACCGATTCTTTGGATTTTAAAATTACATTTTTATGAATTATCAAATTAACGAATTGAAACTCCAGTTTAATTTAGGGTAAGAAATACTAATCAACTTCAAAATTCTTAATGTTATTTGTGAAAAACTCATTCGTTACTTAGTGGAAGGCAAAAAAAAAAAAAATTACAAATAAAGTTAAATTCTGCAGAGGCATTATATTACGAATAACGCAGAATGTGCTAGCTTAAAAATGAGCATTTGCATCTTAATCTAAATTCATTTCTCGATTTTTACATATTAAAAAGGTAGCAAGTGTATTTATTAACTGCTTTATAAATTTTTTTGGTGAAATTTGCAAATGATTTGCGTTAATATGCTATGCAAGGTTGTTGTTATTTTTTTTTTTTACTTTATTTCTTATAAATCTAAGAAATCCATAGTAGTCCGATTTTATAAATGATCCAACAGCATTTATAAAATTCATTTATGAAGCATTGAGTTTCTTAAAAAGTTATTCTATGTCAATTTCTAAATAAGGTAAAAATTAAGATATTTTAGACTAGTAAACGTATCCAATGCGCTTGACTAATATTAGCAAAAATAAAATCTTTGGTCTTTCGACGTATCCGGTCGCAAGTTTTAAAGTCTGATAATATGGATAAAAGGCGGCAAATTAATTCTACAATGCAGGAACAGGAAACTAAAGTTAATATTCTCTGCATTACAAGTCTAAAT
Source organism: Argiope aurantia (assembly GCA_026543865.1). Classification (NCBI taxonomy): domain Eukaryota; kingdom Metazoa; phylum Arthropoda; class Arachnida; order Araneae; family Araneidae; genus Argiope; species Argiope aurantia. Next base: position 107,368 of record JAPMOR010125788.1, read on the forward strand.
AAACAAAGAATTTGCAGATGAAATGTTTCAGAGTAACAAATCTCGCTGAAAAATAGAATTTTCATAAACTCAGAAGTCCAAATATGGTTTGCAAAAGGAGCGGAGATACTGTAAAAAGTAGGTATAAATTTAAGATTGCTAAATAATCCAAATCATTAAAAGTAATTGCATTTGAATTTACCAATCGGGTAGCATATTTAGTATAAAGGTTCTAGAAATTTTATTCTAGATTTTCTGAGATAATTTATTTCCCCAATTTGATACGCTATAGATAGGAGGCGTCAAGTATTATTCTACACAGAAACAGCTCATCAGAACTGGACTTTAATAAGCGTCAAAAATAAGGTAGATTCTTTGCATCAATTATTTGAAGCATCAGAGAGTGGTATTCGATTTCATTTTCAACTTTCTAATCTTTCAAAAATTCACTCGAATAATAAAAGGCTCGTATCGGTTAAAATTTCAGTTAAATGATAGAATCTTTTGCAAGAAGTTTAAAAATACTGGCCACTTTAATTTTGATCGCTTATACAACATTGCAAGATGCAGTAATATTCAGCTTCATAAACGGGCAAATTAACAGCAAAAATGAACATTAGGACAAAGGACTACAAAAACATGAGAAACCAAGTTCAATAATGAACACATACTGAATTTTAAGACATTTCAGATTTCCTTCAAAATTGAAGCTCGCAGCGATTAAAACATCTGATAAAATTGCATACAGAAGTTTCCTATGGAACAAATTTGACATTGAATGCAAACCTAATCTATTGTAGAGACAAAACCATAAAGGGAACTTGGCATAAATAAAAAATCACTTAGAATATAGGAACAGCTACAGTTAAACCAAATATTACTTTTATTGATTAAAAAGCTTAAAAATATTAAAATTAGCAAAGTTGGTTCATACAAATGTAAATATGGATATGAAATTAAATGACAAATTCTGGTTTTGCTATCATTTAAATTCTTCCATTTAAAAATCCAACATTCAAACTTGACAGATTCCTACTATACAGAAGCAAGTTTATTACCTTTATAAATGCTACAGATAATAATGGTAAATACAAAAATGTTTTTAGAGTGCGAATTTCCACTACACTTTACTAGTATAAATTGATATATTCTTTAGTTTTCATTTCGGATTAACAAGACTACAATTGGAGCAACTAGTTTACAATAAACAACTTAAGCACACAAAATAGCGAGACATTTATGCAAGAAATACACAAGTTTAATAAATGCAGCAAGTTTCATATAGTCATCATATATTCATGCAGCACTTAGAATGACACGCTGGATTGAAGCGAAATTCACGTATCGTTTCGAACGCCACAACTTTACAAGTTGTCAAAATTAAATACGGCACCGTTATGAAAGAATGATGGCCGAGGCTTCTCGTCAAAATTTAAATAGTTTGTTTGATTAGACATAAATGCTATCTTGACAAGACGAGCATTTTTATTGCTTATTTTACAGCAATATAACGAGTGTAGGTTTTATTTTAGAAAAATTTACTCGGTACAGTAATTTTTGAAAGAAAATTGAAAGACTTCAGTAATATAATGAACAAAGATTTTATGGAACTTCAGAGTTTGTCAATTTAAATGCAATTGGAGGGATAAATCAATTGGAAATATACTCAACAAAGCACTCATTGCACAAATTGTGGAACAGAAAATAATCCTACTGCGATTGCAATTACTCAAGAAAAATGCTCGTATGCCTTGTTTGTTTAGGCTAACACATTTGCTCTAGAGACTACCAAATTAAAAGCATTTCCTACAAAATTGCAATTACGATTCTATATTTAATGTTTCGTACACTTCAGATTACTTTTAGTAAGAATAAAACTGCATTTAATCGATAATTTAAAACATTGAAGTTTTGGAACTTTAAATTTCTTAAATTCTACGTTTTAAACTATTTAAAGGGTGGATGATGCATTTAAGTTAAAACCTTCACTCGCTCTATATTAATTCTGAAGTTGCCGAAACATTCTTTACCTATACAGAAAATTTTGAAATCATTTTATATTAGTTTACAATATTAAATGGTAAACGTTGTGTTAAGTCCGTCCATGAAATTTAGGAGAACTTCATTTTATTTCTAGGCAAATTCCTTATTTCTTGAGATAAGGAATTAAGATATATCCTTATTTACAAGAAAGCGAGCAAAGTTTAAATAAGCCAACATTCGTTTAGCTGCGAATTTGCCTTTCAATTTAGCATTTTCTGAAGTATTGGAAAAAGAACAAGGGAGTCGGTTCTAAACTTTTTCAAAGTTGTCTCAACTGCAAGGAAGCTACTTGAAACGCTCATAGCAATCTAGATTTAAAACTTCATTGTACAATACCCTCAAGTAGTGGAGTGACTATGATTCTAATGGGAAACGGACGAAAAAAGAAATTAACACAATATGGAACTAATACCAACCGACAAGTTACCATGATTTACATCGAATATGTATAATGCTATAGTTATATTTCAACTTAAATCCAAGTCACAGGAAGATAATCAAAATGATCTGGATTATTCTTGCCTTAAATTTTCTTGCCCGAGGTCGCTTATTTATTGAAATTAAAACGGAATCCGAAATTTTAGAGAACTTTAATACTCTAAAAGGACGCTTTCGATTTTCATTTTATAATTAGATTAATAAAGGCTCAGAATCAGAACAGCAAAACCAATGAAAAATGCATCAAAGCAGTGTGAATTACCTACGGAATTGGATTTAATTTGGAGCACGTAATAACCAATGCCGTTACTTTCTTAAAATACAACTACAGACCCAAGCAGCAAAAGATCGTTGGCCAACCATTGGCCGAACATCGCCCCACAGAACGCGCGAGGTTGGGGCGAGATCGCCTCCGATCTCGCCCCGACCTTGTTCATGTCCCCCGGCAAGACACCGCGCGATGATCGCCCCGGCGTGTTTCCGACGATATTGCCGATGTTTTTCCGACGTGTAAATACCACGGGCGACTTTATACCAAGCATTTTTCGATGTGTTTTATCAATGGGCGACCCAATACCAATCATTTCCCCATGTGTTTTATCAATGGGCGACCCAATACCAATCATTAGGCGAGTTGTTACTGAGTACTTTTCGGCGTCAAATTTAAATATTAGTTAATTGGTTATTCAGTCATATGTTTCTTCAACAGACAACTTTTTTTTATAAGCACACTTCAAATTTCTAATATTTTCATGATTTATGTTTAGTGAGGGCTGGGTTTGTGACAAAATAACCAAATTTGATCTTTGTTAAACTCTGAATATTTCACAAATATGTTTCACAAAAATTCCATGCATAAAAATGCAACGCCCCTTTCAATTTTACTGATTCTATTTACAATTAACTTACAAAGTTACTTCATGTAGAAATTTTATACCTTGTTAGTGTTAGCTAATGTCCAATAGACAACATTTTACAAGCATAAATTAATAATTTACTTGAAATTTCTATTTTTTTTTAAATTTATGATTAGTTTGGTTTGGTTTTATAGCACAAGAACCAAACTTGATCTTAGATTAACACTGAATATTTCACAAAAATTCCATACACAAAAATGCAACACTTCTTTCAATTGTAAGAAATTCCTTATATTTAGTAACTTACATTCCTTGTATTTAGTAACTTACAAAGTTACTTCATGTTGTAGAAATTTTATATCTCATTATAAATGTTAGTGTTAGCTAATGTCCAACAGATAACATTTTACAATCACAAATTAATAATATTCTTCTAATATTTTCTTGATCTATGTTTAGTTGTTTGGTTTTGTGGCACAAAAACCAAATTTGTTTAATATTAAGTCTGAATAATTAACAAAAATTCCATACCCAAAAATGCAACCCTTCTTTCCATTACAGGGAATTTTATTTACTATTAATTTACCAAGTTACTTCCTATTGCATTAATTTTATACCTCATTATAAATGTTAGTGTTAGCTAATCTTCAATAGACAACAATTTACAATCACAAATTAAATAACTTACTTCAAATTTCTAATATTTTCTTGATCCATAATTAGTTTGCTTTTGTTATGTTTCACAAGAACCAAATTTGAAAGTGGAGATATGTCATTATCAAAATATTTCAAAAATATATTTCACATAAATTTCATACTCAAAAATGCAACATTTCTTTCACTTATATGAAATCTCTTTTATTTACTATTAACTTACAAAGTTATTTCATGCTGTAGAAATTTTATACCTCATTATAAATGTTAAGAGTTAGCTAATGTCTAATAGACAACATTTTACAAGCACAAATTAATAATTTACTTCAAATTTCTAACTTTTTTTTTACCTATGATAGTTTGGTTTTATTGCACAAGAAATAAATTTGATCTATGATTAACTCTGAATATTTCACAAAAATTCCATACCCAAAAATATAAACATTACTTTCAATCATATAAAATTTCTTTAGGCAAATATTAAAAAAAAGAAAAGAAAAGAAAACTATTATTTTCCACTTTTTATTTTTAGAGAAAAGGAAAACAATTATGCAAAACAATTTATTTACAGAGACCTTCGTTAAATAATATTCTACAAATACAAAGTAAAATAACAATTTGCTTCAAATTTTTGACTGAATTTTCTGTAATGACTTGTACAGCCAAGCAGCATCCAGAAACTGATTTTCAAGAAAAAATATTGTCACAAAGTCATTCTTACACAAAATTTATTTAAACTTTATTTACAATATTTGAAGAAGAGTTTGACGTTTCTAAAAATCCACACACATTTACATAAATATTATATGTAACTTAATCATCAGCTACATATAAAGAATTATACATAAACATTTCTTTTGATTCATTTTTTCCTTTTGGATCAGATTTGATGAACCTAGAAAACTATTATAATAATAATTGAGCTTTCATTTCTTTTAATATACAAATAAAATATTTGTTGACAATTGGAGATATGTCATTAACAAGCAAAAGTCTTATAGAACTTCATAAGCATGATAATGTTTTCATTCTGATATTGGACTGTGTAGGCAAATTTTATAAACTGTTTAGGATAATAGAGAAATATAAAAATAACTCAAACTAATGGGAATAAAATTTATGTTACTATTTTATGAAATGTGAAACAATTAGAAACTATTCCTATAAGAGTATTCAAAAATACCTACATAATCTCAAGTTTTAAAGATTTTTTTTTTGAACTTTATAATAAATATATTCTGCTAAGCATTTTTTTTAGCCTTGTGTCAAAATAAAAATAATTACACAAATGTTATTGCAATACCAAAATATAAGAATGTTATTTAATACTTTTTAAAACTTCTTTCATTTGAAAATTTTAACAAAAAGAAATAAATTGTAAATGAAAAGGATAATTAACTAAGCTAACTAGAATTAAAATCACTTAAATTGTCATTCTGAAAAAATAATGAGGGTGTGATTAAAGAAATTTTATTCAAAATATATAAAGAAAAATTAAAGTTTTACAAAACAAAATGTATGCCTTTCTTATACAGGAAAAAAAAGTTTTCATATAAAAAAAACAGAAATTAAAATTAACCTATTTGTTGCAATGTGGTAGGCTTGAATGACATTTGGAAATACATTTCATTGCATCTTTCATGCAAAGACATTTCATATTTTGGCACTTTGTTTAACACATACATTTGATAAATCCTTGGCTGCTTCCACTGGGCTGAGCAATTGCAACTAACTGGTGAGGAATTTTGTGGTCTGGAATATTTTCAATTCTAAAAGTTCTAAAGGCATAAAGTGAATTGAGATCTCGCATATAATTGTTTTCGATTTTTTCTGAAGTTCCAAGTTGGTAGAAACCATACTCTGTCATATACATTATAACTGCCAATATATTGTGCAAATAATTTTATGCCTTGTTGACTTCAGGAATAGGAATACACACAGTAGTTTCCAAAGAAACATTGAGAAATTATTTTTAGCTTGTACTTCTTAATTGATTTTAGAGTTTATTTTACCTTCAATTGCATTTTCAGTTTTGGAACAAAAGGTGCACAACATTTCCATTTCATCGATTTGGAGATGTATTTCATACTTTTCTGGGTTGCCATTTGGGATTCTATAGAATGCTTAGAAAATATGAATTGTTTCATACATTGCCAGCTAGTTTTACAGATTTTACACAATGTCCAGGCATTTTATAAAATGTTGGATTTCATATTTTTCCAGTAATGCACATAACATATTATACATATACTTTTCTTTAGGTTCTCCCTTTTTGGCCAGATTTGATGAACCTAAAAAACATATTTAACTATAATAATAAATGAGCTTTCACTTCTTTTAAAAGTACAATAAAATATTTGTTGACAATTGGAGATGTGTAATTAGCAAGCAAAAGTCTTATGGAACTTCATAAGCACACTGTTTTCATTCTGATATTGGACTGTGTAGGCAAATTTTAGAAAAATGTTTACGATAATACAGAAAAATAAAAATAATTCAAATTAATATGAGTAAAATTTATGCTACTATTTTATGAAATATGAAATAATTAGAAACTATTCCTATAAGAAACTATTCCGAAAAGGCCTACATAATCACAAGTTTTAAAGAATTTTTTTTAGCCTCATGTCAAAATAAAAATAATTACACAAATGTTATTTCCATACCAAAACATAAGAACGTAATTTAATACTTTTTAAAAATTTCTTTCATTTGAATATTTGAAATTGTTAACAAAAATGAAAGAAATTGTGGTTGAACCGGAGTTAACCCCCTTCTTCGCCAAATCAAGATAACGTATCAAAGCTGGCAACCTCCAGATTGGCAAACCTATTATCTTTCACCTTTATTATGCGCTATGATTGGACATTACACCCTCGCTTTTGAACATTTCGCAAAACACGGCGCAAGACCGTCGTTGGCGATTTTTAAAAATTGCGCCAAGCAGGAGGTTAAGCTTCGGTCGTACCGAAATTGTAAATAAAAGGGGAAAATAACTGCAATAATTTGAGAACACGCGAAATAAAAATCTAACAAGAAATAAAATACGAAATGACGATAGCTCAATTAACAAAGTAAAGTTGCAGCACTTAAATGAAATAGAGAGATGAACAGTGGATCGTTAAAGCTTTATTCCGCTTACACCTAACGCTAATAACATTGCATACAACTCCGTGTTTTAGGTAATCAACAAATTCTGACGGCTTTACTAAAAATAACCTCTTTCATTCACTATTTAGAATAAATTCTATAATATTTATAAATATAGAATAATAAATAAATTGCACTTACCAAAACGCTTGGAATGGTGACTCGCAATGCTAAATAAATTCCAAAACAAGTCAGATGATTCATGGGAAATTCCTAAAATATATTCGAATAGCGCCATCTAGGCAAGACCACTTTCAGGACATCGGGGCGAGTATGGGGCGACTACATTAAAATGGCCATTTTCACAAAATCGCCGTGAGAGCTCGCCCCGATGAAAAGGCGACCTTTAGAGGCGATAGAAAAAAAATTGATCAGTGTCCGATATCGCCCCGACCCAAAAGCGACTATCGCGGAAACTGTATGATCTGTAGCCGAGCAATGCGAGGCTTGGTCAATCAATTACCGACTATTCTTGCTGCTTGGGGAATTTAAGAATTTTATTGCATTTACCCTATTTAAGCGTTTCGGTTCGAATGTATATCTAATCACCGACGATTATCAAATCCCAAGTCATTTCGGGTTCGATGGTGATCAGGCATCGAGTTCAAAGTGCCTTCAGGAATTTAAGATTGTAAGTTGGCTGGTTAGCACAACCACTGACAGTCTTCCTTCACAAGTTAACATTCCTAAATCGACAATCAACAGAAGAGTCATTAAGTATTAAACCTATCCAACTAATAACAAGATAACAATTAATAAGCAGAATTAAAATTTTACATTTCTAAAAATATCCGATGAATACTTTGTTGGAGTTTGAAATCACCAATAACTAATCCCAAAGGTTTAAAAACCGACTATTTCCAAATCTCGTGTGTCAATAGAATATTTCACGCAAAAACGAAATTCTAACGATTATTGCATTTCCCTGGTTTTGCTTGGTGCGAGAATCCGAAAGCAAATATTCCGTCCTTTTGCATAAATTTGCTTTGCGTTTTGATTTCAAAATTTAATTTATTCACCAAATCGGGTGTCATGCAGAATTCCTATCGAGGGTATTTTTTTGGAAGTTAAAATATTTGAAATTCTTGCTACACGATAATTTTGAAATTTAAGTCGTCATAAAAGTCTAATTTTAAGACATTTAAAGGCTTCCTGCTCCAAAATAGCAAGTATTAAACGGTATCCATTACCCGAGAAGTCCATATACAAGTACAATTCCCTATAATTTTAAAATTTTAAAATGCACAACTTCCAGTTTGAGGAACGCTTGTTAAAAATTACAATTTATGAAACTTTGTATGGAGGAGTGCTCTAGTTTTATCAGCTGAATACAAGTAACTGCAGAAAGAGTCGAATTTTACTGCAAGAATTGCAAAGTGCACAAGAGAACGCGTCTTTTTAATAGCTTTATCTTTGTTATTGCTGTTAACCAGACAAGTTCCGTTATTAAAAGTTTACTGTGATAACTACTAGAGAATAGAGTACTACATAAAAGATGCATAAAGTCTCGGTGCGTTATAATAATTAGTCTGCTTCAAATTTGAGATGCAACATGCCGAAATAATTTAGATGCAACTGCTTAAGATATTCGAATCTGACTCATTTTGCATTTCAGACTTGAAAAGAGATTCTCATAAATATCTTAACTGCAGCCGTCTGCTGAAACTCCTTCTAACAAATTTGCATTTGAAACCTTTTGATCTGATGTTGGCCAGACATCGCCATCAAAGGGCCTCTATTGAAGCAGAAGATGGTCCATTAGCTTTCCGGCGTAGCTATAGACCAACTTCAATTGTAGGGGGCAGACTATTCAACATACGGAATAATATAGATTTACATATGGTAGCTTAAGTTATACTATTGATAAGTTAAGATATACAAGTAATATAGGAACATTAGAAGTTCATATCTACATATAAATGAGACCAAAGTTAAGATAAAGCATAAAACGGAATTGTCTGGTTCATATATTTTAGAAAAATATGTAGTTCGAATCTGGGTGACAAGTTTTTTACATTGGCGGATGATTAATTGGTTAATAAATCGCATTGAATAAATCCCAAAGCTAAATTTTTTTGAAACGTTAAGCGGGGTGGTAATAGAAAGTAGTCGCTATGTTAAACATCGAAACAAGCAACTTCCTATTTATCTATTTTTAAATGAAGCTAATATGAAGCTTAAATGAAGCTATAAGCTTCATATGTTCTCATGCCATATTTAGGAAAACTAGATTTTCAAATACTTCATGGGCCTAAATTTAATAAATCTTATTTAATTTTCGCCAGTTTATGTCGAAAAGTTGGTTTTGACAATAAACATTTCGTTTAATACAAATCTCAAGCCAAAACACTACAAAGCGATGTTTTAGTATGTTTATATTATTAGCCTGCGGTACAAAGACGCAATTTTATATCTATAGCAAAAATTGGCAAAGTAATTTTAAACGCAAAAGTGCATGTAAATTTCTTACAATCACAAGTCAAGGTCTCAGTCCTACCCATTTTCACTTAAATTTCACACCATTTGATCTCTATCACTACATTTTAACTGTCATTGCCAGTATTTGAAGTATAAACTGCTCTGTACCAATTCAAACTTCCCCGTCCTGGTGTTCCTTATTTAAAGCAATTGAAATCCCAATAATGCGTCTTTAATTCGTGATCATTTGCTACATTCTATCCCACTCTAATTAGTCGTTAACACGTTAAGAACCGGTTCCCTGGGGACCGTTACTTTTCATCAGTTTGCCGATCCCAAACAACCTAGACGGAAAGTAAACAGGGACCAGCATATTATTCAACGTGTTAACCTCTATTTTGCATTGCCAAATCGAATCTACAAATTTAAGATTTAACCGATTCATAACCGATGGGTACTAAGAGTAGTTTCTACTTTTCTTACTGGCAACAACAACTGCTGAAAATATTTAACCTAATCCATTTAATTTTATATTCCGAGCGAAACCCTACAATCAGTAAGATCCAAAGTTAACAACTTTCTATAATAGACCATCGAATGCATTCACAAAAAGTTTTCGAATCTCAATTCTTTAATAGATAGGATTGAAACAATTGACGAGATCTCATTCCTCGCATAGAGATACTAAGCTGTTACTTCAAACTTAATGCGATACCAATTTTAAAATTATCTTTCTGTAATTTTAAAACTTTCCTTGACCAACTTGTATAATATGCGCTTTCTAACTGATCGATTTGTGTAGATTCTTAATCTATTTTCTACAGAGACCATTGTAAACCATTTCACAGAAAACTGTAACAAGGGGGATAATTTAAAAGATTTAATTTGCCTTTTAAAATTCCGAAAATTACTAGTTCGGTTTATTTTTGAGAAATAACGATCTCCAAGATTTAATTATTACAAGTTTAACAGATTTGTCCAATAAAGATTTGGTAAAACTCAATCATTGTCGTTATTTGTTACGTAGTTGGAAGTCGACAGTCATTACCCGGAATACTAACAGATAAAACATTTCCATATATTGTACCAAGTTCGGTAGAAATTAAAGCATGGCCTATAGAACAAGAGACAGATAAGGGATTATGTAGGCATTAATTTTTCTGCAGATATTATCATAGAGGTATATACATAGAGATTAACATAGAGGTATTACTACCTCTATGTTAAATATCTTTACTCGAATTATGTATTTTATTTGTAGTTTGATATAAATTTAAAACTGGAATGGAGCTAGCACTTCGACATTATAGTACCAACCTTCAACTGAATATGGATTACAATTTCAAGTAATTGTCCGTTCCATTCGAAATAATTCAAAATTAAAAGTATGAAGAAAAATTTTAAAGTCATTCAAGTATTTAATGAGTAAACTTACGTAACTCGACTCATTAAAGTTCTCCGCATGGTGATTTAGAATCCAATATTGGTTAATTTAAAATTAATTTTAAGTCGAAATTATCATTTTGGTAAATTCTTTAGACATAACTGATTACTAAAAACCTAAATTTAGGTGATTCCAGAGTTCAGATAAATTCACAAGCAGAGTACTTAAATACTGTGTTTATCCAAAATCATGTAATGGCACTTCATTTTTGAAAGCTTTACTATTTAGGTGCAATTGATCTAGATGCATGATGCCATGAAGATTAAGGCCAATCAAGATGAACCTTTGGATCATACTCAATGGAACGAGTTATTTCATGCAGTTTTGAAAAGGAAGATCATGCAATTTTTTTTATTATATAGTATTCAGCTGGTGGATGCTTAAAAGATGTATGAATAACCCCAAATGCCAATATTCCTTTTCGAATTTTTGCATAACATAGGATATTCTTTCCTCCTACTCTATTATTAGCTTATTTTCGAAAATAGTTAAGGATAGAAAGTAAAGATTTTTTTTTAGTTTGAAATAAAAAAAATACTTAATTACTTTTATTCATATGCATAAAGAGATTTTGATAACTACTTTAAAAGCAATGATAACTTTCTTCGTTGGAATTTGCGTAATTTGACAATTACGTATTTAATGTTTAAGTTGCATGTTCTTTTATTAAAAAATAAGGTACCTTTGACGAGATAATGTCTGGATTCTTCCTTTCATTATTTTATTAAGATTTTAAGCCTAATTATTAAAAGTAGCTGATAGTTTTCTCATTAATTTTTCTTTTTCATAAAAGTTCTTTCTAACATTTTCTTAATTTTTACGAAGGATCCATTTATTTTTAAATGTAGTAAAAAATTTTGATATTAAAATCTAAAGTCAAGAAGAAATGAGAAAAGTTTGGGAAACAAATTACTTTTCCAATACCCGACTTTGAAAATTGAAGTAAGGATATTCTCTCGCAATTAATTACTTTTTTTCCGTTGACATACGCTCGACATAATAAAGTGAAATTTCAAGTGCAGGAAATTCATGCAGTTTCTTGATAGCTGAGTTTAATAAAGGAAGTAAGGTATTACTCTTAAATATAGTGTCTGTCAAGTAATTACTTTCAAACATTACTAATAAATTCTTCTTTACAGAATTTTATCTCCACCAATCATTTATATATTTTTACAAACTTTTTCGAACTGTTACAAAAAAATTAAAATTGAGTTAGAATATCTGATTGTTTATTTTTAGTGTATTATTACACAGATATTAAAATTCAATTGATAT
>JAPMOR010125788.1:120025-140274 GCA_026543865.1 Argiope aurantia
ATATATATTATTTAGATTTACAAACACAGTTTTTATTCTTTTATTGAAAAATTAAATAACTTGAATAATTTTTTTTTCTTTCAATTGGTATAAAATACAAAATTAATTATACATAACAATTTTAATGTGCTGCGAGAAAAATATTAAAAATATCTATTGATAGATATTTCTAATTAATTTTGTTAGGTATCAGAAAGATATTTTTATTTAATATAATATACGTGTAATAGTACTTATCATTAAAAATACTCACTTAAAACGACAAATAATTTTTGGCTTTTCCTTTACAAAAAGAATAATATACTTTTTTTGTTTTCTTACATTCATCCTGGAAAGTAGAATATAATTAAAATGACTATAGTAGTTTTAATATGTGGTACTTTTTCTAAGGTAGAGCAATTATCTTTATACTTACTCATTTCTAGTAATTCTTCTACATTTATTTACTTTCTAAATTCTAGAACGTCTTCCTTAAAAGGAATCGTAAAATATTTTTTTCATTTGATATTTTGTGGAAGCTAGTGAATAATTGAATGGTTGATGCATATTTTATCTGAAATTCTCACAAAAACATAATATGGCTCCCACTGCAACAGAAATCGTATCATATTTTTGCAATTTTATTTTCCTACTGATATAATTAAAAATTGTCAACTAATCAATCTGATATGTTAACCAGTATAAGGTCTAGAACATTTTATTACAGATAAGATGATAAAATCTGATGAGAAATGAATTTTAAGTATATAATTTGTCTTTTATTTTATATTTAAGCTTCACTTAATATACCCTGTTACGGAGTGCGGCAGAAAAACCTGGACAAACAATTTTTAATATAACTTCATTAAAAATAAACTAATTAATAAAACATAACAAATAATAATAATAGTAGATATTTACTGACAAATAAATTTAATTTGTTTCAATGTGACCGTCTTTTGCAGTGAAACAGAGGCGCATACACTTTTTGAAATGTTCAGCAATGGGCCACAAGTCTTCTACTTTTAATCTATCCCATTCCCGCCAAAGCTATTTCTTTAGTGACTCCAAACTTTTATGTGGTTTTGTGGAGGCCCTAGACTCCAAAATGGACCATAAACTGTAATCCATGGGATTGAGATTCGGCGAGTTTTGTAATCGCTCTCCAGATGATATCACGTCCAGAAAATGCGCCTTACACCACTCTTATATCTTATTGGGCTTGTGAACTGGTAGAAGTCTTGCTGAAACGTTCACTTTACATTGCCGAAGTGCGTTTTGAACCACAGAAGTACAACAGCTTTTAGAATGTTCCGTTGTTACACTTTTTGATTTATTTTAACGACCCCATCCACAAAAACCAAAAATGTTTTACCGCTTGCGCAAATTCCGCCCCAGATAAAGACCGACTTTGGATGTTGGCGATGTTTAGCAATTGGCGAATTGCTTGGAGTGTCTGCAGACCAAATCCTATCGTTTTGGAAGTTATGAGCTCGTTGAATGGTAAACAGCTGTTCATTATTGAAAAGTAATTTCTCCCACAGCTGACCTGCGGCCCGTCTCAAAAGTGTTCGTCCTCTTTGGAGCCGCACGAATTTGTTTTCTTTAGTGAGAAGCTGAACTTTTTGGAACTTGTAGGGCTTTAGTCCAAGCTCTATTTTTGTCATTCGTCTCATTGGTCGGTCACTTATTCTCAGTTTACGAACGATCTTTCTCATGGAAATCCTCGAATTTCATTGGACTTTCTTTTTGATGACCCTACGGCTATTGAAAGTGTTCACCGTAAGATTTTGTTTACTTCCTGTACTTGAACCCTCATTTTCAAGCTCTTTGAAACGATAGATTGCATTGGAACCATTTGCCCAGACACATTAATCAAACGAATGATTTCACACCGTCGTTTTCCATGCTTAAACGACTCTAAAATAGCAGATCATTTGCTTTACATTGTAAAAAACGTCAAAAAACAATATGCAAACTAAAAGATACATTATAATTGAACTTATAGACAAAAAGAAATGAACATAAATTAAAAAGAAATTAGTTAACTTCTATTCTATGATGCCATAACTTTGTCCGAGATTTTTTGCTGCACTCTGTAAAGAAAAGGCAGATGTTCAATATGAAAATTCAAATCTGACAAGGAAGTTATTTTACCACGCACTTTATAGACTTCATGTATAACAGCTTAATATTCACAAAACCTTCAAAATACCCTTCTTGTTTTAAAAGCATTATTTATCAAATTTGCTTCCAAAATTATAATTCAATCAATTGATTCTAATGTTTTAGAGTACATAATTGCTACCTAAATACCAAATCTTGAATACCAAGGAATTGTATGTATTTATTATATAAGGAATATCGTGAAGACATCCGATTATTTCAAAATATTTTCGGAAAGGACAGAACGCAGTATGCGTGTTTTTAAATACATATAGATTTTCTTTTAAATGATTAAAAACCAGCATTAACTTTCTAGTTTGGATTAGAAAATAAGTCAAGCTCTTTCAATTGTTTTACTAAAACTATACTTTAATTATAAGTTTTCTTTATTAAAATACGAGTAGTAAATAAAATATTTTTTTCTTTCAGAATGTGTAACGTGGCAACACGTATCTGTATTAAATCAAACGCATTAAACCACAAAAGATTAAAATTAACAACAACTTCCAGAACAGATGTTCGTAAAGAAAAGATTAAGAAGATTTTCGGTTTTGAATTAAATTCCTGTTTTCCTTTAATCCACTGAAGCGGAGAAATTCTTCAAGACGAGCTGAAAGACTAATTTTCGTCTTAATTTTTACTGTAAGATCTTTTCATCCAAATTCATTTATCTTCTTTAAATTGTAATTCCTTTTCATATTGATAATTATTTCTAACCTTTATAAACAGGAAAGATTTATAATCAAATTTTATGGTTATGATTCATTTAATTTGTTTGTATTCGTTTGAAGAAAATAGCTACTGTATTTTAAGACCCTATATTCCTATAAGACAGAAAAAGAAATGGAATACGATGCAAGATAATTATTACACTGCGCAAAAAAAGCAGAAGGACACTTAATTTTTTTTAAATAAGGATTTTTTAATTTTTACTGCAATTATTTTTATAAGAATTGCTTTTTAGATAATTCACCGAAAAAAATATTGGTATCATTATTGCCATGATATTCAAAAATAAAGTATAAATGACAACAAAAATGGTTCCTTTCATTTGAAACCGTGTAAAAAACGTAGGGCAGTTACAAAAAGAACAAATTATAAGCCTTTTAGAAAGGAATACTCTTTCCATTAGCCTTTATGACTTCGAATATTCTGTTTGAAAGTGAATGATATAAAGATTGGATTTCTGTTTGACAAAGGTTATCCCATGAGGTATTTAATGCCACTCGAAGCTCAGAGAGCGATTCCAACTGCTTCCCACCAGCGTTTACTCAACGAACAAGCATTGCCTGGATATTTTTTACTATATTCAGATCGGGACTTTTAGATGGGCATGGTAAAACTCGCACATTATTTGCAGTGAACCATTTTTTAATTCCATTGGCGGTGTGGACTGAGGCTCCATCTTGTTGAAATATCCACTGTGCTCCTCCTAATTCGGAGCCATAAGGAAGAAGCTCAGAATTCAGAACATTAATATAATTTGTATGCTTTTGCCAACCATTGAGAAAGACCAAACTTGTTCTTCATCCATAACCAACTGTTAACCAGACCATCAAACTTCCTCTTCCCATTTGTCTAGTTGAATAATATTGTTCTGCATTCTTCAGATAACGCCGGTAGTAGTACCAGTACTTTTTTTCATCTGAAATTATCACAAAAGTCCATTCTGTGGTCCTTGATATGTGTTCGTTAGCCCAAGACAAAAGATTACTAATATGTGTTTGTTTCCACTGTGGATGGTGCCTCCGTTTTTTAAAAACGAATCTCTTGGACCATAGAATGTTGTATACTGTTTGCTTGGACACACGAATAAGTCCTGCTTGCTTTCGAGTTTTTGTAACACTTCCACTACTCTTTTTAAGCTCATGAGCATGTTTTCTATCATCACGAGGCGTTAAATATTAGGTCTACCAGTCTTCTTTCTTATTCGGTTTTTGTTTGGAATTTTAGTAAGAAACTGTATTGGGGCTGACGTGCAGTATACGAACAATCTCTCTAATACCTTTACTTTCATTTTTATATGCAAAAATTTAGCCTTTTTAAAAATCATTTAAGGGTATACCTCTAGGCACACTGAAAGAAAAGCACCAGTGAAATTTTTAACAAAATGCATTTTCCTGAGAAAAAGCAGATTAAAAAAGTATATACTTACTCTTTTATGTACACATTCCACCAAATAAATAAAATGTAGTAAGTGTCCTACTTTTTTTACACACTATAAATAATGTATTCTCGTCTTTCTAATTATAAATATTGGTAGCTTTTTCATTTTTACATGAAAATAAAGAAAACATTGTTAAATAAAACCTACATAAGACTCTATTACCCAGGATAAAAATATAAAAGAATATTTACAGAAAACGATTGACCTTCTACTTTTTTACTCAGTGTATGTTTATAATAATTTTGTTGTTTTAGATTCTAAATTTCCAAAATATTTGAAGATAAAACTTTATACAACTTGATTAAATTATCTTCTTGTACGAAATAATTACTGTAAATTTTATTTTATCTCAATATTGCTTTAATCTACTTTCAAACAAATATTTGGGTTTCAAATTCGTAATATTGAAAGGCATTTTCTTTTTACTTAAGGTATTAGAATCATCTATCAAAATCCAAATGCTTACTATGGATAGTTGTGATAAAATAATATTATTTGGAAGGGTTTTGAATTGGGTTTCAAATCTTTTTTAAAAGGTGACATGAACGATATCAGGGTAAAGTTTCCACAGCCATACAAATTATGATATACAGACAGTGAAATACATATTTCTCTAATTGAAAAATTTAAATATTGATATTTAAATTGATATTTACATTTATATTTATTTTTCTATGAATTTAAGAATATTTATTACATAAAGTTGCTTTTATAAGTTATCAAAAAAATAAAGACAATAATATGGTCTGGAGGCATTTTAAGGATTCATCAAGTAAACAATGCTCATTATTTTCTCAAAAAAAATACGTCAAAATATTTTGTTGGTTAGTCTAATGCACTTTTCTTATTTAGGTATTAAAAATTGCAAACACCGGTTTTTATTGTAAATTTCTGATTAATTTAATAAAGTTGCAGAAGAATTTACTGGAAATAGGTGAAAAGTGACAACATAATGTCCTAATTTTTGCTCTTTAACCGTTATATCATGGTTTCTGACACATTCTTTGTTAACATGTATTTTCTTTAAAAAATTAAAAAAAAAATCTTTCTTTTCCAGACATTTTAAGATAAAATTTACGATTGCGTTTCGAAGACTCAAGTGATTAAATTTTATTTTTCCCCTCTCTTATGATGATTTCAGCCATTTAATGATATATTCCAATATGGAAGATAAAATATATTATGAATTGATTTAGTAAAGATCTTAAGTTTTTCAATAAAAATAATGTAGCTCTATAAATTTATTCCTTTAAAATCAAAACTAAGACAAAAGTTTTTTTTAAAAATTGCTTAATATATAAGAAAAATTTATCTTCATGAATGAGATGAAAATTTATTAAAGCATTTCCATAGTTATGGAGTTCTCAACCCTTTAAAATTTTTTGTTAGATTATCTTAAAATAGGCAAAATTTCTATAGAAACAAAGCCATTGATTAGAATTTGAAACACAAATTGTGTTACTTATTGAATTTAATAAAATAGGTAGAAATTCGCTTATCGTAAGGGGAGTCGGAACCCCCTATACCGACAATGTTAAATTGGCCTTTTTCGAGGTACCTTTTTTCAAAATCTATCATAGATATACATTTGAAATTTTTTATATAAGTAAAGTACACCTTTCTTATTATTTTAAATGTAATTAAATTTAAACTTCTTAAATTTTTGATCTTTTATAAATTTTCTAAGTTGACATAGTAAAATTTTACCCTATTTTGACATAAAAAAAATTTATAAAAATTAAAGTTTTGAGTTTTTTTAAAAAAGCTACATTTAAAATATACTAGCACACACAATACACATTTCATGAAAAAATTACATACATATATGCAGTAGTTTCTGAGAAAAGGTACATCGAACATGAAAAACTAACATTTTGAGAAAAATGCATTTTAATGTAAAATTACTTCCCCATTAAAATTCTCCAGCACCATACTCCACTATATCCACATTATTATTAATATCATCCTCTTCTCTCTTTCTTTTTAGTCTTTTATTTTTCCTAACCTCTTTTGTTTTCATAAAATTGGCATAGTTTGCTTTGGACAGTCTCCTGTCGTCAAAGCGTTTCATAGCCTCAACCGTATAATCACCAGGCTCTATGTTCAGTTTTTTTTTAAATTTGGAGTTTGGTGCTGTTTCCAACATTAAATGAACATATGGCATCATATGTTCCCAGAGAAATAACTTCTATATGGACAAAAGTTTTCTTGGGAATGTGTGACCATATTACATTATTCACGCTCTCATTTGGATTTTGAGTTTTTCCATGAAGCTTCATGTTATCTTCACACATTTCTTTTGCTGCTTTCATCAAGAGAGCATTATATTTAGCAAATTTAGTGGGGGTGGAGACAAATTCATAACACCACAAAACATTCTAGCAGATTCTGCACCTTTTCCAATGCATCTCATGGCCTACACTAAAGTATTGTTTATTTCATAAGTGGGAAAATCACTTTCATCTTGCTTAGAACTGAAAACTGAGTACTCATAATTACAATGTGCACATTCTAAATGGAACTGCACAGCTGCTCCCCAATTATTTTCATTTAATTTTAAATGAAGGGCAGTGTTTCCACATTCCAAGCATTTCACTGCTTCAAAAAACACCTCTGCTAAAATATTGATGTCAACAATAATATTTTTATATCCAGAAAAACTATTTGAATAACCAATGTTCTCATTCAAAAGTTTATTTTCACTAGACGATATATTCACACTATTGCTACAAAGGATTACAGTGTTGAAAGAATTTTCTTCCACAACATTTTCAGTTGAAACATTTCTATTGTTGACATATCTTTCTTCAGATGTTTGCTGACTTGCTTTGTTATTAAAGCTTCCCTTCCGCTTTTTAAAAATATTTCAAGATGATCTAGGCATGATTAATAATCAAAATTATAAATATCAGGGGAGAATCTTTTATGAACTCACAAGTAGTATAGAACCCAACGGTACAAAGAATAAACTAAAACGTGCTTTCGCAAGTATAAGCAACGCTTTAAATCTGCCAGATTCAAAAATAGAAACTCTTCTTATCAGCTAGAGAAAATTAAAGGAAGGCTTACCTTATAGTGCAAAGAAAATATTTCATTTCCCGTCGCACATTGACCTATGAAACGGAAGCCAATCAATTTGTTTACATTTTTATCTCTTTAAAAGGGGCGTGGCCCTGTTTCGTTTTCAAATTTAACTTAGATTCTTGACGCTTCTAATTATCGTAGAGATTAAAGTAATATATTTTTAGAAAGAAGAAAAACTAAAGATTTTAAAAATCGAAAAATCTCAAATCACGTTTTTTTGAAGATTTTGGGGTTCCGACACCCCGTAAGTCCACTTATCCATTATAATATCTAAGGCAAATGTCTAGACATAACTGCTCTCAACTTTATTTGAAAAGGATCATTTAAAAAAATTTGTTAATAATGTCAGATTTAAATAAACATTGTTTAGAATTTAAATTACAATAAATGAGATTTTCCATTGAATTATTAGAAATATTTAGTTTATTAATCATATTGGATACAATTTTACATTTCCACTATGTCCTTTCAAAAGATCAATTAAGGAAATCGCAGGTTGCATTCAAACTTTTCAATATTAACAGATAATTTCAATTAGAGGCTATAACTTTCGGTGAGCTAATTATATAATTACGTTGAAATCCTTATCTGTTGGTCTCTGCATTATCCACATATACAGAATAATCTTAAAGTGTTGAAAGCCCAAATACTACTTGCAAATATCAGCAATAAAAACAAATCAGTAGACAACTTTTAAAGATTAAATTACAATCAAAATATTCAAAAAAATCTCTGGATGAATTATGTAATTAGTATCTTTAAAAAAGTATGAATTTATTACCTTAAGAAGAGCGAGTGAGTGAGTGAGTGAGTGAATGTGGGGTTTATTGGCACAAAAACCATTTTTGATTATACTGCGCCAAACGTATGGTGTAATTGAAACAAATGGTACGATACATAAGTGATAATTTAAAATCCCGATATATAAGCAAATACAAGATTGATTTTATGATAAAATATTGAAAATTTTTAAAATGTTCAGGAATATAAGATGCATGGTACAAATATTAAAAAACGTCATCATAAAAGTCAACAAGAGAGAGAAACGGTTTACTTGACAAGTGTCAATGTATCAAAATAAAGCAATTCTGAACTAAATATCAGCTTTTCTTCCTTCTTCGCTTTTTCATAAACTTCGATTTGAGAGCAGGATAAAATTTTGAATTAGCGATTGTTCTGCTGGTAGACGGCTGCCGTCGATGGTGATCGTCTATAAAATCTTCGTCAATAGATTCTTCTGGATCGTAATCAATATAATCCTCGGATTCTGCTATATCTTGAACATCAGGAAGTAAATTTACAGCTTGGGGAGCTGACAGAATCTCCATGCTTAAGATTTACAAGGCGACTGTACTTTCTAAGCTCGATTATGGCTCTGTAATTTATGGTTCTGCCAGGAAAAATATTTTGCAAAAATTGGACCCAATTCACCACGCAGCTCTTCGTTTATGTACAGGAGCTTTCAGGACTTCACCTATTAAAAGCCTGTATGTTGATAGTTTCGAACCTTCCCTTGAATCTAGAAGGCAATCGCTTTCACTGAATTATTATTTTAGGATTAAATCGAATATAAATCATCCGTTTCATGATTTTGAGCTGCGTCCATTCTTGATTCGATTAGCCGAAGCCAGGCAATCCTTCATTCCTGTATTTCATAAGAGAGTACATAACATTCTTGCAGATTTAAATCAACTCTATTTAAACGTAACCCTTCAACCGAAAAATAAGTTCCCTCCTTGGAAAATTCCTGTTTTTCATTATTTAAATCCTTTCACAAGCTTAACCAAACCTGACACATCGGATATCATCTATCAACAAATCTTTCTTGAACACCGGCAACATTATGTTGACTTTATTCCAATTTATACAGATGGATCCAAATCGGCTAATAGTGTATCTTTTTCAGTCATTTTACCAGATAATGTGCTTTCCTTTAAAATTAATTCTTACTGTTCAGTGTTCACAGCAGAAATAACTGCAATTTTATATGCATTGGAGGAAATTTCTGACAGTCTGCAAAAGCATTTCATCATTTACACAGACTCCCTTAGTGTATTAAAGTCTCTAGAATCATTTCATCCTCAATTTCATAATCATCCCCTAGTTTTAAATGTTTTGGATATTTTAAATAAACTAGCATCTCGAGATTTTAAAGTTTTATTATGCTGGGATTGCGGGCAACGAGAGAGCGGACAGAGCTGCCAAATTGGCAACTGCCACAAAGAATACTACTATACCATTGACAGACCTGAAAAAGCACATAAAAATATTTCTTTTAAACAAATGGCAAAGAGAGTGGGATATTGAAAGCGAAAACAAGCTTCATGGAATTAAACCTACCATCCAACTTTGGCCTTCTCAAATGAACAGAAAAGCGGATACGGTTCTCACTAGATTACGAGTGGGTCATACTCGATCTACTCATCGTCATCTGCTGTTAGGAGAACAAGCTCCAATGTGTTCTCGGTGTAACTGCACTATGTCCGTCCAGCATATACTTTCTGAATGCCCAAAATTTCATACGCAGCGTTCACACTATTTTAAATCTAATAATATATTTTTATCTACTTTACTTGGGAAAAATCCACATGATAACCTTTTACCCTTTTTAAAATCAATTGGTTTTTATTCATATATTTAGTCTACTATCCTTTCTGTTTTGAAACTATTAATTATTAACTGTTACAAGTAATTTTTATGCCACGTTGTTTCCTATACGAAGGAATTTGAAATTTTAACTTGAAAGAATTTTACGCAGTCTGGCGCAGCATGGCCAAATCTATGGCCCTTGTGCCAAAAAACCAAACCAAACCAGGAAGTAAATTATCTGTCAACATTGATTCTGACACCGAGTTATAAGAAGCTGCCGATTGCATTGTTTCTTGTACGTTAGTTTTATTTGTGGCTCTAAGTTGTGTATGAAAATTTACATTGTTAGGGTTTGCTGAATTTCCATTAGAGTTAATACTGGTATCCTGTTGGGCTTTTTTCTTTTTCGGAGGCCGTGTTACGTTGCATATCTTATCATCAGTTAGTGTTGAAACAGATTTTTTAAGTGATACATAAGTAACATTTGAATCTGTCTGTGTAAATTTGTCTACGGTGTCAATAGATTTCTTTTGTTGGACTATTTTTGCAAAGGTGGGAACAGCTGTTGGCAGACACAATTTACGTGCTTCGGGGTAGGATATGTTCTTCAGTGCTTTCAGTTTCAGAATTTCTTTTTCTTGTTTCCAAGTCGGACAGTATTTTGAGCTGCATTCATGAGGCTGTGCACAATTCGCACACTTAGGCTCTAGTTGACAATCTGTAATAGAATGACCAACTGACGCACATCTAGCGCATACCATATTTCCTCGACAGGCAGTCCTCAAATGTCCAAACCGTTGGCACTTGTAGCATCTAATTGGATTAGGTATGAAAGGGCGGACACGACAATGCAAGTATCCAGCCTTAATTGACTTCGGTAGTTGAGTTTTATTAAACGTTAAAATTATGTGAATAGTAGGTTGAAACTCTGTACCTTTTCTTACAGTTATTCGGCGAACATGAATTACGCCTTGATCAGAGAAACCCTCAAGGATATCAGAATCTGATGTAATCAATGAGTCAGGTTCAGATATTACTCCACGAACATAGTTCAAACTTTTATGAGGAGTAACAAAGATTGGAATATCAAGCAAGGTTTTTGCGTTCAGAAATGATTTTGTTTGAGATGATGACAAAGTTTCTATAAGGAAATCCCCAGATTTTAGCTTTTTAACAGATTTTGGTTCTCCTCCAATACCAGTAATCCCTTTATGTATAGCGAAAGGAGAAAACGAAAACAAATTTCTAGATTTATCCGTTGTAGTCAGAATTAAATATCTTACAAATTGACTTAAACAGTCTATATTACAACTCTCCAATTCCATAACTTCCACACCAGAAAAGTTTACAAAAGATCCCATGCAAAGAAACAAGTGTAATTCGGACCCCGACGGCTCTGCCCACCACGGAGCCCAACAAGGGAAGGCTTATTGGTTACTGGCTCTGGAACTCCCAGCCTCAACACTTACCTTGGTGCTAGCCGAGGCCTATGCGCTCAGAGTCACCTCCAGGAACGTTGACCACCTTTAACGCCAAGCCCCAGAGAATGACCCTTTCGCTTGATCCCTAGCAAACTAACCAAATGGTTAGGATACCAGCCGAATTGAGGCACCGGGGACCAACAGTACACCACCCGTCCAAAGGGTCGCCACGCACGGCCAAAAACGTGGGGTTTTTGGCTATCCATGAGAAGCAAGAAGCAAACAGAGCGGCGACAGCTTCTCATGAAGAGCTCCCTCGCTTGCCGTCGAGGGATGGAAGAACCAAGCAAAAAGCAGAAGACGTAGAGGAGAGTAAGCATAAAGGGAGTATAGATCCCTTCGTACCTCGGGATTGGGACACCCGTACTCACCTAAAGAAGGTGAGCCCCTGAGGGGTCTTAAGAAGAGCGATATTTTGCATTGCATAACAGTTTCTTTTTCATAAATAAACAATTCTTAATTGAATTCTTAATCATTTTTACCAAAATGCATTTGCATTTATTTAATAATTGTATGCATTCTAATAGGGAACTAGATCTGCTTTTTCTTTTTTGGAATTCAGATGTAAGAAATGAAAAAAAAATCGAAACAAAAAGAAATAAATATTTTTACAATATGAAACATTAACTAGCTAACCTATCATGTTAATATTCATATTTTGATTTACGAATCTTCTTTCAAATGCGGGTGTCTTTCGTATCGTAAGTTCTATAGGCTATTTTAAAAATTTCATATTATTTTACAATTGTTTCCCTTGATATATTTTATAAATCAGCAACAAAATTTACTATTTTTCTAAACTGTATTCAACTTTTCAGTCTTGATTAACATATTTGTAATTTGGCCTCTTTCATTATTTTCTTGAAAAAAATAAATACGAATTCAACAATTTGCACTCTTCAATGCTATTTGCAAATTTTAACTACATAAACGTTTTAATTTTTCCAAATATTATCCAAGGAATCATTTTCGTTATGACTTCTTTGATAAATTTATTTGTACTTCTACTGTCCAAGTGAGAAGCGTTGTTCTGGAGATTAAATCTAATGATCCTTGAAAATATTTTAAAATTGATTATATTTAATAGTGTTTTGGTTGAACGGTGTATCATTCCTGGACAATTAATCAGAAACTAGATTTTGAATTTTTTGTCAAGTAGGATGCAATTTAGGATTTAGGCTATTGGCTTTGATTACAGGTGGTAGAGAGCAAAGTTTCATATATAATATAGCATGTAAATAATTAAAATGACCCTTTTATATAATTGATTGTTGATCCCATTTGGCAACTGACCCTTTAACAAGCTCTCTGAAAAATATATAGCTAGTTTACTCCATTAATATCTTCTTGGTGGGTGAGAGATACCACCCAAATATTTTTAAATTCTTACGAGCTATTGGTTTTTTAACTTGTATATAGACTTTTTAATCATTCTTATTTGCGTTGAACATTTCTTTTTGTGTATTTGTACGTTTCATCATTGTATCAAAATCTTATGAATCATAGTTTTAAAATGTTAAAAATATTTTCACATCATGTTTGGAATTTTTCTTTAAATGTCTATGTTGATTAAATAAATGGTTATTTTTTAATACATTTTATACTTTCACCATTTGATTGGCGCAGTATGGCCAAATATGGCTCTTGCGCCAGTAAAACACACAAAACCAAACCATTAATATCTTACTTTTACCGCATCAGTGATTCAACTTGTTTGCTTCGATAGTTGCCTCTTAGCATAGATAAAAAGAATTTTTTTTTATTTATTTTTAGAGACAATGTAGAGTATTTTAAGATCTGATCATATACGTTTCCTATTAATACATGCCTCATGCATATTACATCTGTAGGAAATCAAGCCTCCATTTATAGCTATAATACCAATATTTTTTAGAGAAAGCTGCTCAGATATATGCCGTCCTCGTCATCTAGACGTGATTCAAAATTATGCTGCCCTTTTTAAAATATTCTTAATAAAGTATAGAAATAAGATATACAATAATTAAAGCAATCTAAATTGAACTAGTATATAAGCTTTGCCAAACGTTCAAATACTGAATTTATTTTTTTCAAAAACAAGTTAAAATATCTTTAAAATATTGCAAGATTTTGAATACTCCTACATTAGCTACATTAAAATGACTTCATAGAATTCTTAAATAACAATAATTATGTTCAGTTATTCATCTTCATCTAAAATTTTATGCTGAACAACAACAAAAAAATAAAGGAAAGAAAACGAATGAAATGTTTATTTTTTTGTCGAAAAAGCACTAAAAATTATAGTTTAATCAATATTTTCACAGTAATTAATCTAATTTTGATAAATAGTTAAATATTTATTATTTTATATCAGAAAGAGCATTTCTAATAATTAATTTAATAAATGGTTGTTCTCGCACTTTTGAATTCATTTATCCGCATTTTAAATGCGCTGTGCTAATTTTTTTTGTTACCGATAGATGGCAATATAACTGTTTCATTCACAAAATGCATAATGCGGTTTTTGAAGAGTTAAATATATTTGGCACATTGCTTAGATTGCGAGTCATCCTGTTTATTTTTGTAGTTTGCATGCACATGGTAGCTGCAAATATACCTAATTTATTTTTAGTTTCTATATCAGCTTGTGCTGTCTTAATAAAGAAGGTTATTGATTTACTGATGAAATTTATTCGACTTAAGTTCGCTTCTAAATGACCTGATTGACAGCCATTATTGGCAAACCTCATAACAAACCTCAGGCCATCTTTACCGACCATGAAATTTTACAAGACATTTAATTGTTTTAATATCACTAAAATTCAGATTTATACTGACATTATTATAGACCAACTTTTCTCACAAAATGTGTTTTTTAAATCTCCTCTGTTTTATAGATTGCTTACCACTGATTTTTGTTAAGCCATTTTTATGAATTCAGAATGAAATTCAATTTTATAAAAAAATTATTATATGAAATAACACATAAATTACGTAAATAATACTCGATATTAGCACAAAAGGAAGAGTTCCTTATCATTTTTAAGCATTGAAATCACAGGAAATTAAAGAAACCGGACAATTTTATTCTGTGTAATTAATTATTAGGGATTAATTCTGTTAGATTAAATACCTAATTTTATGATTTATTTTCATTGAATAAAAAATAATGGGTTGTAAAAAAGCTATTACAGTTTAAATGCGCTAATTACAATTATAAAAATTGTTATAGTCACTCAAAAATAATTTTCATATTTAAAAAAAAAATCATTTTCTTCTATATACTTATACAACTTTAATCGGGTAAACAGATTATTCTCTAAAATTATTCTTATCAATCATTTTAAGATTTTTAATTGGCTATTTAAGATTTAAGCAAAAAAAGGTATTCAAGCTAATAAAGGAACACTTTTTTTATTTCAAATGTTTTCAGTTTGAAAGTTTTAAAATATCTATTATATTTTGTTAAAGAGATAAAAATGAAGAATTTCCAAGTTTCAAGTATCTTTCCATGTTTTATTCATTCAAACAAACTCATTTTTTACCTATTGAAATTAAAATCAAAAGAATCTGAGGCACGTGTGTGAGAAAATATTGTAATAATGATTGTAGCCTCGAGGTTGTGTATTTGTTCCGCATTAATGCTTACACATCAGAGAAAAGAAAATATTTTGTATCCGAATTAAATGCATCGTGATTAATTAATGAAGATGAAGAACCTATTGTGATTACTTCTTTTAGTTAATAAGGCGCATAAAAGTAGCAGTAAAAGAAATCATATTTTTGTATTTATTTCAGATGATGTGCGACAAAAATTTATGCATGATGTTTTTTCCGTAGAAAATGTAAATCCATTAAAAGTTCACCATTCCTGAATTCTGTTCACAGCTAATTGCAGTTGTCGTTCTATAAAACTAATATTATATCCTGTAAAAGATATGTACAGGTCATCAACATAAAGAAAGCCTTTCACAGAGAGTGGAAGTTGTTGTAGAATGCCTTTTATTCTTAGGGTGAAAAGTGTTACACTAAGAACACTCCCCTGGGGTACGCCCTCTTCTTGAACAAAATAATCTGACAATTGATCACAGATTTTTGCCCTAAATTTTCTTAGTTTTAAGAAATTCTGGATAAAAATTGGTAAATTTCCTCGCAGATTGCACTTATAAAGATCATGAAGGATACCAAAACGCCAGGCACGATCGTAAGCCTTCTCAATGCAAAAAATATTGCTACTGTATGCTATCTGCGAATAAATGCGATTCTGATTTCTGTTTCTAATGCGAGGAGGTTATCTAATGTCGAGCGTCCCTGTCTGAACCCGCTTTGAAAGGGACTTAAAATCTTATTTGTTTCCAAAAAAACACGAGACGTTTATTTGCTATCTTCTCAAGAATTTTGCATAAGCAGCTGGTAAGGGCGATTGGTCGGTTATTACGAGAATTTGACGGTTCTTTTCCAGTTTTTAGAATGGGTATAACAATAGCCTCCTGCCAAGATGATGGGAAAGAGTGTTTACGCCAAATTCTATTGTAAAGAAATAGTAAGTTATGCAAGGAGTTATTAGATAGGTGCTGTATCATAAGATAACTGATATTATCTGGACCGGGAGACGATTTGTGAATTTCCGAAAGACAACGCTTTAGTTCAAAGAAACTGAAATCTGTGTTGTATATGAAGATGATTGAATATGAAGGTGATTGAATACATGTACATGAAGATGTACATGAAGTACATGAAGATGATTGAAAATTAAGTTTTTGATTTTCTGCTGTAGTTTTATGGTTTGAAAATGGAGTTGAATAATTTTTACTGTTTGAAATTTGAGCTAATTTTGAAGAAATGCAGTTAGCGATGTCTTTTAAAGATGTAACAGGAACACCATTATTATAAAGAATTCGTATGCTTTTAGATTTGAAAATGTCACATGTTTTTTTTACTCTTTCCCAAAATTTTTTGCTTGATATTGCAGAGTTAATGCTATTGACATACCGTTCCCAAAATTCTCGCTTGCTACGTCTTTCTATTCGTCGCGAGTTAGCTTTGGCTCGCTTATACTCTATTAAGTTTGCGGTTGTTGGGTTTCGGCGAAACCAACACCAAGCCTTCCTTTGTTTTTTGTGTGCTTCTTGGCAATCTGAATTCCACCAGACCTTCCTTTGTTTTTTAAAAGTGTTTGAGCATTTACTTATCGAGAGATCAGCTGCGGCAATTAAGATTTCAGTGACAGTATTAGCAGCGGTATCAATATTGATTTTAGAGACCATTTCTTCCTTTATGATAGCGAGAGAATTAAATTTACTCCAGTTGGCTGAGTTATAGTTATAGTTTGATGGTCGATGAATAGAAGAACTGTGTCTTCTTATATCTGATATAATTAGAGGGAAATGATCGCTATTATGCAGATCATTATCAATATTTAGAGTAAAATAAGGTACAAGGTAAGGAGAAAATATTGTGAGGTCAATGAAGTGAAAGGTTTTTGTTGGTTCGTTAAAGTATGTATATTCATCTTTGTTAAAAATACAAAGATTATTATCATTTAACAACTTCTCTATCTGCAAACCACGAGCATTAGTATCTGTATTACCCCAGAGGGGGCTGTGGCCATTTATATTTCTAAGAATTATGAAAGGTTCAGGAAGCTGGGATATGAGGTTATTAGGGTCAGTTTGATCAACGAATGTATTTGGTGGCAGATATAGACTGCAAACTGTGATTAATGAGTGAGTGTGAATCTGAGTAGCTACTGCTTGCAATGAAGTACTTAGAGTTAACGGGGAGGACGGGAACGAGTTCGAGATTAGCAAAGCTACTCCTCCCGAAACTCTATTGCCTAAACCAGTTTTCTGTATGAGATTATAATGTTTCAATGAAATTGTTTCTCCCGGTTTTAGATAAGTTTTTTGGAGAGCAATGATGGAAGGTTGGTGAGAATTTATGAGGTCTTTTAAATCTGAAATTTTATTTTTAACACCACGACAATTCCAAGAAACAAGGCTTGCCATGCAGAAAACCAAAAGGAAGGAAAAGAACACCAAAGAACTTTGGAGAAGATGGAATAGTATCTGTCTCGCTAGCTGTAGACAGAATATCATCATCTGATGGATGAATACTAAGCGGTGGGTCAATATTTGGTGGGTGTTTTTTTGCCTTTCTCGTTTTCTTCAAATAATCGTCTTTAGACATTGTTCGATTTTGTATATCTTTACTTTTTTAATGCAGCAAGACGAGCTCTTTTAGCTGCCTTAGTTTCTTTTATAGGTTCTGGTGTTTTGACATTGGAGTTATTCTTGTGATTTGCTATATATTAATGGTTAATTTTTGCTGAAGAGATTGGGATTTATTTTTCTGAGAAGGTGATGTTACAGAAAGTGTTTTAATAGAAGCTGACGTCTCTTTTTCTAGTTGTAAAGATTTATCAGAAGACGTAGAAGCTGATAATATTGCTGGTCTCAATGATTTTTTCCCTGCATTATTTGAATTTGCTATGACACCACATTGTGCGCATTGTTTTAAAACGGATCGTACCCCTAAGCAAGTCCTGGCTTAGGGGTACGATCAGTGACAAGTTTCCTGGCTTCGGAAAATGAGACGTTTTTTCGAATTTTTGTTGTTTGGATTTCTTTTTCTAAAATCCACTGAGGACAATATTTTGAAAATGCTGGATGATCTCCCTATTTTGCTGGCTTCCCTCACATGTAGGTATACCGGGCAATGAATTCGCTTACGAAGCAGCGAAATCGGCTACCAACCTTTTAAATGACCCTGCTCCATTTAACGACATCAAGAGATACATAAAATCCATTCTAAATCTGGAATGGCAATCAGACTGGCACAGAAAAGAGGTAAATAAGCTTCATTCTGTTAAACATTCCATAGACGTTTGGCCCAGTTTACCTAGCAGAAAATTGGATATAATTATTACTCGCTTAAAAATTCAGAAAATTGGATATAATTATTACTCGCTTGAGAATTGGCCATACGAGACTTACACATAAACATTTGTTGTTGGGGGAGCCCGCTCCTCGTTGTACAATATGCCAATGCATTTTGACAGTTTGACACATTCTTATAGAGTGCCCGCGTTTTAATTCTCAACGATTTCAATATTTTCATTCGCCTCACCTTGTTTTAAAAGGCATCCTTAACAAAGTTCCTCATCCTCATCTTCTTATCTTTTTAAAAATGATTGGATTCTTCTATTTTATATGAATATTATTCACTCTCTTTTAATGCTTCAAATCTTTACAACAGTTTTTTCCCCCTCTAGAATAGAGTATTTGTGACAATGAGCAGATGTTTTGAATAACCTTTGAAAATGTGACCATGCACCTTTTCAATAAACCTATGGTTAGCGCTGCATAATCAAAAATGGTTTTAGCGCCAGTAAACTGCATCAAACTCAAACTTATTCGCCAATGCTATTATGAGAACAAGATTATTCTTTTAATGGCTTCCGAAAAGATAGATATCCATTATAAGACATTAACAAAATCTTTTTATTTATTGAAAAATCTAAAATGAAGATCATAAATTATATTAAATTAAAAAAATCCCAAAAATCTTGCTTTTTATAACTTGAATGCTTCTTTTCCTTAATTAGATATTAAACAAGTAATAAGCAATATTTTCTTTTAGAATGCGTGCAGAACAGCCCAAATTGAAGCATATTTGGCAATATAATCATTTTTGTTTTGTTTAATCATTGTTGAATTAATTCAATATCAATAATTTTGAATCCCATTTTAATAGGATGAATCGAAGAATGCGGAAGAAGATTCTGATATGCTGAAGGAATAACGAATTTTTATTCCAAAAGGTCATATAAGCAACCATAGTAAAAACTTGACAAATAATAGAGTTTATACATGAATTACATTAAAATATTTATTTGCTTTTATAAAATTTTGATAGAATTCCGAGTGAAATAATTTTCTGTGTGCCTTCGGGTGTGTAGTACAATTTGGTTAGCTACAGATGTGTCAAAATAGGGGAAGTTATTATTTTGACGAACTT
Source organism: Argiope aurantia (assembly GCA_026543865.1). NCBI lineage: Eukaryota > Metazoa > Arthropoda > Arachnida > Araneae > Araneidae > Argiope > Argiope aurantia. Next base: position 139,493 of record JAPMOR010125788.1, read on the forward strand.
GAACTTTGCTCTCAAGACAAATTAGATGTTTTAGGATGTCTAAAAAGTGTTTAATTATTTCGAAAGTAGTTAATTGAAATATTGTCAGAGATAAGAAAGCTTTAATGACTGCATTTTGTTAGAAAATGAGTAATTTTGAAAGATTACAAGTTTAAATTAAATATAATTTTGTCACAAGGTGTAGCTGCGAGTTCGAAAAAGTTCAATTACATTATTTTCAACTTAGCCACGTCTTGTAGCAATAACATGGCATAATCTCAAAAGAAAAACAATTTTTCCGTCGTAATAAGCTGACATGAATTACAAATGTAATGTTTAATTTTTTCAAGAGTCTATAGATTTTAATGATATTTCTGGTCTTTCTAACTTTATCTAGAAAAAAAGCCCGAAGACTTTAAATCTGGTGAATATGAGAAGAGAGAACTTTTGATGCCATTTCTTGCATGTTTGGAGCAATAAGAGCAATGACATAATCATTTGTTCACATGTTCTTTTAGAAAAGCAAATATAGGAGAACATGATGTTGTCTGGCAACGTCTAGCACAAACTTCGATGTGTATTCAGTTAACAGTTAGAAAATAGTTTGTTAATAAAATAAATTCAAAAGCAAAGAACACCAATATATGTTACAATAATTATTCCATATTAGAAAAATTAAGCAGCCATATAATTATGAAATATGATAGCCTAAATTGCGGGACTTGTCGGTTGCATAATGACTGTAAAATCACAAATTATCTGATTTTCAATTCCAGGAATTCATCTACTAAATTTACTTACAA
>JAPMOR010125788.1:145274-194386 GCA_026543865.1 Argiope aurantia
TTTGGAAAAATTAAAAAAAAAGTACAATGTGATGTAATGCCATAGGGACCTTAATTCACTTATTTACTCTAATTACTGTTTTTTTACATCACATGCTCACACAAAATCTGCAGCTGAAAAGAGACATTCTTTCTATTTCTACAGAAAACCACCTGTAGTAGAAATTGGTAACTAATTTTAATATTATGCCCTTTTTGAAACTTTACTTTTCAAATTTTTCTAATAAATATACAACAATAGTGCTCTCCCATCTTCAAAAGTTTAATATTTAATTATTAAAGGAAAAAGACGTTGGTACCTTTTTGGATACCCTGTACTTTTACAATCATTAAAAATTTCCAACGATTATCTCAGATTTTCGAATATTTATTCAATACTATTAATACTAGAAATTTATTAAACATCTGCATTCTGATAAATTATATTCTTATAGCTACTTATGTTTTTCAATTATTATGTTCATGGGAAGGTAAACATACACATAATCTATTTATTGGCAGATTTAGGCCACAAGTATACATAGATTTCCAATTCATTTTTTTTTTGATTATACGCTAAAATTTACTCATATAAAAGTATTACATTTTTGAATTATCGTTTGCAGAAACATGTGAATAGGAAGATATCATAAACAAATTATTGTCAAATTTGATATATAATATGGAACAAATTTGAAATAATAGAAATAAAATAATGAGAATTTCATCGATTTACCCATTTTCAAATGCGTATTAAAAGTATATTCGTATAAGGACTGAATAAAAGACAAATGTAATTCAAAAAATATTTTTTGAATTCAAAGGATATAAAACGTGTAAAATCTTCAAATGCCTTGGTTTCAAATGCTAAGTAGTTATAGTGCTTTCTCAAAGTTTACTTAACTTTCTATAACATAAAAGATAATGATTATAATCTATATAAAAAGGTAGTGAGTATGATTTTATATAATCCATAAGAAAAAAGAATATTTTAAAATTCTATGAAATGTATTACATTTTGCAATTGCTAAGGAGCTATTATATTTTCTCTATTAAAATTTTCATAGAAACTCAAACCTAGAATTAATGAGGTTTATTAAAATAGCTTCTTAATCAGTGTTGAAATACCAGGCACTACCGATGAAATTTGTCAAGAGAGAAAGAAAACAATTTTGGGAAAAAAAGAGTAGTGGTTATTTTGAAGCAAAAATTTAATGGAATTTTCAGAACTTGAAAGACACGCAAATGCACACACACTCAAAAAAAAAAATCGACTTCATTAGTGCAATTCCCAAAAATCGAAATTGATTAAGTATTCTTCTTAAATTTAGTTCAGTATTTTTTGCAATATTTTCTTACAGATATCTCTCTTATACAACAACACATTAATTCTTTTTTAAAAGATTAATTTTTCAGTCTCATAGCAAATATTATTCAAGAGATGATAGATAATGTTACTAGCTTCTTAAAATAATTAATATGGAATTAAAAAATAATGAAAGATAATGTTTTTCTTAATTCTTGTAACTCATAATTGAAAATTTATTCTAAATATAATTGATTACCAATAAAAATCAAAACAGATGCTGTATTTTGGAAGAAAAAGGAAAAAATGTGCTCAAGAAAAATAAATACATGATTATTGATAAAGTTTAATTTTTTCCCCTCACTTTCACAAAAACAGAAGAAAATCATTAAGAAAATGACACATATCAATTTTTCTTCACGAGGTAAGTTTCAATGCAAATTAATATATTACCATAATAATTTTATTAAATAGTAGTTATTTTTTACCATATAAATAAAATTATTTGTTATTCGTCTCATTAAAGATTTTGATTGCTGTAAATTTTGTAGATGGCTTTAAGAATTATTTTATTTTAAAGGTAATATTTCGTTATTTAGTTAGGTTATTGGTTTGTGTTGCATGAGTATTTTCTGTACTGTCTTATATTTCTGTACTGTCAAATTTTTCAGATACTTTCACCTTCATGGAATAATATTTATATAAATAAAATATTTTAGCTGTTAATATTTTAAAATATATTTATAATCGAATGGTGAAACAGCTGTTTTCAGACTATAATAGGGTTTGACGGTTTTCAAAAACTGGTTTTTTAAAGTAAATTTGTCACATTCGATAACCGGTTTTTAAATTTAGATAACCGGTTTTAAGAATTCATATTATTATGTAAATATTAATTTTGAACTTATTTGATTTGCTATTCATTCTATGCAACGGGCAGCAAACACATTTTTTCAACGTTGCAAATTGCATTGGCCAGTGCTTGTGTATTGCACAGTTGCGCCTCGAATTCGTCAATTTATTTTTCATAAACATTCCTTTTCACTTTTTTTCTAGGTGAAACAAAAGTTTGATAAAGTTCATCTCTTGCTTCTTGTCGGATGTTTTGTCTATCGGTATGAAGTCGGTGCTAATAGAAACGTCAGCAATTTGACTGGTTAGTTTCGAAAAACGTGTGTAAGGAATAAATAATTCCCCGTTTTTTTGCTTCTTGATCTCAGTATTTAATGATATCATATAAAATTTTCTTCGTACCACTCCTGAAAGCTTTTTTACACCACTTGAACTAGCCATATCAATACGAAATATTCAGTTAAAATAAAATGCTGTCAGAAATGACATAACACTCACATACACGTGAAAAAAAAATAGAACTAAAAAAGTATTTAATGCGAGAAATCCAAGGTCAAATGTGCTCATCGTTTCGCGTATCACCCCTTAATGAAATGGAATTGTCGGAATGTGTTCTCAGAATCCGATTCATCTCGAGTAACGACAGGTTTGTTTAATATTGTAAAGGTTAAAACTGGAAACAAAAATATAAAGTTGATATATTTGGTAAAAATAACGTAAGTACTATGTTTAATTTTTATGTTTACATTTTCTATTTTACATTTTAAAATTTAAATTTTATTATATAAATTTCTTCTATCAAAAATTAGTGTAAAATAAGAAGTTCTGGCTTCTGTTTAATGGAATTTTAAATAAAACACAGGGTGTTAAAATATTCCATATTTTCTTTCGCAATGTTTTAACATAAATTATATCTTTAGCAAGCATCGGAATTAAATTAAGAAGTGCTTTTTTTTTCAAAATTCCTAGAAAATGTGTAGATTAGATTATTTTAAATTGCATTAATATTAATAGTTAAAATAATTAAATTGTAAAATAAAGGACAAAAATATTTATTCAATATTTTTAATTTTATTTTTAGATAAAACTGAGTAAGTTGGAAGTTCGGGATAGTTTCAAAAAGTTCGGGACAGACAAGGCAATATGAAATAATTGTAATAAAATGTTGAGCTGCAAAGGATCATCTACGAGCAATCTACATAATCATTTGAAAGCAGTTCATAAAATAATTGTCGGAAATAATATAAATGTTTAGTTTCTTGAAGACCCTGAAGAAACACTTACAAATCCAAAGACACTGAAAGCTGAATTTTCATTATTTGAACAAAAGAATAAAAAAAACAAAAAACTTAGATTTGTAATTTGATGCCAAACTCAGTAACTAGTGAACGAATATTTTCAATTTCAGGCAATATTGTGTCCAAAATAAGAACGAGACTTAGCCACCGTTCAGTGGATATTTTATGTTCTTTAAAATCCTATTTTCTTAGGAGAAATTAAAATTAATGAAAATAACATGAATATTATTTGAAATTTTTGTTTGAGGTTTCGTTATTTTGTGTAAATAATATGTATATATAATCTTTAATTTTGTGTTTGATATTTTGACTTTGATATTGATTTCGTTTTTTTTTTGTTATTTTATATAAATTAAAATAAAATAAAAAAAATAGAATAGGGAAAAATATTTTATTTTTCCCTATTCAATTTTTTTTGACAAAAATTCGAAAACCGGCTAAAACCGGTTTTTTTGGAAATATCGAATTTGAAAATCGGTTTTTGTATAAACTCTAGACTATAACCATTCAAAGGTTTATGTAATTTTTTAATAAGTTTTGTAGCTTGGAATATATACAATATTATAAAAGTAATTTTATTTTAATTCGTTCAGGAAGTTTTCATTCGTAGTTAAATTATAATTTGCCAAAAATCGCCAGCTAACTCAAATAATTAGTCTAGAAATGAACTTAAAAATAACCGCCAGAACAAAAGTTCAATCACTTTGTTATAAATCATTTTTTTAAACTTTGTTTAGTTATTTAAAAAAAACTAAAAGGATATTTGTATGCTAAGTTCCTGAATTTGAATGATTTTTTAAATTGTGATCTCACCTTCAAATATGTTTGAATGGCTGAGACATGTTTAGAGAGTTAGAGACGGACTAAATAAAGAAAACTGAGGAATGCCTCTAGTAAAATGTTTATTTTTGTCTTTATTTAAGAGTACGAAAATAAGGCTGAATTTAACAGGAATGACTTTTTAATTGAAATCTACAAAAATTAGTATCTAATCTCCTTTCAATATAATGGGTAAGTATTTCTATCTCTTACTTGGTACAATACATATTTCACACCAAAAAAATATCAGAAATAAATTTTCAGTTTAAAAACTTTTGGCCTTCTAAAGTGTTATTGCTTTTAATTATTTTATATGAAATGACACTGAGCAAATACAAACATATTTTGTAGTGTTTTTGTATAATTTGGGAATTTTACTTCTTGAGGAAATTTAGTATATTGATCGAACAACTTCCAAATGTTCATTCCTTAAAATATTGAAGCTCAATAATCAACTAAGAAAATAAAACTTCAAGCATTTGAAAGAATAAAAACAAACGCTTGGCATTGCCTTTATACTATGAGTAAGCCATCACTACTCTTCAGAAGGAAGTCAAGGTTCATTCCGGGCTGTGAGTTTTTAAATTTTTTTTGCCAAATTAATTAAAATTTAATTAATTATTACAAATATTTCAATCACTATAATAGGGATTTTTTTTCATTCAAAGACATTTGTTCAATCATATACTATCTGAATTATTATTAACATTTATTTGTTTATTAATTTATTAAATAACATTAAATGCATCCATCAGTGGTAATAAAAATATTTTAAATTAATATTTTTTTCCCAATTTTTAGCAAAATTTTAATTACTAATTTTGAATAGTTAAAACTCAGTCTTCGCTCTAACTCTTCCATTATTATCCTGCGAGAATGAGCCTCAATTTTAATAATAGAAAGAGATCAGACGTTATATTATTGAACATGTTCAATGTCTTTAATGCTCATTTTTATAAAATAAAAAATCTTATAAAGGATAGGTAATACTTTGCTATTAAACAGATATGAAAAATTCTCGTAAAGATTATATTAAAATACATTAGTTCTTTATCAATTGTTAGCACCAATCTTTACTTATTATTAACATGGATATATGTGTGTGTCTGTATGTTGGTGTTCTATAGACTAAACAATTTGATCTAGAGCTAACAATAAAAACCTTATATATACTTTGGACGGTGAGAATGTGCACATCGGATCGATTTTGATTTGAAAGTTTTATTAGAACTCTAATTAAACATTAAGTAAAATAATTATTTTCTTCCGATATCTTCGTAAAGTATTACAGTACAAAAATAACATAAAATTCAAATACTACCTTTTCACCAATATAATTTTTTGGAATGTAACTTTTTCTATAATAATCAATTCTAAAAGAATATATTAAGCATATTTTGCTACAAAAATTCTAAAAATTCTGACCGAATATTAAACGTATCACGAACAATAATAAAAAAGCATAAGAATTCTAGGCGAATACATTTGAATTTTAAGGGTTCGATTGAAAATAAGTGAAATGAATAATAGGATTAATAGAAGGATTTGAATTATATATCTATCAAAATATGAAGTTTAAAAATATTTTACTGAAGTAGCTGTTAATATCAAATTATATAATTTAACTGAAATTTGAGTCACCATTAAGGCGACTAATTTTTAATAAAATGATGTTATATGTTTGGTATGATGTTTAACATTTTGAGGGTAAAAATATTTTTAATGTAAATAGAGAATGTTTTCTATTAAATCTGGAGAAGATAATAGAAACGAATAATCTAGATAAAAATGAACGAATTATTTTTGATCTGACTAAATGCAATTTATATTTATCAACATTTAATTATATTTATCATATTATATTTATTATAATTGTTTATTAATTATAACTGCGGTATTATTTGAATAAACAATTTTTTTATTGAAAAATTAGTAAAATATTAGTTAAAACATTTGTAAATTATTCGTTTCAATTAAAATTTAAAAATATTTTTAAAATTTCAGCCCAGATCTCTCATTAACCTTCTTTGTGGCATTTGTGTTTCTTACAACCAAGCGAAAAAAACCTCTAAACATCACTGACAAACTTGTATTTAATGAATAAACAATAAACACCTTTAAAGTTTATCGAATTTTGAATACGATTTCTACTTAACTTATAGAGTTTGAATGAAACTTTCCCAATATATTTTTTTATCATTATAATATTTCTAAAGCCTTTTAAGTGTACATCAATATAAAAAAGTGGTTTGTGAAAAAAATTCATTGTGTTTTACAAAATAGTATTCAGTGGTGTAAATGATATATGCTTTTTAAAAAAATACAACCACCATTTTTTATTTTTCTATTCTATTATAAAGCGTAAGTGATTTCTTTGAAACAGGTCCATTCATTCAATTGTATCCTGTTTCAAGGATTCATTTAGAGTTGCTCAAGTTTATAATAAGAGCATTATTATTTTTTTTCTATTGAAGTTTCAAGTTTTGAATTTCATATTTTTTTTCTTATTATTAACAAGATGTGAGTAAATAATTGCAATTTAATGAGTGAATTGTAGGCTTCATTATGCGAAAAAAAGCTCATTGTTCTATGCAGATGTTGGATTTAAAAAGTCATGGCGTTAATATTAAAAAATAAAATTCTAGCATAATGAATGTAGCCTCGAGGGCTGGGTATTTATTTTGCATGATTGCCTACATTTCAGAGAATAGAATTTTTTTAAATCTTTGCAGTGAATGCATCTTGATTAATTAACCCAGATGCACAATCTATTGTAATTAGTCATTTTAACTAATAAAGCGTATAAGAGTAGTTAAAAAATAAAATTTCGCTTGCATATTTCCTTAAAAATTGAGCTAATTGACTTCTATTGAATTACTTTAAACAGATTCTTTTATGTTTCTGTCTTCGCCTTTTGAGTGGCACAATCTTAGAAGAAATCGCATTGAATGATGTCCCAGCATGTTCGGTTTCAGGATAAAGGATTTTTTACTCGAATAACTTTAAAACTTCTTACCTTTTGTTATGTCATTCTTAATAAAAATAACAGAAATAAGAACATTTTAAAATAATACCAGAATATTTGTTCGAACAAAGATCTAAGCTAATATATACTTATAGAAAATTTTAAAAATAGTACTCGGATTTTTAAGAATGTTTCTTTTTAGTGTTTTTGATAAAATTCATTTTTTTGCAATTACAGCGTCCTAATACATATTTGATAGCAAAAATCTATTATGCAAATCATAAAAAGAGAAAAAAGAAATCCAGCAGTAAGTTTTCTATTTCGTTTTTAATGTAAATGATGTCATTGCTGTTCTCTTGAAATTCCTCTAATACTGAGTATATTACGGTATGTAGATGATTGATAGTTAATAGGCGTAGGTCGTTCTTTCAAGAAGAAGCAGAAATAAAAGGACACTGATAGGGGAAATGAATAATTATATTAAACTTACTTATTAAATGAATCTGGATTGTAAATTCCTTTTGTTTATAGTTTCCGAATTTGCCATTTTTATCCCCTTCTTAATTTTAATTGATTGGTAACAATCTTTGTTGTTTACTAACAGATTAATAGCTCGTCTAAAGAGATGTCAATTTGCTGCGTTTAATCTCAATGTCTATTTGACAATTCTGTATCAAATATCAAAGCTATTAAACTAGTAATGTCATTTCTATGAATTTTGTCGAAAAATTGCTCTTGTTTTTAAATTAAATGATTAATAATTTTATAGGTAAAACTCCTAGCATAACTAATTTGAAAATCGAAATTTTGTACCAGTTTTTATTAAATCTTATAAAACTATTAAATATTAATTCTGGTGATCTGTAGAAGTATGAAATATATAACTGCAAAAAAAGTTCTTTATACAAAACATTTGTAAACTCTTAAATAATATTTTATTTTTATTTCTGCTCTAGTTGATTTCATACCAATATTAATTTTCATTTTTTTTCCGATTGGATTTCGAGGTGTTATATAATATTGCTTTGGAATATAAGTTCTTTTTCGCAATTCTGTATCACATTATAAAATTATTAGTTTGTGAAGCCGTTTTTATCATGAGGTCAAATGCGCTTTTTAAAAATTAAATATGCAATAATTTCATAAAAAAAGAATTTCAGAAAAAAATTATTTATTAATTTTTTTTTCAAAATGTCTTTCTATTTTGCATTAAATCAATTAAATCTCATAAAAAATTATTAAATATCAATCGTGGTGGTTTATAAATGTGCAAAGCAGAATACTGCAAAAAGTAAATTTTAAAATTTTCAGTTCTTCATAGAAACTATTTGTAAGCTGTTTAATATTTTTTTTTACTTGTTTCTCGTTAGACTGATTCGAAAGAAATATTTTCTAAGTTTAATTTTAAGCTGATGGAGAGAGAAAGAGAATATGCATCATTCTCTCAATGAAAATGCGTACCACAGAATGCTATTAGATACTATATTATATGCCTTTTTTGATCATCTTTACATAATCATTTTTTAACTCTTCCATAAGAATCTTATTAATGAATTCGTTTCACATTTTATTCTGTCATTCAGAAAGAATAAAATTCGCATGTATAATTTTCCGATATATTTTAATAATGATCATTTATAATATAATCTGAGAATGAATCTTTTAATTCTTAATTATTGATGTTAGCTAAACATTACAGAGATACGTTATTTACAACATGGTTTAATTTATATTTCTATATCCTCTTTTTATCTTTCTTTTCTCTCTTTAATTAAGACTGTAACTCTAGGAACTCCTGGATTCTAGGAATAGGACTCCAAGAACAGATTATTCAGTTCAAAAACTTTTAGATTCCGCATTGCTTTGTAAGAAAATCGCAATCGCATTTTCGTGAAAATTCATAATAAATTTTTTAAAAGAAAAAAGATTCGACCACTGTAACTCTGAAAAGCTTACAAGAGACCGAAAAATACATAAAATTCTAAGCAGCATATAAACCTTTCGTCAGATGGGGTAGTAAAAGAGAGGTCGGAATGTTACCAACTGATTCGATTTATCTGAGATGTGTTCTGTATTCAAAGTAAATAAAAAAAGACACCGGAAGGAGGGAAATAATGTAAAATTGAATTGAAATGGAAAAGGTGATGGAAAAGACTTGAAGGATCCATAAAGTACCAGAAAGGACTATAAAAAGGGTTAGATTATAGTTTGCCGTAATTCTATTTTACAAACTTTATTCGTATTCTTTCTGATTCATTCATTATACGTTTCAAGAACACTTAACTCAATAAGAAAGAGAGGCGTTGTGACATATAACTTTTTCAAATACATGTGTGTTGTGACTTATGGGACTTTACAAGCCGCTGACAGTTATCTTTCAACCATTTCAGCCGAATGAACGTCTCTTGTTTTTTCCAATAGCGCCAACTAGGGCCAAGAGCACGACTTAGATATTCACACCTCAAAACAATTTTTATGGGGCGGGCTTCATTCATGCATTTCATTCACTCTTTCACAAATAGTAATTTAGACCTCAATCAGAGAACGATCACCTCCGAACCAGTACCACCAGTATTATTACTCTCGACATGGAAGACTTAGTGACCACGGCGGATTTATGCGTGTGCCAGCCACCACACACAAGGAAGGTCTTCGGCTGGCGAGGTTCGAACTCGCAGCCCAAAGGATGCGAAACCAATGCCCTACCAACCAGACTATCCGGACCTCAAATATATTCAGAATATTTATATTTATATTATTCATAAAGTAAGAAAATATTTTTTGATTATATTAATACTAGCCGCCTTTGGCGACCAGCCGGTTCGCCAGTATTACCGCTCGCTACAATTTTCAATTAAATATTTTAAGTAACTGGTCTCTTAATAGATTCTCAAACAAAACATTTTTAATCTTCAAATTTTGATAGTTTTACCAAACTTATACTGTTATTTAGATCGTTTCGTTCAATTCACTATATATATTTTGCTAATTTGTTGTCATTTCCGGTAAAACTTCAACTTTAATTTAAAGTGGAAATGATGAAATTGCAATTAATATAAAGATACTTTTTAATAAAACCAAGCGTTTTCTTTTATTTATCATCTTTATTGTTATTTATTTATTATTATTATTACTGAATATGAGTATTGCAAACAGAATCGCTCGGTATTTAAGTCTTATGTGAACTACAAAATATTTTTCATAATTTATGTAATAACTCAAAGAAAAATTCAACAAAAACTCAGATTCAGCATAAAATTTAGTTTATAGTTTTGCTTTCAAAAGGATTGAAATGAAATCAATAATAATATTTTGTTCCGGCCTGTAAATATATTTCAAAAATTATGAAGTCTAAATTTAATGCAGTAAGGTATCATATTCTGAAAAATATTCTGGACACACTAAATTTTAAATAAATGAATAAATGTTTCTATTTTCTACGATCAACTAAGACTTATTTATGAAGTTTCGAATGTTAAAAATTTAGAAAAACTCAACATTTTCATAATCTTAGGCAAATTAATCTTGAGAAACCTGCGCGCTGATTGGCGTATTTTCTTTGAAACGATCGATGGAAAATCTAAAATTATCCTTTTTTTATTGAATAATGAAATTCAAATTTTCATTAATCAGTCAGTTTAAGTGATTGATTTAGTTAATTGGAAATTAACTCTTTTTATTTAAAATATTAGCGTTTCAAGAACATTTTGTTAATCGTGATTTCCACAGCAGAAGCTTTATGAAAAATCAAAAATTCGTTATTTATTAGAGCATTTATTGAATCAAGTTACATAAAATATAATCATTTTCCATTTAGACCATTTTAGCATATCTGTGTCTTACTATAGGTTTAAAAATTAACTGTGTGGCCCCAATTTGAATGGATATCCTGTTCATATTAAACAAAACTTGCCTTAAAATAAAACTGATTTATTGGATTAATAATACAGAGAGTGTAAAAGATCATAAAATAATTTTTCTTGAATTTGTTTTTTAGAAAAAATAATATTTCATATTTGTTTCATTTCCTACAGACACGTGCCGAAAATTATATTTTTGCAGATTTCATTTCCAAAAAAGATTTAATTTATTTTTAATTTGAGCTTTAATCAATGTGATGGCAACACTTTGATAAAAGCTAATTTTTCCCATGAATGCGAAACGTGCTCGTGCAGCTTAAACTTTATTTTTATTTTGTATGAAAAAAAATTGTTGAAAAATATAGTTAAAATATTTATTTAAAAATTAATTAAAAATAGAAACTTAATTTTAAGGTAAAAACATTGATATCACTTAAAAGATAAATTTTTGATCGTTAACTTCATGTAAAAATCTTTTTTGTACGGTAATATTTTCGGAAGTTATAGCAGAAACACGTCAAACTTTCGCTTAATTTTTAAATAAATAAAATTCTAGTTAAAAATTCGAAAAATTAACCTCCAGGTGCACATTCCCGACCTCCAAGGTATACACGTGCCAAATTTGGTAGCTGTAAGTTAAATGGTCTGGCCTGTAGAGCGCCAACACACACACACACATTGAGCATTATTATAAGTATAGATTTTAATAAATTTATTCCCGAAAGACGGAAACTCTGGAATTGCCTTCTAATGAACATTTATAGCTTGGCCTCATCAGTTATCTTTCTTTGCACAGAGTAAATAATCTTTCATTTCCTTTTGTAAATATATTAATAGCATTCTGCCCGTATTATTTAGATTTTATTTCTGTGTGTTTGCCTACATATATTTGCATAGATACTTTTATGCTTTTGTACTGTATTTTGAATATTTTATTTTTATTTGATCATGTTCTTCAATCATGTTCATATCATTCATTGTATGTGAGAATTTTGCTTTATTCTTTGTTTGTATTTGTGCATTTTCTTATTTCCTCCATTTTTTCTTTGCATTTGCGCCTGCTTCCTTATATTTGAAATTTATTGTACTATCAACTGCGCACTGACTTACGTTTGTGAGCCTTGTGGTATACTATTATACTTCGTATAATATATATATACGTATAATAATGTGGTATACATGTTTATACATCGATGATAATATATATATATATATATATATATATATATATATATATATATATATTGGATTTGATTTAAAATTCAAATTTATGTAAAATAATTCTTTGTAATGAAGGGAAATATATATTATGTAACAAAAAAGATTTAAAAGATTAAAATAATTCAGGCTAAAGTATTAAATATTTAATCTACAACTATAAATCTACGAAAAACGCTTATTGTCTTGCACGCTTATTAATTATATTAATTTTCATTGATTTTTTGGTTTCTTAAATATTTGAAAATGAATAAATAAGATATTTGTATATTTCCGTTTTAAATAAATTTATGAATTTAAAAAAAGCCTCTACAGGTAAACGATTTTAATATCTTTATTTAACAAATTTAAATTTATATTTTTTCTAAATTTTAGACTACATGTCATTTATGGATAAAAAGTATAAATTATAATTACTTCTTTAGAACTCTGTACTTGCATTATAAGGAGATGAGGAATGTATTATTTTTTTTTCAAAATGTATAAAAAGTCGTAAATGTATAAAATGTCTGAAAGTTATGTTTTTATTGTTTCACACATGAAGCATTCAACGAGAACACATTGTAATAATGAAAATTGTCGAACTCTATATTTAAAAAAAAATATTAGCTGTTCAGATTTGATTTTTTTGAACCAATCAACTCATTTTTGGAATTATTTCTGTCTGTTTATGAATATGATAACTAAATAAAATCTTTGAACTTGACAAACGAAATTCAGAATAGGTCTTCAGGTCAAATGTGTAAATTTCTATAAAATTTTAATGAAACCCATTAATGTATAATATTGTGACGTCTCTTAAGAGCAATAATGCTTAACAATCTTTTAGTGCAATATTTTAATAGGTAATTAATTGCACACATCACATACACATATATAAAGTGGTTTCAGCATTTAAATTTGTTAACAGGAGGCCATAATCCTCGAAACACATCACAGACACCGTTTACCACGCACCATTTTCACATCACTCCATCATGGCATCTCTTTTTCTGGTCTTTTTTTTAGAGTTCGTACATAGAGGGCGCTAGTCAGTACAGACTCCTCCCCCCTTAAAGTCTTTTTTGCAAGAAAAGTTCTATATAGTCAATACAAATTTTTCAGTTAATTCTAAAAGTTATATACAGTCAATTTTAAGATTCAAATTTCGTTGTACTGTAAAAAAGATGCACTAATTTGTTAAGTGGCGTGAGTACCAATTACAATAACTGAGGCAAAAACAATATAAGAAAATACACAAAATCATATACAAAAACACTTACATGCACATAATTTTTTATTGTCTTTGCCTGCTCTAAGAGTTATCTCAAAATTAAGTGATTGGAGGGCTAATGCCCATCGCATTAGTCGTTGGTTGGAACTATAGTTCTTTTGTAACCAGACTAAAGGGTTATGATCTGTTTGAATTTTAATTTTTTTTCCATCTAAATAATAATGCAATTTTTTAACAGCGAAAATGATACTAGCACATTCTTTCTCAGCGGTTCCGTATCGTTTTTCACCATCGGTGAATTTTTTGCTAAGGTAAAGAACTGGATGTTCTTCTCTCTTAGCACCTATTTGCGTCAATACTGCTCCAACTCCGGTATGTGAAACATCAGTTTGGAGGATAAATTCACGGTTAAAATCTGGTGAGTAAAGTAGCGGTTTGTTTATGAGTTTCTCTTTTAAGGATTGAAATGATTTTTCACATTCTTGGATCCATATAATTTCACCTTTTTTCACTTTACCTTTAAGGGCGTCAGTCAATGGTGCTGCTATAACTGAATAATTTGGTATATACCTACTATAGTACCTTGATAATCCCAAAAAAGCTCTTATATCAGTTTTCGATTTGGGTGTTACAAAGTCTGCGATAACCTGTACTTTGGTCTCCGAAAGTCGTTTGCTCCCTTTACTTACTGTGTCCGAAGATAAAGAACGTGATCTTGGGCAAATTTACATTTGGAAGGCTTCAAAATGAAGTTAGCGGCTTCGATTCCTTTCAAGACAGTTTCTAAATGTTTTAGATGAGAATCCCAAGAATGGGAGTAAATCGCAATGTCATCCAAGTAGGGGACTGCATATTCCTCGCATCCTTTTAACACCTCGGCCATCAGTTTGCTAAAAAATATGGAGCATTCTTAAGTCCGAAAGGAAGTCTTAGAGGGCGGTATGATCCGAAACTTGTTACAAACGCTGCTATGCGTTGAACCCTTGGCGTTAATGGTATCTGCCAATCAGCATCGTTATATACGTTGCAGCTGCTACAGTCTTTACTCTAACTTCCAAATTTGGAAGATGATAATACATAGTGCGAGTTATTTTTTTAAACCGTCGATAGTCAATACAGGGTCTGGGATCTCTTCCAGGAGCCTGCACCATAATCATAGGACACGTGCAGTCAGATTCACCGACTTCAATAATTTTCAAGTCAAACATTCGTTGGATTTCTGATTTAAGTATCTCCGTCTGACGTTGAGAAGCTCGGTAAGGCCTGCATATCATGGGTTCTTCACTGCTTAGTTCGATATCGTGCTCAATTGCGTTGGTTTTCCCATGTATGTTGGCCTTAAGGTTAAATTTTGGAACCATCTTCTGCAATTCTGGGTGGTATTTTTGATTCCTCTGACTAACATCCATTACATCGGTTGAATTATTAGAATTACTTAATTTTAACTTTTCTAGTTCAATAAACATTCTTTGCTTTTGCAATTCGATTTCTGCTTCCTTTCTTGCTTTTGCAGTTCAAATTGCCTTGCTTCTCGCTCCCTCTCTGATTTTTGTTTTTCTAACTCTAATTCATATTCGCACTTCCGTTCAAATTCCCGTTCTTTTTCTTCAATTTCTCTTTTCTTCACCATAGTTTCCGCAAGAGCTCTAACATACTCTTCATCATAATCCTCCATCTCCATTATTATTTTTCTAATAGTCACAACTTTTAATTTATCGTGAACTTCTAAATCTAAACCTTGACCTAAACTCACAAGTATAGTTTTTCTTAATTTTCCCCAGAAAGCCATTACATGTAAGTACAGTAATTTACAAAAAGGAAAACAATAAAAATAAAAAATAGCAATCAATAAGCAGTTGTACTATTCTTATACAAATTTAAAAAAAATACTCTATCACACAATGCAAACGTTTTTTAAAAATCTGTTTTGAGAAATTAAGCACTTTTATTTAAAACAATCCAATTTCTAGTATGTATATTTTTCTTCACTCAATCAATAACTGATATAAACAAAAAGTTTATCCCTTTACATTAATATAAAAATAAAATAAAATATCCCTTCTCTTTAATCAGTATATAACACAATTCAGAAAATATTTAAAACAAACATCCTATTAGGGTTAAATCAAAAATTTCTAAATGTATCTTCACAGCAAAAAGAAAAAGAAAAAACCTCAGAACATTTATTTCCGGTGGTGGAAGGGATTATTCATTTGACTGGCGTCCAATGATCTCTTTAGAATTGCAATAAATTTACGAAGACAACAATTACAAAAAAGAAAAAAAAACATAGCTCTTTCACTATACATATATGTAAAAACACATTTTTTCATCAGCAATAAAGGACTACTGCTTCTTTTAAATGATTCACACATATAAAATAATATAATTATGAATGTACAAAGAAAAATAAAGCCTAAGCAAAACTGCAAGTTTCAATACCATGATAAGCTTTCAGTCTTTACAAATACTTTCGTTTCCCAAAGCACTGGCGTACATCTACTTTTGTTTTAAAATTACTTTCTTTTTAATTGGTACTGGCGTAGTCAATATATATATTTCTAAATTGACAATTCACTGCTGTAGTAGCCTTTATAAAGTACCGGCGTACATATATTTATAATTCTGAAAGTGATCTTTCAATTAACACTAATTTATATTAATTCAAATACAAACTTTACCAAAGCACTGACTTAAAAAATAATGTATATTATGATTTATTTTGTTATTTTATTTGCACTGACGTACAATTCTATTTCAGAAGTACTAAATTTCTAACAATACTGACGTGTTAGTTTATAAAATAACGTGAAAGTGACCCTTCAAAATGTGTACTGGCGTAAAAACAGAAAATAAGTACTAAATTTTTCACAAAACGAAATACAATCAATCTACAATTGATATCTGGGGGTACGGCAGTACCCCCGCCAAGTCGAGCAAAAACAAGCGGCACGGTCATACAATCCTTTTCTCGAAGAAGTTCAGGCCATTGTCGACCCCCTATAACTTAGTTTTGGATAAAACTAGAAGCCTGAATTATCATTAACCAAGCAGGCATTATATAAACACGGTATATTTCAAATTTCATTAAATTTGAACCAGTAGTTTAAGAATTATAACTGGTCAAACTTTGTGAATTTTGTCACTGACCGACTAACTGATAGATCATCAAAACTCTAAGGCACTTCTACCAAACATAGAAGCTTCAAATTTAGAATACTATTAGTGTTTAGTGTATAAATCAAGGAAACACGAAACTATTTTGCAATTTCGATCTAGTTTTCTAGATACACCAACTTCATAAATAACTTTGTAATCCCATATAAATATATAAGATCGCCAAGCTCTATTTTGCCACTTAATATTGTAATTCTTTCATATGTATATACATATTTATATTAATTTTAATTGTTTAATAAAAAGTAACTAAAATAATAAAAAAAATTATTGACCTCAGTAGGAATTGACTTAAATTTTTATATATGTATTATATTACTTGTTTTCCTTTAATCTTTATAGTATGACACTTGATGTTGAGAGCTAGGGAGACAAGAAGAGAACTGCAGTAGCACAAATACTGCAGTTAATTTCAAAGAAATCTTTGCTTGAAACAAGAAGTACATTTTAGCTACATCCTCTTGTGTGAACTAATACACATTTATTCTATGTTATTTTCAGATATTACATCTGGGGGCACGGTAGTGCCTCCACCAAGTCGAGCCTAAAGTCAGGATCTAAGTCTAAATAATGCACTGGTGGATATCGGTTCTGAAATATTCACATCTGGTCAAGCTTACGTGGCACTTTCGAGAGTTGCAAGTCTGGACGGCTTACAACTAATTAATGTCGGCTACGACAGCATTAAAACGCAGGAATCCTCAATTTGTGAATATAACAGACTAAGAAGCATTTACCGTCCAGACTTGTCAAAAATTGTAACATCAAAGCTTACGAGAAAAATCCATAAAGACAGGGAGTGTGCTTTGAAAAAAACTGTAGCTGAAGCTCAAGAAGTAGTACCGGAAAAAAAAGAGAGGAAGACTACATACAAAAATAAGAAAAAGACTATCTACAAAAAGAAAGGAGATGCCATCAAAAACATAACTTGTAAAAAAACCAAGTCTCGCAACTCAGTTCTTCTGTGGTAAAAAGTTGTGAGAACCATGTAATACCAAGTCGGTCCATTTATTCAGTCCCTACTTAAGGGTCTTTCTGCTTTAAGTTATTACGTAATTAGCAAACCTAACATCTTATAGTGACCATATCAATATTAAAAATATTTTATGGTTTAAATAAATAGATTGACTTGGCCATCGCATGAAAATACAATGCATCTTTTTACATTAAATTAGATTACATTATATTATATTAAATTAGATTGTTTAGTGTGATGGCCAAATCAATCTATTTATTTAAACCGTAAAAGATTTTTAATATTAATATGGTCACTATAAGATGTTGTTAGGTTAGCTAATTACGTAATAATTTAAGACAGAAGGACCCTTAAGTATGGACTGAATAAATGGACCGACTTTGTATTACATGGATCTCACAACTTTTTACCATAGAAGAACTGAGTTGCGTGACTTGATTTTTTTTACAAGTTATGTTTTTGATGGCATCACTTTTACATAAATTAATAATATTTTATTCAATTCGAAATAACAACTAGTACTTCAAAATTATTTCTTTTGCATAGTTTAAAATTTAATTTTAATTTTTGTTAGGAATTGACATATCCCAATTCTTTTTTTCAGAATATGAAGCACACAATGTTATTTCGTTTTGATTTTGCCTCAGTACGAAAATTTTTGGTACACACCCATTTAGCCGAAACACAACTTTGAAAATAATCCATACGTGGGTCTTCCATTTTTTTTAAATAATTTATGGAATTCGAGGACTGCCACTATTTGTTAGGTCGTGGCGTCTCTTAAGAGCAATAATGGTCAACAACCTTTTAGTGCAATATTTTTAATAGGTAATTAATTACACAGATCACATACAGATATATAAAGTGGTTTCAGCATTTAAATTTGTTAACAGGAGGCCATATTCCTCGAAACACATCAGACACCGTTTACCACACACCATTTTCACATCACTCCATCATGTCGTCTCTCGTTCTGGTCTTTTTTATAGAGTTTGTACCTAGAGGGCGCTAGTCATTACAATATTTAGTACACATGTTAAGAATACTGAAATGGAAATTTTTATCAAATTTTGAATCAAATCTGCTGAAAGGATCAACTTTCCTGCTTACCTGAGAGCAAAAATGCAAATAAATGAAATTTGGTATGTGATCTTGTTACAAAAATCAATGGAGGTTTTTTTCCCCTCAAATGTTCAATTGGTCGGAAAGGTAGTATCTAAAATACCATATCCGATTTCCTCACACTTAAGTATTATTAATACGGCGAACAACTGTTTTACTGAGAATATTGGTTATGGTTATGCTTGATAACAAATAAACCGTCTTTTATAACTCCATATTCTTCATTCTACCTAACTGTATAACATCAAAGCCGTGTTAATTTTATGGTCTCAGTTAAACTTTGTTTATCGTACATATTCACCTTTCTAATGGATATCAGTCTCATGTTATCATGGTTCTATTAAAAACATAAATATCGGTTAATCTATTTTTCAAATTTCGCGGTACTGTAATTTCATTTTAATAGGTATCGTAAACTACACATATATTAAACAGAAATATTCTCCTTCAGCTTTCAACAATGCAAAAATTCAAGGAGTGTGATAGTTTATGAAACAATGAAAACGGTTTGAACTTCAGGACAACAATGTAATCTATGTTTGGAAATCAAGCAACCCCCCCCCCCCAAAAAAAAATAGCAAATATTTCTCAGATGACTAAATTGGTATCTTAAATTAGAAAATTTTTCTATATTTTAAAACAGTGTAAAATTCATCTTTCTCAGGAAATTTGCAGGAAACACCAACATTTCGCTTAATTTTTAATTAATTATTGTGGAAAAAGCTAAACTTTCACTTAGTTTTTAATTAACATTTTTTAAAAAATGCTCTGAATTGCACATTTATCTAAGTTTTACCATCTAAGATATATAATGTCGAATCCGATATTTGTAGATTGAATTGTCTGGCCTGTGGAGCAATAATAAAGGTTAATTCTCAAAGTTCTGAGATATGACCACCACCGAGTCTACACATCTAAACTATAAATTTTCTTTATAAAATTCTCAGAAATACTTAGTAGTGTAGAAATATATGGTATTTATTTGATACAAAATAAATTATTTGAATAGAAAACTTTCACTATAGTGTATTGAATTCTAAGTTAGCATTACAATGAGGAATTTTTCTGCAAACTTTTCTCCAAAACTAATTAAAACACTTGATATTAATACAGTTATACAAAAGAGGTTTATTATTTTTATAAAAAGAATACTTTTATTTCTATTTAAATAATTTGAATATTGTCACGTAGAACTGTCGTATAGAACTCAATTACACACACAAGAGGTAGAGCTAAACCAATTTATTAACTCAACTCAGAACTGAGAATGCAGTAACTGACAAATCTTCTGCTTTTATATAAGCAGAGAAAGTTCCAGAATACTCTTCTGGAAACAGTAAGAAAAGTCCAGAACACTTGTCTGGTAAACTAAAGAAATGTCCAGTATCTTCTGGAACATGAAATAAAGGAAAACATAAAATCAAGGAATTAAGTATTTACATATACCATTAATCTCAGTGTCTCTAGCGGGAATCGAACCCTGGTCTCTTGATCACAAGACCAGTGCCATGACCATGTGGCCATGGAGATTCGACAGTCTTTCTTCAATGCGGCAATATAAATAAAAATTAATGTCGAAAGATCTGAAATTTTTTAAAGTAAATAAATCAAAAGTTCCCAGATAATGGCCGAAAAATAAAATGGCATAAGGCAGATTAAAATCTGAACTAAGGAGGCTCTTTATTAAGAGCATGCAGATATTACAAGTACCAGTGGTCATTTTTCCTGAATGCTAGGTTTATGAGATTTATTACATTCCCAGTAGGGAATCAGAAATGAAGGAATGAAAAATTATTTAGAAATTCACCGCATATTATCAAACATCATTAAATATCAGATAATATGTCTTCATTTTTTCTACACGAAAACACATACATTTACAAGACGAAAATAAAGTTTAAAGCACTGAAAACTAAATAAAAGTAGATTTTTTTTTCATTCCCCAAAAGAGAGCAACGAATACAGGATTTATAACATTTTTTTTTTTTAGTTTTTGTAAAAAATTAATTTATTTGGTATAAAAGTTGAAACTAACACTGAAAGAACCATAACAGTATTACTCACTAATATCTTATTTTAAAAACGTTTCAGAAAAAGAAAAAAAAAACTTTGCCTTTACTAACTAAATTGCTGAATAGAATTCGACGATTAGGATCTGATTTTGAAAGGCACGTACAATTAACGCCTACACTGATTTTTTTAATTCCGCATCTAAATCATATCAAATACGCTGAAAAGCTTTGGCAAATGCATTAAGAGGAAATCCCTTTTTTTGGTATGGAACTGAATATAATCAGGAATATTTTTGTCTTTATCCTTGGAAATAAATAATAATTATGTAAAAAATTTAACACAAAATTGAAATTCAATTTTAATATTAAAATATCATATTATAGAGAAAATAATAGCAAATGGGATAACCGATTGAAAAAACCGATTTTGATACGGCAATACTGTCTTAAAAGCATTCCATTTATTTAACTTACTATTTATAAATTATCAGATTATCAAGTGTAATTCTCTTAAGAACGATTGTAAGAATAGTTCATTTTTATATTATGAAATATTTTTAAATAAACTTAGATTTTCAGATTTTTAATAATATGTTGCTAAGAAAATTTCAAAGAATATTCGCCTTATGTTGTGTCAGCAAAGCGTAGCTTCCATTATATTAAAAATAATTAAGCAAAATAATATTTTGCATTTTTATTGAAATCACAAACACAATTTGTTACACAAATAAACACAAGATGATAAAATTATGAATCTGTGATAAAGTTTAAGGCAGCAGCTGTTTTAATTGCTTACGTACATTCAGCATTTCTTGCTGTTGAATATCCATAAGTATTTTCTTCTGCAGTATGGACATTTCTTTTCTCAACTCGTTATGAACAGCTGAATATTGTTGAACATGATTTTCTTCTAATTCAGTCATCCCCTACGAATGTCAAGGATAGATAAGATTAAAAATTTTAAACATACGAAAATATATCAAATATTTTGAATTCAAAAGAAAAAGAAATTCATTCTTTTTAGATTTATATATATTTTTAAATACTTAATTCTCTAATTCAAAGCAATCATTTTCCTTTGATTTGTAGTAGCTGAAAATGATATTTGGTATCAAAACTATGAAACATTCTCTTACTTTGCAAAATTCTTCACTAAGACCTTTCAAAGCTTTCAAACGTTGACTATGTGCGATTCTTATCTGTTGTTGATGCTTTTGCTGCTGTACTAAAGCTTTCTATTTCAAGACAAAGAAAGAAATGTAAATTTAATGATATTGTATTCACAACTAAATTATAAATTCCTACATTTATAGTTTTTGATAAATATTTTTTCATTCAAATATGATACTGCTGATCAATGAATGTTTTGTTTCCATCACACACAATATTTGATATTTTGGATTTGTAAAATATATGCTTATTCTAAATAATGGAAAATATAGTCTCATTAAATTTAAAAGCTTCAAATTAGTACTAAAAACTAGAAGGAAAAATATTAAATTTAAAGTTCTACAAAGATTCACAAAATTTTAATTTACTTGAAGCTTTTCATCTGCATCTTTCAATTTTTCGATTTCTGCTTCACCTTGACTTATAACAGCATACATCTGATTTTGAAATTCTTGAATGAGTTTTTTCCTTTCAGCTGACTGCGTTTTGTTAGTTTCCAAAACCTTTTTAGTTGTGCTTTTCGTCGATTCCTGTTAAAAGAAAAATAATAAAAACTGATATGACTGACTTTGGGTGGGAAGACTTTCATTCTTTGTTATGGATCTTATCGCTTTATTTTATTATTATAGATAATGCGTCTGCCTTAAAATAATTATTTCATGTTTTGCAGGACATCCTGTAATGAAAACATGAATTGACAAAAGTGAAATACTAACAATTTAAAAAATAAATTATCTCATGAATAATATTTAAAAAATCATTTTAATTATTTCAAAATAAAATATAATATTTAAAAATAGACAAATGCATATAATTATCATTACAATCTAATCTTATAAAATTCAGAACGTTATTTAAGAGACTCCAATTTATCATAAAGTAGAGAGATGTAGCAATTTTTAAACTTATATTTCTTGTTAGTAACCATATAACAATGGCTTTTGTGATGTATTGATGGTGTTCAATGAAAGTTATGATTATGTGGCCATGCATATTTGAGAAATTTAAATTATTGTAGGTTGTTTGTGGGCGTCTTAACATATAAAGGATGAGATGGCCAACTGATGATAAAATGACTATATTCTGGTATTTAGTTACATTAATGGATGATGGACGGAACAGGAATAATACAAACACTGAAGTAAACAAAGGTATTAAGGTATTATTTTACGTCGTCTTCTTTCAAGTTGTAGAATGTTACGGCTATCGTCTACAGTGGCATCGTCAAAACACGTCTTCTTTCTAGCTATGCAACGAACGTCTTCCGTTGCAAAACGTCTTTCACCGCGGCCCACTCTCAACTGGCAGCTACAGTACTTTTGCCGCTAGAGGCGCTGGTTTTGGCGCGCTGTCATGACGGCACCACATTATTGACATTTTTATTTTTGAATAGTTGAGCAATTAGTAGATTAAATTATTTGCTTATTGAGTTCTTAAACTGAAATAGGTTTGATTTTGAAATGAATTCCGAATTAAAGATTTAAGGTTATTATTAATTTTTTTAACTATAATTGTTTTCTTATTTTCTTTAGGAAGATTCTGAAAGTTAGACTTTGGATAATTGCACATGTAGAAAATTGCTATTGCTCTATTTTTATTTAGATATTCAAGGAAAACATTAATGAATAACTAAAAAAATAATGATTACATTTTATGGTTTAAAAATTATTTTTAATATCAAGCGGTTAGTCTAAAATTTTCTCTCTCAAAAAAATGTTTTCTTTATCTGCGTTAGACTATTATAAGTATTATACAGAAAATTGATAGACAATTTATACATTGATATATAGCATGCAAAATTTAAATTTTTTTTAAATGTATACGTTGATAATATTGCTTTCACAAAAATCTCCTATACTTTCCTTGACCTAAGTTTTAGATAGAAGAAAAATTAAACAAAAAAATTGGAATCCAGAAATGGAAATTAAGAACAAATGGACATTTTGTGAGTTTGATTTCAAGAAGTGAAATATTTGATGATCATGTTCAAATATTTTGAATTCATTTTATATTTTCGATTATTACATAAGAAGATGTAATGCATAAATCTATGCAGATCAGAAGTAGATTTTTTTAAAATCTTCTCAACATTAAAACGGCACGTCTTTCAAATACCTAGATAGACAAGGAATGAAGAATTTGACTACAGTTTCCAAATTTCTAAAAATCTCATTCTTTTAATGGTGGGTGTTTTTGCTAATGTAAAATTTCATAATATAACTATTAAATTTTATATTTTCTTCATTGGTATAATCGTGTTTGAGAATTTCGATTAAATGCAGTTTTTCCTTTTCATGATTTTCAATTTATACATTTTGCAGGGATTACAAAGCTTTTTATCCCATAACGGTATGGTTAATTTTAAAGATTAAAGAAACTGTTAGTTATAATATTCCTTCCGATTTCACAAAATGATTATTATGAATGGTAAATATAACATGTAATGCAATGGTTTTCAACACTGAAGCTATTTGCATTTTTTTCCGAAATATGGAAATGTATTCAATAAAAAGTTGATCGGAAAATAAGCAGCTATCCTATATTTAGCCCCGAATTCATACAGATTTTGCGGCATATATTATATAAGTGAATTAACTATATTTCCTTTTAACAATTACACATCTACCATCGAGTTTTCCTCCTATTTTCTAACTAAGCAAACAACTTTCAATAAACCGCGTCCATATCTCTGTTACTAAAAGAAATTGGTCTGTTCGAAGTCCCTCGAATCCCATATAATTGAGATCATGATGTAAATCCGACATTATTTCTTTTAATCAATTATTTCAAGAATAAATTTTAAACCGATGTCGCATATCAGACTGCTTACAGAAAGATCTTTAGAAATAAATATCTAATTAATAAAAGATATAAATGAATGTTGATGCTGTTTTTGCTTTTTAATTTCGGCCACTTTGATCATTTTGAAAGATATTTTCAATTTTTTTAAAGTATTCTGCTTAGCGTTTGAACCTTTTTCATTCTTATTTCCATCTATTTCATCCTTTCGGACTTCAATGCTTATCAATGAATGTTTTATCATTTTCTAAGTCAAAGGAAAAATTCTTTTGTGCAACTTCTTTGAAAAATCAACTTCAGCTGCTGAAGTTATTCATCTTTATAGTTAAGAACATATTTTTCTTGAGATAAATGAAGGAATATATCTGAAATAGAAGTAGTTTTTTGCATGAATTCCACAATATAAAAAAAAACTGCTTTCGGTTTTGTTCTTTAACAGAAGTTTATTGTGACAAGTATGCCAAATAGGTTAAGAAATATGTGAATCAAATGAAAGCCGTCGAAAGAAAGGAATGTCAGTCAATCCAATGAAACAGATGTTTTCAAGCACAAAGCAAATACACATGACTAGCAGCTGTTTCTTATCGCAATCTATTTTTACCGCTTCCGATCAAATAATATTGAAATGAAAGATAAATAATGAGCAGATAAACTTAGAATAGAAAACACACCATAGTCTGTAATATATTTTCAGCGGCTAAAGGGACAGTAGTCGGTCCTTCTAATTGCAAACATTTATAAATCGAGAGGAATAATAAAATATATTTTTTTGCTTTACATATTCTTTATGACTAACTATTAAAATGGAACAAATTAATAAAACAAAAGAATAAGCAAGGAAAATATGAGCATTTGAAATTCTTTTGCTGTTAAAAAATGACCTATTTAATCCTTATAATGTTAAAAAATGTTAATTGTAATCTTATATTTACTCAATATTTTTCTCAGAAAAAAGGAATAATTAGATGTTATAAAATAGGAATTACTTAAATTTTGGTTCATAATATGGTTTTTGTCGAATTATTTAAGTTTAATTTGAATGCTGTCCAAACAAATTTTTCAAAAATCGAAGTACCTTATGTTGCTTTGTCAAACCTCCTAATAATTTTCAACATAGATATTCTTATTGCAGTGGTGGTTAAGTTCAAATAAAAATAGGCCAAAGAAAAAACTAGATTCCTAGTGTTAAATTTAAACCTCAATCTTAATTTCTTTTCTAAATTAAAAACAGTGCCCAGTGATATTTACAGATTTATTATGATTTAAAATTTCAATATCTGAAATATAATTTACCGTACAGCATCATTTTAAAACTTTTTAATAAAGCAATATCTGAACCACTTGCTCAGGATATCGATAACATGAGAGCATAAGTGCATAATAAATAGACAAGTAATAGATCCATGTTCTGGTTAAAGAATTAAGTTGAATAAAAGTGAGAAAATATGTCCAATATATATGCAATTTTCAGAAAACCCTCAAATTTATTCTGCTTAATCCCTTTTCTTAACATTAAAAACATTCATATTGATGCGCAAATAAAAGAGCTGATGCAATTTTTGAGAATTTTATAGCAAAACTTCAGTAGAAGCAAAAAAAAAAATGTTGAAGTAAGTGATAGAAAAATTTTCTTGTTTATGCTTCGGCTTCAATCAATACAGCTGTATGCAAACTTACGTTGCAAAAATTGTGAGATGTGATGAGGTAATAAGTTCCCTAATTTATTTATTTTCAGTCTAGTAAGTTTTGAAAGAAATGCACATTTCAATCCCTCACTATTTTCATCTCATACGTCTTGAGCAGGATGGCATGAGCATAAATAAAGCATTCAACCAATAAAAAATAATTGAAAGGTAGTTTTTAGTACTAGCATTCACGGGTAGCAAAAAACTCTCCAAAATCGTGTTGTAAGACATTTGAAATAGGAACTTATCCTATAAGGAATAAACCTTAAATAGAATTTTCAAGCATTTTAACATTTTTGTATGGTAACAATTCTATGTTCTTGTCTCTCGATATTTTAATTTTTTTTTACAATTTAAGAAAAGGCTCACAGATTTAAAACTATTTAACTCAGTTATATTAACAAATTGTTTTTAAGCGACACTAGCGGGGAGGGGGGGGGGGTTCGAAAGTCGATCAGATGATGAAGACGAGATCTCAACTGCCACTCCTTTCTCCACGTTTATGCTCTTCACTCGCAGGAGTTCTGATGAGATTTAAAGTGCATCCTGTTATCTTACACTGTACGCACTTCCGTGTAAACAGGTTTCGAACCCGGAGCACTGTGACCCTAAAGCTAAGACCTTAGTGACCCATCTGAATTCCAAATGAATTAATCATAGTGAAAAATATATGGCTAACAGAAAGAAGGAATGCATAGAAAGAATTAAGAAAACATGTCTTAAAAAACAAAGTTATTTATGAGCAAACACTGAAAGAATTTGAAGCAAAAGGGACAAAAGAAAGAATATAATTCTATATCTAAGATATTTAAATAATACTCTAAATAACAATGGTATCCTATTAAGCATTAAGTATTTGCTGTAAACTGTTTTTTTTCTCCTTATAATTCCTAAACACTTTTGAACAAAATCTTAAATAGTTTTTGATTATGGATATAATTAAAGCTTATTAAAGTTAGAAAGATTAATTTAGACATTCGAGATCATTCTTATTAATATTTTTCTTGAGATTTTCCCTACATTAATCAGAAAAATCTCGTTATCTATCATCTTTGAAAGAATTTCGTTCTTCTAAAATATCAAAGACAATGTTCATGTTATTGATAACAGTTGTCGGATTGCTAATTCGATGCAATTAATTTAATAACAAAAATTCAAACTCTAGAAATATTCATCGTTAATTCTAGATATGTAATTTTGTAATGATCAGCATTTCTGTCTATTTTCAGTATAGAGAATTTTCAGAGAAGGCGCAAGTAATAAACTTTTGAAAATGGGTTGATATTCACATTTCGATAACAAACAGAAATAAATGAAAAAGCTATTAACATAACTTTACAACATAGAACTCAACTATTTCATAAATGATTTTAAAAAATACTATAAAACTATTTATATAAACGTAGGATTCTTATCGGGATCGATCTGTAAATTCAGTTTACAAACGTACACAGTATTCTTTAAATATAATTGAAAAGAAAAGTTAAAAAAATTCGAAATCATCATATCGTATCTTTTAGTATATAACTTATAACTCATTTATATTTACAAAGTCGAATTCACGTTTTAGAATACGAAATTCTTTCCATCTTAATTCTTTAATCACAATATAGATTATTTTGAGAAGGCAATCAACAAATTACAAATATAATTAAAATGGAAGTATTAATTTCGAATCCAAAGAAACATTAAGAATAAAATAAAAATGACATTTTAGAACCATAGTAGATTTTGAAAAAAAAATATTTACAGTTTCGTAGAAATCTTTTTTAATTTTCTTATAACGTAAAACAATTTTCAAAAAAGTACAAGAATCATTTTAATGTAAATAAAATTCGTAAAAATCTTTGAACATTACCTGAGTGAACTGTTCCAGCTTTTTTCGTTTTGCTAGCATTGTTTTATTTAAATCAGTGCTGAATCTCTCTAACAATTTTGACATACTGCCACTAAAATCCTGAACAGGTTCCTCTTCAAGGTCTAAATAACTTCTTTTAGAATCATTATCAGAACCATTTGCAGATCTTGGAACATCATCCAATTCTTCTTCTGATAGCAAAGAATCACTATTTCCCACATCTTTTACTGGAGTAGTAGTAGGCCGTTTCAATTTTCTTGCAGTTTTCTGAGAATTTTCAGATTTAATCTTCGGCATTTTAGTATTTGTTTTTACTAAATTAGATAGAATTAAAAAACAATGACCGTATGATATTCTACGTTATGCTTGCAGCATCATAATACCATATCAAAACACAAGTTGCC
The DNA here is from genome assembly GCA_026543865.1 of Argiope aurantia. NCBI lineage: Eukaryota > Metazoa > Arthropoda > Arachnida > Araneae > Araneidae > Argiope > Argiope aurantia. The sequence continues at coordinate 173,987 of JAPMOR010125788.1, forward strand.
AATTTACTCAATGGAAACTTAGTAGCAAACGATTTCAAGATAAATGATATTTTCATCTAAAATATTTATCGAAGTTTAATAAAAACTGTGTCATTAAATTTGAAAAACGCCAATTAATTATTTTTTCTTTAAAAAGTTTTATTCAGTTTATCGCTATTTTATTTTACTTTTTTAAAACCGAATAAAATATGCTAAGATTCTTAGATAAAATAAATTCCTTTTCCTCCTGTGACAAAAATATTTTTATGTCTTTAAATACAATTTGAATAATAGCTCTGAACGAAAGTATTTTTGCTATCAAATTCATTCGATTTTATACACATTTAAATGCAACTATGAATATTATCGCTGATCTACAATTGTGAATAATAACATTGACTTGCAATTTTGAATATTATCGTTGCAAATTGTATTTGAAATATTCTAATCTCAAAAATCTGTAATTAGAAAAAAAATTAATCGATTTTCTTTACAATATATATTTTTTTATATTTCTTTCCCTTATTTTAAGTTTATCTGTAATATAAAGTAAAAAATACAGGTGTGTGTCGGTAGGTCACATGAGCATTTTTTAAACGGTGAAAGCATAAAAATTAGTTTTGTATTATCTTAAAAGCAATAAGTTATCTTTATAATGATACTTTAACGGTAGAATTTTTTTATTATCTTAATAAAGCTTTCAAATTTTATTCTGATAGCAATTTGTAACCTGAAATTGAAATTAATTTATTGTCTCACCGAATAGGACAGTAATAGATTACACAGCAACGGAGAGATTTTGGATTATTCAGCCTTTATCTTTTGATATTGATCCGTGAATTGTTAAATATTTTGGCAATGTTTTTATTGGTTTAAGGAGAATTTCAGAGGTTTATTTAATTAGAATAAAAACCTTCTGTTAAAAATACCTACTGTAATCTTAAAATTTTATTTAATTATAAATGAGGCAGTAATTCGGTCTCTTGCCGCGATTTATTCTCAAAACATTATCTCTCTGAAAACATTTTTACTCCATATTATATTAAAGTTATAAAAATTAGCTTTTCAGGAGGATTAATTTCATTTCCACACAATTTGTTTATCTCATTTCAATAAATTTTACTAATTTAATGCAATATACAGCAAAGCCTTTTTATTGTTGTCAAGAATACATAAGAATAACTTTGTCAGAATATATTAGCAGGATTCCAGAAGAACAGCAAAGAAAAATTTGAAAGCAAATGATTGACTACTTATATCAAAAACAACTATTTATTTCTTTTATTCTCATATTTTTATTAATGAACTATTATATAATGATAAAATTATCTATATGATTAACTGTCTCAAAAAGTACTTTAAAATCTTTCTTAGGCTTCAGTATTTAGGAACAAAATTTGAAGTAGTACATCTATAACAAATCTTAATAATTTAAGAAAAAATCTAATTAACGGCGGTTTTGAAAATAGCTTAGTTTAATTAATATTCACAATTTTTTTAAAGATTATTCAGAAGATGAATGCTATTGAATGCCGCTATATTCGAATAATACATATTCTGGAATCAACTAAAAGATATTGTTATTCAATACACGCGCATGGTGATTTCTAATTAAAACGTGATCACTTTCGTTAGATTAAAAGGCATATTTTCTATAGACAATTATTGTTTAAATTCATTAGAAGTTGTGTATGAATTAATTATGCCCTTGTTATTTTGTTATTATATTTAAAAAGGGCTTCATGAATTTAGATCAAATGCTTTATATAGCTTATATTGTCATCATTTTTAACGTAATTATGTTATTAATAACTTAAAATATTGTAGCGAAAATCATTTATGAATAATTATTTATGACATTTCAATGCAATTATCCAATCACATTTTGATAGCAATCACGCTATTAGATATCTAAAGTTGCATCTTATTTATTTCTCTAGCAAATTACTGATTGTTTTGATAAGTCCCTACATTAAAGCAAGATAAAATAAAATATCTTAATGAAACCTGAAATTAAAATTAGAAATTAAAGTAAAATTTAATTTCTCTGTAAAAGAGAAGATTTTATCTAAACCTTCCGAAGTAGCAAATAAAGAAAAGATTATCAAGATTCAACTTTTTGAATTGATTTGATTGGAATTGAAAACACTTTTAGTTTATTCTTATTCTTTAATGAGAATCAATATATCAAGTACGTCAAGCAAAGCAAGTATTATTTTTTGAAATAAGGAAATTAAAACTCTGAGCATAAAATACATAACTATTAGAAAATAAAGACTTATTTGCTTGTTTTTTAGTTAATCGTGCATCTCTGGGAATGTTCGAATACCAAATTGACTTACAGATGTGAAGTGGCAAAATTGCTTTTTTGATGCGAGTGATTCAGTAGCGAAATCTCAACTTTTTTGAGTGGTTTTTTTTATTCGATAGTGTACTTTCCCAATTTAATTGTTTTCCAATGATTTGTAAAACATTATAACTATGAAAATTATACTTAGGAAAACTTTGTTTGGATCAATTTCAGAATAATCAAAGCGCTATTCCAAAAAATAAGCTCATATACCATTTCATTGCATAATGTTTGATGTCATGTTTCGATTTTATGTTCTTTTTAAGTTGTAAAATGAGCAATGAAATAGAAAATTAAATACGTGAGGAACATTTCAAGTTGATTGCGGGTGCATAAATTGATTACATTATTCATGATCTCCAAATTTTTTCAACACTATAACGAGTGTTAACCTGCATAGGCACTACAAAAATCCTAGGGAAAAAATAGCTCAAAACCTTATAGTAGGATTTTTTTAACTTTTATTTGTGTTTGAACCATTTATTAACTGAATATTTTTATTGAGAGCCTCAGACGTATAACTAAAAAGAGAGCGAAAATAATGTTAAAAATGATCTTAAACATTTATTTTTAAAACAAATGAGTGGATATTAATTTTAAATTGCAATTCCTTTTCCGAAATGCTTTGAAAAATTCTCTAATTGCTAAAATGTATCTTAATTTTTTAAATAAAATATTTAATGTTGATTTTAAAGTAAAATTTTACTCACCGTATTACATGATTCTGTATATTTAACTTAGAATTAATTTAAAGTAAAAAATTAATTATAAACAATAATCACTTGGAATATTTAAGTCTTTCAGGTAATTTTTATATTCTTGCATGGATGGAATTATAAGTTTAATGGCATCTAGTTAGGTGCTTAATTATAACAATCACAAGAACAAATAATTGTTTTCACGATTTTTGCTGGTGGAACATTTTTGTAATTTTTTCAAAACTGTATACTTTAGTTATCTTTCTGAAGTATAATTTGGACATTTTTGATCATTTAAGAAGGACCCAGCTTTTATACATGTTTGCACTAAAGATATCGCTTGTCATGTGTGTTTGACGCATATTAAATATGATATTGGAGATTAAAATTCCTCCTGATGGTGTAGTGTGAAAGTTTGGAAAGACGGCTGCTGATTTCGCGTATTCTTCATCATTTCACCTTGGTGTGAAATTACCAGACGCATCCGAAGATAAATTACCTGTTTCTACAAGTGAGGCTTTTCTATAATTTACAAATTATTGACATTTTATAACTTTGAATAAGATCTTTAATCAATTACAATTAACATGATTTGTATTATGTATTTTTTATTGTGTGATTAAAATACATAATAGAAAACATTATAAATTTTCATTTAACTTTTCTTTACCCGAATATGGTGGGAAACTGTTGTAAAACTATCATAATTTAAAAAAAATGTTTTTAAGACATGCTCATTGTAGATAAAACAGAAATGATACTTATCAGTGTAAATAAGTTCATATACCAAAAATATAGTTAAGATGCAAGTTGAAAAAATATACGAAATAGCATTGTTGCTTTCTTTGGTCCACTAAGTTGCTGATTTTGTTGATGTTTTAAGACAAATATAATATTTTCATTTCTGACAATGTTCTTCGAACAGCATGATATTATTTGATTAAATTTTAATATATTCATTACATTGCTCTATTGTGAACATTTTATAAGAAACAAAGTTAAAACAAACTTAAGTTCAGCTCTTTTTTGTTAATACATTATACTAAAAATCCATCTGAAAAAGACCATTTATGAATAAAATTAAAAAATTAAGAATCCGTTTAAGAATTAAATCAATCAATCCAGTTTATTAAAGAATATTTATATATATATATATATGTCTTACCTTTAAGAAATAAATTGATATCATAAGTCTAAATATGGCTCATTGAAAATGATTTTCCTTTGGGTAATATTTCTAATGTATTTAAAACAGGCAAAATCAAGTTAACCATGAAAAAAATCTACATACTATTGGATCCAATGGTTACTCTTTAAATCGATTTGGGAAAAATAACTTATTTTATGAGAACTAAAACAGACGATACTTTTATATTTAAGCATTCAGGAATATCAGAAAATATTAAATTATATCAAGAATAGTTTTTAAATGATTTCCTGAGTTGAAGAATTTATTCTCCTACTTTGTAATTCGTTGGTACAAAGTAGTGGAACAAAGAAACTGGTTTCTTTATTCCTTAAATTTACTCTGCAGGAAATAACATAAACTTTTTTTTTATCAAGAAGCAATACAAATGATTCTTTTATAAGAAGAAAATAAGTTCAGATTTTATTTTAAAAGTAAACAGCTGTATAAACTGTAATGTAACGGAGTTAAATTTGGTATTTATGTTTTTGAGACCAGGTAATAAAAGAAAAAGAATTATTAGTAAATTCTTTCTTTCTTTTTCTTTTCAAATATAATCAAAACTGTAAACAGTTAACGTTTTTGCAATATATTAAATATTATTTTAAACATAATGTGAAAAAGAATATATAAAGTCCAAAACTGCATTTAACAAAAATCTACATATCGATTGCTATTACTGAAATTTAGAAACAAATAGAAAATCTCTTGGCATTTTATATGGTTATATTTTTTATCTAACAAAATTTTACTCAGATAATATATCTTTTCATGCTGATTAATTAAAAGGTGATTCTGTGATCTTTTAGAGCGTATTTCTTTCACAGTGGAAATGAGACTGATTACGACTAGCATCCAATAGCCAGTGGAATTAAACTAATAAGAGATGAATTGTACTATTACTAACCTACTGCAATCTTTTATTAATTACCACAAATGAATGCCTAATCTGATAATCATTGATAAAGAAAAATGATAGACCATCTAAATGCAATAAGAAAAATAAAATTATTCCCTCTTTTGAGAAGTTAAAGTGTCAAATGAGCAATGGTCTAAAATATGTCAAATAAGGTATGCAGTTGGTGTTACTCTAAGTAATTCAAAAGGCCTATGGAAAGAGATTGGTTGGATTTTGCGCTCCAAAAGTTCGTAATTTCAATGATAGATTCCACTCATCAAATTAAGTAATTTTTTCAATAATTACAAGAAACTGAAAGGTTAGGCGGGAGCGGGGAAATCTACTGTAGAGAGTGACTTCTTGAGTTTTTAACTAGCGGAAACAGCTGCACGCTGAATTTCCCCGCTTTCCCTAAAGAAGTCACTAGCGCGATGTCGCTACAGTTGATGGAACAATTTTTTTTTCTTTCTGATTTTTCAGTATTTTTGCTTTTAGCATTTGTTCTAATACTTTTTGTCTTCACTCTTATTAATAAATAAAGCAGTAATATTTTTGATTATAAAAAATAAATGGAAACAGGAAAGTCAATTCTTATTTTATTTAGCTTTATATTTACCACAGAAGCATTTTTTATTATTTGTAGAATACATTGTAAAGCACATATTGTTATTCGAAAGCAATAAGCAGTCGTTGAGACTCGTTGACAGCTGCTTGTTCGTACAAATATAAAGTAACTGTTCTCTGAGGCAGATGTTTTATTAAATTTCATTCGGAACTAAAACGGCAAACATTTTTTTTTTATCGCCATGAGGCTATAGGCTTGAGATATTTTATTTTTCAGATTTTGTTTCTTTTTAAACGGACTATTATTATTTACTTATAGTACTTCTGTCCACGGAGAAAGATATCCTGTCATATAATTTTTCTTTGCAGCTCGGAATTTTAATAATCATTTTCTTTTTGGGAATAAAATTCATTTTAAAGCGTAACACTTTATTAGAATTTATCTTTGATGTCATTTGGAAGGATAATATTTTAGAATTGTAATGTATATCGTCTGTAAAAAATGTGTCTCTATTGAAGAAATTGTTAAATATTTTTGATAAATTTAAAACACTTTTTCTGATTTTTTTTTCTCTTCCTTACACTCAATTTACCCAGCTAATTCCGATTAATACATTCAAAAGCATACAATTATTTTTCTGTAGAATCAGTGTAAAGGCAGGTTATAGTTTAATCTTAGAGAAATTAGGTTAATTTTTTATCCATCCAAACTTGTTAAAATGTAATAGTCGCTAAAAGTGCTTACTGATTTTTAAAAGTTTAGATACAATTTTGATATCTAAACGAATTTCTACAGAAATTAAAAAAAAAATAGACTGCCTTAACATTATACTTTTACATACACAAGGACATAATATTTTAGAATTTTAACAAACATAAAGCATTCAATTCAATGAATCTATGCACTGAAGTGATTGTCAATTTTTTATCTTGATTTATGTGCTGATGCTCTGTACGACAGTTTATTATTAATGAAAATCGAATTTCAATTATTGAATTGAGCTCCAAAAGACGCATTTAAAATTAGATTTTCTACTGCCACATCTAAATTTGGGATTTTTATATTTTTAAAATATTCCGCCATCTTATTTATACATTTTTAATAGAGTTAATTAGAGTACTATGTTTTAGAGGATTGTACTTTTTAAATTTTTAATTGGAAGAAATTGAGTAATAAAATTTCTACAGAAATATACTTTAAAAAGAATCAAATTGATTTTTAATTTGATGGAAATTTAAGTTTTATGGTAATATCAAAATTATTTTTTTACCGTATTATATTTCGTCTTGATATATTCGAAAGAATCACGAGATTTAAAAAAAATCAAATTATCTTAATTTTCTTCGCCTCAAAGATAGATGATTAATTCAATTTTACAATATTTTCTGATTTTATTATTATATTCATTCCGTCATTTTTTTATAAAAATAAAATGTGTCCTTATCTCAAGAATGATAAAAAGAATACATTTAAAAGCTAAACATAATCACCAATTATTTGCCAATTATTGAATCACCAATTATTTTCAAAACAATTAAAATGAGACCTAATGCTCTATTTTTAATTTTTAATTGGAAGGAAATAATCTGCATACAAATATCATTTATAGAGGATGAAAAGTCTGGTAAAAGCTATCTGTTTCTTAGTATCCAATTTACAAATAATTCAGGTGGGATTTTTTACTCAAGAATCAATGAAAGAAATGTATTACAATTATAGAATAAAAACTCAAAACAAATTTATTTTTCATTACCCTCCATCCATGTTCTTTAAGAAATTTTCAATATTCTTTTCAATCACAATTTTGAACATCACAAATGCTAAATTTGGTTGTTATAACAAGAAAACAAGAAATGCAAGCCTTCTTAAAGTAGCATGTTTATCCTAATAAACAACCCCAATGTAGTTTTTATTGATTATGTAAATTTAATTTCATTTTCATAGACTTTAAAGTACTTCTACTGTTTAATCTTGTAATTACATAGAATTTGATGCAAATATATACTTTTCTTAAGATAAACATTATGATATTTTAATTTTGATTATAGAAGATCTTTTTTAAAAAAAATATTTGGATGTGACGCAGTAATAATATATATTTCAGACATTTAGAATTTTAGTTTCCATTATCAGAGCTTTTTAGCAGCGCAATGAAATTTATTTTGCACGTGATTCAAGGCTCTATCAAATATTACATAAATTCTGATAAATTACATATTCAGCTGCGCATTATAATGCTAATAGTAAACATAGTAAAATTTGAAAAGCAATTTATTTATTATTCTCAAATTTCAGAAAACATTTTTACTATCAGAGTACTTGTATTAAATATTTTTTCTTGCATAACTAAAAAAAATTCATATTTCTTCTTTCGTGCATTTTTATTTCAGTACAAATAAAAATAAAATGTAATCATAGAATTCTATAATTCAGTATTCCCAAATAACTGGCCAAATCATTACAATAGATTAGGAAATTAAAATACCATTGAAGAATACGGAGATTTTTTAAGGAACATTCACAAGAAAATGCTCACATTTAATTTCTTCATTCTTTGTAAAAAAATTAAAATATTTTTCATCTCCATCCTTTATAGTTTAGAAATTTAGCTAAAAAAATTAACATTAGTTTATACCACAGAGCGGAATAGAGTAATACCGTACGCAGATGTTTTCGGTAGTACGTAAAAAGCGCGGGAAATTATCATGAACCACCTGCCTACTTGGTATAAGGAATATGTATTAGAATAAACATTCTCTCTTTCCAATTTATCGTTTTTATTGAAGCATTTTTGCATATTCAAAGGAATGAACGTTATCCTAGAAATCGGAATAACAGAATTATCGGACTTCCAATTTTAAAGTTAAGACTCATATTGTGAACTATAAATATTTAAATTTGAAAACGCTGACAGACCCATGATTTTTTTAAAAACAATAGACAATTTTTTTAGTCAGTTTATGGAATCTTAATTGAAACAATATCTTTGGAATGAATGGATTCGACATAGATTGGTTTTATGTAATATATTTACTTTTAATAAAGACGAATGTGTGTCTGCTGATACTCTACAGGCCATATAGTTTTACTTATAACTACCAAAATTCACATGGTGGGAATATGCATCTCATGGCTATTTTTTTAAAATTTTATTTAGAATTTTAATTAAAAATTAATTGGTGTAAATCAAAAAATAGTCGTTATTGGAAAAATTTACTATTAAAAATTATTGGTAACATGCAATTACAAATTAAATTCCAAGCGTCTAATAGACCAAAAATTATTTAAGTATCATGTTATTATTCATGTATATTATATATATAATGATACCAATATTTTATTTTATATATATTTTTTCTATATTTAAATAGCTTCCAAAATTATTTTCAGGGTATATTTCAATAAGAATCATAAGAATTCTGAACGAACATTAAACGTACCACGAAAGATAATGCAAATCTATATCTACACTTATAATAAAGCTCAATGTGTGTGTGTGTGTGTTGGCGCTCTACAGGCCAGATCATTCAAACTACAGCTACCAAATTTGGCACGTGTATACCTTGGAGGCCGGGAATGTGCAACTCGGGGTAAGTTTTTCGAATTTTTAATTAGAATTGTATTTATTTAAAAATTAAGCAAGATTTTGGGGTGTTTCTGCTATAACTTCCGAAAATATTACCGCACAAAAAAGATTTTTACATGAAGTTAAAGATCAAAAACTTATCTTTTAAATGATACCAATATTTTAACCTTAAAATTAAGTTTCTATTTTTAATTAATTTTTAATAAATATTTTAACTATATTTTGCAACAATTTTTTTCGTACAAAATAAAAATAAAATTTAAGCTGCACGAGCACGTTTCGCATTCATGAAGAAAAATTAGCTTTTTTCAAAGTGTTGCCATCACATTGATTAAAGCTCCAATTAATAATAAATTAAATCTTTTTGGAAATGAAATATGCAAAAATATAATTTTCAGCAGGTGTCTGTAGGAAATGAAACAAATATGAAATATTATTTTTTCTAAAAAATAAATTTAAGAATGTAGAGGGACGAGACTCTTTATTATGTGTTATGCCATGGATGAAAGAATGAGTTCAGTTTCAGGAACTACTTTTTATTAGCGGGTTAAGTTCCACGGCACAAACATTTAACACAAGCATATTGAAGAACAAGGCATAGAACAAATACACACGGCAAGCAAGGACAACACCGGAGACAAGAATGAGGAATCTTGGGAAAACATGGCTCTTGATAGGTGGCTCTAGTAGCGCCACCTATGAAGAAAGGAGAAGGCAGTAATTGTAACCGCTACATCCTCCCCCTACACCTCCGAAGACCGTCTCGGCGAGGTGGTGGAATTCGTGATATTTGCGCGTTTTTCCCAGGACTCTCATTAGAAACAGAAGACTGTTTCAGGGGTCTACCTCTTCTCCGTAAAGGCACCACAGGAGATTGGCTCTGTGAGATATTTTGAAAAAGAGTTAGAGCTGATACATGGTATACGCCTAAAGGTTCATCAGGTTTGTCACAACTGGCTATGACAAAGGTTGTAGGTGATTTCTGGGATAGAATGACGTAAGGTCCATCTTTCCTCAGCATAAACTTTGCACTTCTGCTTTGGTTTGCTTTACTTAAAGGGTGAAGCTTTACCCAAACTAAATCACCAGTTTGAAAATTAGGGCTTGATATACGTGATTTGTCTGCATATGTTTTTCGACGATCTTGGCTTTTCTCGATATTTTCCTTAATTTGCGACATATTCCTTTCAAAAAGTTTCAAATAAGGAGTGAATTCTGGGACAAAATTATCATTATGAATAACAGATCGAAGGTCAGTAGTAACATCGTCTAAAGTTCTTAATTCTCGGGCAAAGTTCAAGTAAGCTGCAGTGTATCCTGTAGTTTCGCATTTTGCAGTGTTCATTGCAAATCTAATAGCTGGTAATTGCTCTTTCCATAAGGTATGGTTGTTACCTACCATCATTGCCAAGCGAGGCTTCAAATCTCTATTTTTACGATCAACAGGGTTTGCCTGTTGATGGTAAACAGGAATTAAATTTTGCTTGATGTTTAGGACATAACACAACTGCTGCATGATTGCACTAACGAATTGTGTACCATTATCACTTATTAGACGTCGCGGTAATCCATATATTAAGAAGACTTCATTTAGCAGTGTTAAGGCACATTCTTTAGCAGTAGCTTTCTTTAATGGGAATAACTCGACCCACTTGGTTGTGCAATCTTCAACAATGAAGATCCACTTCATGTCATCACTCGTTTCTGGTAAGGGTCCAAAAAGATCGATAGCTATGCTTTCAAAACGTTGAGCAGGTACAGGTGTCTGTAAGAGACCAGCAGGTTTCTGGTTTGTTGCTTTATATCTAATACATTCTGCACAATTTTTAACGTAATCAGCAATATATTTTCTCATGCCTGTCCAATAATATCTGGATGATATTCGAAAAAAGGTTCCATCAGCTCCGTAATGTGCAGCTGTGGGTGCATCATGATGGAGTTTTAAAATCTTTTCTCTTTCATGAGATGGGACAACTAGCTGAACCTACTCCACTTCAGAGTGTGGAGAGTAGCGGTAGAGTACTCCTTGATTTAAGACGTACCCCCTTTCTGTCCAATTCGCAAAGTCAACACTTTTTTCGATATCCTCAAAGCAATCTATGATCTTCTTCAGTTCAGGATCTTTCACCTGTTCCGTTAGAAGTTCAGCTGTTCTTGATGAGACATCAATAACAACAGTTTGTAATTCACAAGTTTGTTTATCGTTGTAGTCAGGTCGAGAAAGCATATCGGCCACAACGTTACATTTGCCTGGAAGATAATCGATTTTCAAGTTATAAGTTTGAATCTGAAGGGCCCATCTGGCTAACCTACCAGAGGGTGACGATAAAGTCATTAACCACTTTAATGGTTGGTGGTCAGATGTTACTGTAATTTCTGCGCCTTCAATATAACCTCGGAATTTCTTCAAGACCCAGACAACAGCCAAAGCCTCTTTTTCAATTGTGGAGTAAATGTTTTCAGCAGAGCTCAGGAGTCTACTGGCATATTCAATTGGTCTTTCATCGGCGGGGCAGTCTCCTTGTAGTAGAACTGCACCTAAAGCGTAACCACTTGCATCCGTTCGGATGATAAAAGGTTTAGTAGGATCAACTTGCCTCAATACTGGTGGAGTAACCAAGCATTGTTTTAGAGTTTGAAAGGCTTGTTGCTCTCGTTCACTCCATTTCCAAGCAATGTTCTTTTTTGTCAAATTGCTAAGGGGTCTAGCAACATCTGAAAAATTCGGGATGGACTTTCTGTACCATGAACAGGTCTGCAAAAATGATTGTAACTGTTTAACATTTCTTGGACAAGGAATATTTTGTATTGCTGCAACTTTATCTTGATCCACCTCCATGCCTTTAGGTGTTATCCACAATCCGAGATATTTCACACGATCGCATGCGAATTTACATTTTTCTCTATTTACACATAATTTGAATTTTCGAAGTCAATCGAAGACCATCTTTAAGTCTTGAATATGCTGTTGAAAAGTTTCAGACAGCACAAAAATATCATCTAAGTAAACTAGAATTTTCACTGTAGGTAGTCCATTGCGGAACTGGTCCATAAGTCGTTGGAAAGTCGCTGGAGTCCAAAAGGCATTCTTTTGTATCGAAACATACCGAAAGGGCAAACAAATGCAGTCTTGTCTTTATCAGCAGGATTGACATCAACTTGGTGATATCCAGTCTTTAAGTCAAGGGTAGACATAAAAGCAGTAGATTTTGCATCGTGTAAAAGGGTATCCATAAGAAGCAGTGGATACTTGTCAGGTATAGTTATCGCATTCAGCTTACGATAATCTATACACAATCTAATATCTCCATTAGGCTTAGGGACTAGAACTACCGGTGCTGCATACGGCGATTCGCATTCTTCTATAACATCATTGGCTAACAGTTCGTCAATTTCCTTTCTTAAGAGCTCTTTCTTTTTTGGAAATCTATAAGGTGTAGATGCAACTGGTGGGTGACCACCTGTATTGATATAGTGTTTTACATAATTAGTTGGTTCTCCCCCTAGTTGGAAAATTTCTTCATTTTCAGTAAGCAAGGCATTCAAGCGATTTTTATTTTCTGTATCCAGATTCTGTCCTTCTCCTACACGCAAACAAAGATTATTAGTTTCAGGTACAACAGGGTTGTTTTGTACTGGATCGTCACTTGTGATAGAATTCGTCGGACAAGAACTATTTCAACAGGACTAGTATTTGTTGGTAGGGGAATATCTTTGGCAAAGGGTATTCTGCAGTTCGGTTTATTGCCAAAATACCAGCAATTGTTATGCATGTCCATCACAATTCCTGATTTCCTTAAAAAGTCAACTCCTAGGAAAGTGCGATTACCTTTAGCAAGTGGCAGGAAAATTAAATCAGTACGGAAAGTTCGGCCATGTATTGTGATTGGCACTGTAGTTTTTAAAACAGTTGATGTAGATTTCTGACTCTCAGCCAGACACACAGCGAGATCAATTTCTATGAACTTCTGACCACGCTTCTGTAAAAAGTTAAACATTAATTCTCCGCCAATTGACTGACTGGCTCCTGTGTCAGCACAAACTGTTCCTGTAGCTTCATATATTCCAATATCAAGTAAGGCTACTGGAAGGGTAAAACAAGTAAATACTGTATGACATTGACATGAGCACTGTCTTTCTTCAGAGAACATGTTGGGCACTTGGATTTTATAAATCCTGGATAGCCACATCCATAACAATAAACAGAGTTTTCCACACTTCGTGATGCTGTATTGCTCGAGTTTGATAAAATATTTTTGCGAGTATTGGAAGAATCTGTCTTTTCAAATTTGGGGAACTGGGAGTTCTTCAAGTTTTGACTACCAGCATCTCTAGGGAATTTAGGTTTGTACCATTCTTGTGATTTCTGAGGCTTTGTAACTTTTTGATAAGGCGATCTTATATTTTCATACAAGTCCAGCTTTTCAGCTAACATGACAGGATCATTAAGTGTTTCCCAAGTATCTAAATAGTGAGTTTTATATTCTGGAGGGCATTTTTTCTTAATTTGATCAGCGATGATCAGATCTTTCAACTTGTCAAATGAACTAATTTCTAGTTCATTAAGCCAACCTTCGAAGTAAGTTCGAAAAAGAAATCTTTCCAAGTGGAATGATCACGTTTCTGATGTCGACTAAAAAGAATTCTAAATCGGTCTGCTGTCAGCTTAAACCTTTGCAACAATATACTACGAACGTGGGTGTAATTGTTAAACATTTCTTCAGGTTCTCTTGCTATTAATTTACCTTTATCACTTGGAAGTACTCCAATTAGATATGATACCCAAAAATCTATAGATACGTTTAAAAGCTTCATCTGTCTTTCAAACATCGTTAAAAATAAAGACATGTCGTCTGTAGCAGGATTAAATGTAGGTAAAACAGTTTTTAAATCAAACCGCGTTGGATTAGAATCAACTGGACTAGCATTTGCAGTGCTTGCAGTTGAATTTTGATTTTGCAGCTGAAGCTTTTCAAGCTCAAATGCTCTTTCCTCAGCTAGACGCTGTTTTTCTGTTTCTGCTTTCTTTATTTCTGCTTCTTCCAACTTTTTCTGTTCGTCAACAATATTATTAAACGTATCTTTAACAAACTGTTCATTATCCTTAAAGACTTTAGATTTAGTTATTTTGTCATGTAAATCCATTATTTTATCATTAGATGTGACCTCGATGCGCAATTCTGATGCTAAGTTAGAGAGATCAATTTTCTTGCCCTTAGAAAGATAAGCCATTTTTACCTTATACAATTACTGAACTGTTAAGTAACTCAAGAAAATTTGTAAATGCAGTATTAAGTAACGGTTACACAACTACCCTCTCCTTTGAAGAATAGCCAATAAAATTAGCATTCAAAAGTACTATGAAATCAAGAATTAAAAATGCAAGAATATGTTGATAAAATTCTTTTTTAAAAAAATACCATCACATATATAAATATTTGGAGCAAAAATTAAGTGCAGCAAGGGATTTGAAATAGTTGTAATACCTTACTTATTTCTGTAAAGTTCAAGTTTGAAATTCTTACAAAAAGCTTTTTATATAATTGGTATGCAATAACTACGACATTTATTATACAAACATAAAACTTTTTAAAGAAATAAATATATTATGAACACTTAAACATATATTATTTAGCATCTCTTTCAAATATAATACTAGCATACTTAGAACCTGAAAAAGAATTACACACTATATGTTTTTTGAAACAGGAATAATTCTGAATTGGAATATTTTATTGCGAATGGTCAACCATTTTTAATATAATTTTCAAGAACACAGAATATAATATCAAACTTGCCTAAAAAATTTTAATTAACCAAATCAATACGTTTAAAAAAATGAGTTGGTACCAACAAAACAAAATATTAATATATCCTTTTTCACCAAAGAATAAAAAAAAAAAAAATCTAGCTCTTAAAATTAAAAAATTCTTCTTCCCTTCAGGGGATATACATTAGAAGTTCTTTAAACAAGCAATGGGAACAGATTAGTTATTTTTTTTAAACCAACAATTTATGCATATATATATATTTCTTAAGAAAAACAAATTATCAATAACATGATAAAAAGAAATAAAAAATATGAGTCATAAAAAGGTATTAAATCACAAAACGATGATTAAGCGGGAAAGATTTTTCAGCTTACTTCCGGGTTGAAGATTTTGATGCTTTTGAATTCCAGCTGTGGACGAAAACAAAAGTGCTTTTATTTTTGCAGCGCATTTAATCGTAACGATATTCATTGAACTGATATATGGAGATATCTCGTTTAAACGAATGAAGCACATTTTTGTGAAGAATCACACAATTAGAAAGCACTAATTTGGAGGTGGAGAATTATTCTTGCACACACACATCTCTTGGTGGGGATGAATTTACTGGACGGCGGCAAAAATCACTGTAGCACATAGAAAAATTTTCCACTTCGTGTTAGGGCAACACTGTAGATTTCAACAGATGCGACCTTTTTTTTTTTAACACTCGAACTCCGGACAGGTGCGAAGTATTCAAATAAAACTTCCCGGGACGGGAAAAAAAATCATGGCAAGTGTCTAGTTGACACCTTTCCATTCCATGAAATTTTGCCGGTTGGGCGCCACTGTAGAGGGACGAGACTCTTTATTATGTGTTATGCCATGGATGAAAGAATGAGTTCAGTTTCAGGAACTACTTTTTATTAGCGGGTTAAGTTCCACGGCACAAACATTTAACACAGGCATATTGAAGAACAAGGCATAGAACAAATACACACGGCAAGCAAGGACAACACCAGAGACAAGAATGAGGAATCATGGGAAAACATGGCTCTTGATAGGTGGCTCTAGTAGCGCCACCTATGAAGAAAGGAGAAGGCAGTAATTGTAACCGCTACAAGAAAAATTATTTTATGATTTTTTACACTCTCTATATTATTAATCCAATAAATCAGTTTTATTTTAAGGCAAGTTTTGTTTATTATCAACAGAATATTCATTCAAATCATGATCATACAGCTAATTTGTAAACCTTTAGTAAAACACAGATATGCTAAAATGGTCTCAATGGAAAATGATTATATTTTATGTAACTTGATTCAATAAATACTCTAATAAATAACGAATTTTTGATTTTACATAAAGCTTCTGCTGTTGAAATCATGTTTAACAAAATGTTCTTGAAACACTGATATTTTAAATAAAAAGAGTTAATTTCTGATCAACTAAATCAATCACTTAAACTGACTGATTTATGAAAATTTGAATATCACTATTCAATAAAAAATGATAATTTTAGATTTTCCATTGATCATTTCAAAGAAAATACACCATTCAGATCGTAGGTTTCTCAAGATTATTTGGCCTAAGATTATGAAAATGTCGAGTTTTTCTAAATTTTTAACATTCAGAACTTCATAAATCAGTCTTAGTTGATCGTGGAAAATAGAAACATTCATTCATTTATTTAAAATTTGGTACGTCCAGAATATTTCTCAGAATATGATATCTTACTGCATTAAATTTAGACTTCATAATTTCTGAAATATATTTATAGGTTGGAACAAAATATTATTATTGATTTCATTTCAATCGTTTTGAAAGCAAAACTAAAAACTGAATTTTATGCCAAATCTGAGAAATTTTTGTTGAATTATTCTTTGAGATATTACATAAATTATGAAAAATATTTTGTAGTTCACATAAGACTTATATACCGAGCGATTCTGTTTGCAGTACTCATATTCAATAATAATAATAATAAAGAAATAAATAGCAATAAAATGATAAATAAAATAAAGCGCTTGGTTTTATTAAAAAATATTCTTATATTAATTTAATTTCAGCATTTCCACTTTAAATTAAAGTTGAAGTTTTAACGGAAATGACAACAAATTAGGAAAATATATATAGTAAATTGAACGAAACGATCTAAACAACAGTATATGTTTGGTATGACTATTAAAATTTGAAGATTAAAAATGTTTTGTTTGAGAAGATATTAAGAGACAAGTTATTTGAAATATTTAATTGAAAATTGTAGCGAGCGGTAATACTGGCGAACCGGCTAGTCGCCAAAGGCGGCTAGTAAATAAATAAAAATCAAATTCTGGCAGAATTACAAAGATGTAGATAAAAGTTACTATTACATTTTTTATATGTTTTTCTTTTACATTCCAAATTGATATCCTGTTCTTAACACAAATCATTACTGGCAAAGCAGAATTTCAGGAAAGCACGCAATGCAGTTACTTAAATCTGAGAAGAATCAGCAAAGGTTTTAAATCTCTATTTAAAATACTATTAACATGAACAAAACTGTCAAAATTGTTATTTTAGGTTAGGAATTATATTATGTTGTTAAACTGTTCTAGTTATTTTTTTCAAAGTTTTAAAGGCTGTGTCAAAAACTAAGAGCAATCTGTTAAAAAATGAAAAGAAGAGTATAAGGACACGCATACACATTTATATATAACTTATAAATACTTTTTTTTGAGAACTATTGATGTATCAGAAATCCCATTTCTAAAAGAAAGAAACAATACAAACAAAATATTACAGAAATTCCTGAGAAAGTATGCTTCCTTTAAAATAATCAATTTTAAAAACAATCGTTACAACTTTGGGAGGCTTTCTTTTTAAAATGTCACAGAAGTAACAATTTACTGTAAAGTTTACTTTTTTCTCCATGAAAGAAATCTTTCACATAATTGGAAAAATCAATCACACTGGGAAAAGAAAACATCTCTTACTTCCAAGCTTCTTTGATCAGCTTGATTTGATTACTATATTTTATATTTTACAATGTTTAACTTTTGCTCCGATTGTCTCATCAATTCCTCTAGGGAAATGTAAAGGAGAGATAGGAAATTCTAAACAATAAATGATAAATGGACAAGATAAATAGTATTTCATCAGTAAGTTTACTTTATTTAATAAAAAGGAATTGGAAACAATTTAAAATTTAAAATTAACATCAAAAATAAAAGATAAATGGCTTCATTTCATGTTTTAAAAATGAAAGAAAATAAATCGTTACTTTCGTGTATTCTTTTCGTTTCTGTTTAATTTAATTTCTAATAAAGCATAGTAATATAGAATATTTAAACAATTTTTTTTTAAATCGAGTTTTTTGTTTCACCTTACATCGGCAATTTTTGTTTCAAACTACACAAGCGCTTAAAATATGTGTTTTACAAAACTGATTATATTATGATGTATAAAATTTCATACGATTGTAATGAATAGAAGGCGTTCCAAGCATACCGAAATTTAAAGAAAACTTCTTTTGAGAAAAAAGTAAAAAACTCTTTTTTTTCTAATATAGAAGCTCCTCTTAGATTTATTGTTAACTAGCCGCCTTTGGCGTCCAGCCTATTCGCCAATCTTAATGTTCGTTAAAATTTTAATAATTAAATATTTTATACTATTCCTACTTTAATAGCTCCGTCATCAAAATATCTTAAAGCTTCAAATTTTGATAGCCATATAATTCATTCATAATATTATAAAGGCCTTCAGTCATAACGTAATATGTATGTCTCTAATTTTCTGCTAGCTCCCGTAGAAATTATACTTTAAATTAAAGTGGAAAGGATGAATCTGCACTTAATATAATAATATTTTTTACTGAAACAAAGCATTTTTTTATAAAATAATTACTGAAAACGGAGTCACTGAGCGTTTAAACTTCATGAGCATTAAAGAATATATATCTTAATTTATGTAATATCTCACGAATTTGTCAACAAAATTTTCTGAGATTCATCATGAGCAGATCGATTAATTAACAATGTTTAATTTTAAATGCATCAAACACTAAGAAAATAAACAGAATCGTTTAAAATAATCGTTCAAAAAAAGGTTAAAATAAACTGCTTAAAAAACGATGAACTTAAACTAACATAAATACAATTTAATTACAAAAGCACACAACTAACCTAAAAGAAATTTAATTTCCGAATCCGTTGAAAATCCGTTAAATCCCTTGTCAACAATCCGAACGCAATGCGCATGCGTGAATTTTCAACGCCAGTTACGGTTTTCTACGCCATTTGGGGTAACGCTATGCAGATTAAAAATTTTTAATTTCCTATATTCTGTTTTATTTTAATTCAAAAGTGTATCAGAATTAATTAATAAATAATCTTTAATTTTAATTGATAATCTTTAATTTTAAATGCACCAAACATTAAGAAAATAAACAGAATCGTTTGAAATAATCGGCCGAAAAATGTTAACCCTAGCCTCATTAGTGTCTGAGAAAAAACTGAAGCTTTACTCATTTGGCGGTGGGGAAAATGAAAAGATTTTTTTGGCGTGAAAGTTAGTTTTTAATTAATAATTCAAAAAAAGGGATCCCAGGTGCACATTCCAGACCTCCAAGGTATACATTTACCAAATTTGGTAGCTGTAGGTCAAAAAGTCAGGCCTGTAGAGCGCCAACACACACTCACACATTGAGCTTTATATAAGTATAGATGAACAATTTATAAATTTTCGCTTTTTCAAATCTATATAAATTATACAATTCTGCACTTAGTGAAATACGTTCTTTTTTATTAGTTTAAAAGTGAAAAATTAATTTTACACACAAATGTTCACAGTTCCCTTAAAAGTTAAGTGAAAGATGTCATTGGTTTACAAATTAAACGGCTTCGTAACTTGCAAACTCGAAACTTGAGAGCTTTTTTTTAATACGAACTGGATAAAAATAAAAGAAAATTTATCAATATAGTGGTAGGGAAGAAATCTCTTTCTTCGACGAATATGTTACATAATTGTTACATATAATTAGTACAATTCCTTATATTCAAAAAATTAAAAAAAAATTTTTAAAAACGTGGAAAAAAATCAAATCTCAACAACCCTTAATTTCGAAGAAAATTGCAGTAAGCAAACATGGAGTCATTTCCGGTGACAAAAAATCTTTGAATTATAGAAAAAACTGCAATAACCATAGAGCTGATATATAAATGGAGGAAGCTAGTCGCTTGTTTCTAGTCTAAACAAGTGTACGCAACATGAGACATGTCAGAAATCTGGCCTTTTTTGGCGCCATATCGCAAATCTTGGCATGCTCAAAAACTGCCGCACGAGATTTTGCTTCCTGGTATTGGGTCCGCTCGGTTTTCATTTCCAGTTAACATTTCCTAAATAATTTAT